>CANSGD010000372.1:0-483624 GCA_947645195.1 Patellifolia procumbens
GATCCCAAATTAACAGCCATTTCATGGTCCTCCTCATCTGAGTCATCTAATACTTACCCTTTTCTTCTTGCCACCATCATTCGAAGGTCTCTTGAAATTGACATCATCATCATCACTACTTGCAACCTCTGCGTTTTCACGAGCAACAATTTGAGCATCAGCACCTATCTGAAACACCTGTCCAAGTGGAGTGGTCAAAACAAGTAAGACACTAAGAAAGAATATATGAATAAGTACTTCATAGAAATACACAAAGACAAAAACCACACACAAAAAACATGTAAGCCTACGTACCCAACTAATTGTATATACCAATTCACACACAGACACACCGTTTCTCCTACAGAATAACTTTATTTTGAAAGAAAAAACAAATGTTCATTAAGGTTAAGCCACTAACTCTCTAGTTTTGTACGACGAGGACATTGTCCCGAATGCAAGAATACCCAATCTTGGGGTTGTCCATGTCACTTATTGCGGGTTTTACGAACATAAATGAAAAAAAGGAAAACAACTGAAGATAGCACCATATAATTCAGCTGTATGTGATGCTTATTCTGTTTTTGTTGCATGTCACACCTAGTGTTCAGGATGTTCTCCAGCATATCCACACTTGGGGAATACTGATTCTGAATCTAATAAGTTGTCAGTCTTACTTCAAGGTTAGAGGAATTCCCCAGGATCACTAGGAACCACTTGACATAAAGCAAAATCTGCCCACATTCGTTTTTACCACTGAAATTCATAGGATTACAACAGAATTGGTTTAAACACGATATCTTATATCAACATATTTAAATGAAAGTTCCAACTGAATTGAATACCTAATACTGATTTGTTACACAAGGCACTAAAATTTCGAGGACAGAAAATAATTCTGGAACCAACGCACACCAATCTTCTTTGAAGCAGCACATTTTTCTTCAATTGAGGAGAGTTAATGGACTGAGATTTTGAGGACA
The DNA here is from genome assembly GCA_947645195.1 of Patellifolia procumbens. Taxonomy (NCBI): domain Eukaryota; kingdom Viridiplantae; phylum Streptophyta; class Magnoliopsida; order Caryophyllales; family Amaranthaceae; genus Patellifolia; species Patellifolia procumbens. The sequence goes on from CANSGD010000372.1 coordinate 963, forward strand.
GATTGTACATCTCAATAAGTTTGTTGACGAGCTTCCAGTTCCTGCTGAGTTCATTCTCTCCGACCTTTCTTCTTAATATAATATGTTTATCCCGTTCAGCGGTTTTGGTTTGCAGATCTGCTGCACAGTCCCTGTCAGTTTCAGCTCCTGAATGCGGTTACATTGGAAGACTGAGGAGCTGGTCTTGGCTTTGTTTTTGTCTGGTTTTTTTGGTCAGGCCGGCGAGTCGGTCGCTTTGGGCCCGTAGAATCATCGACAGCCAGACCTGGCATCCCTACACCTTTAAAGCCGTAGCACTGAAATGGCTACAGCACCTCCCTCAACATTACGCTTCACAGCGAAATCCGAGACCCCACAGAACCTGAACCAAAAAAAGAACAGGAAAGTAACAGAACATGTATGCAGATTAAAGAGAAAGCGGCAGTGAGTGGAAGGATGTTACCGAAGTGCTGTTATTGCAGATCTGAGTGTTGAGACTGGTAGGTTTCTTGAATGCATTTTATCTTGAAAAAGAAGTGTGAAAGACGAAAAATATCAGCATAATTGAGTGCTTTAGCTATTAAGAAGTAACAAATCTCAACTTCTCTCTGACACCCATTCCTGCCGTAGCCTTTTCAATGACACCTCGTGGAAAGGAATTTTACAGCACCATCGGAAAATAGTAAAATGTCTGGAAAATTGTAGGCCTTTAAATGGCTGGAGAAGTTGGCCAACTTTGCCAAGCTTCTTCAGTTTATTCTCCAAGGTAGACAGAGAGACTAACAAGCAAGTACTCGGATCAAGCAGGAAATAAGTGAACAAAATTACTATCACCAAAAGCTAGGGATTTTTTTTGCTTGATTGACTTTGCCTGGACATATTGGTGGAGTCTCTTTTGTTCATGCCTGATGTAAAACTATGGTTCGCTCATTGTATATTTTTCTCAAACTCAAATTTTGTACTGGGAATATATTAATGGGAAAAATCCCACCTTTGCTCGGGTATTCCTAGATTGGTCCCAACTTTTGATAATTCAAAGACAATCCCACCTTTAAAAAGATTTGCTTAAAATGGGCCTTTACCTATTAGTGACCTACAAACGGAAATTTCCCTAATTACGTAATTAGTAACTATTAAGTGTATTTAAACTAAATTCTAATTGCTTCTTATTTCTAACTTAAAATCTTGTTAATTGACTTTAACAAAAAAAGAAAAATCTAAAAACACTACCCCCCACCTCCCCTGTAGCCACCCTCTCCCTAGTCCCTAGTCCTCTCCCACCCCCAAACCACCCCCTCCCCTCCCCCAATCCCTCTCCTTTGATAACCCACTTCAGATCAGGGGCATACAGGAAAATGGAGAAGGCAAAATTCAACCACCCTAATCTTCCGATTGTATCGTCTAGACAGTGGCTATGAGTCTCACCACAAGTCACTCCTTCACTCCCGCCCGCAACTGCGGAACCAGACGTAGAAGCACCACAAGGTGGTACCATTGCTTAACGCTGAAATGCAACCTCAACCCATCCCATATGAAGAACAGAACGAAATCTTCTTCTTCCTCCTCCACGCAAATACCCACAGAAACACTGTCGGGCTAATTGGGATCAGCACCACCTTCCAAGCACAAAATCACTTTAAAGAAGCAAAACAGCACCGACCAAGGACATGGCTGCCGTGCTTCAGGGTAGGGGAGGACTGGGGAGGTAGTTGTGGTGGAGAGGGGATGGGGTGGGTTGTTTTTTTTCTTTTCCCTTTTTGCTTTAATTAAATACTTGTCAAGAAACCGCTCTTCATGTCGGACCAACTGGTCATACATCCTTGTGGGGAGATAATAGAGTCAGTCATTGGTCGTATCCTTTAGGGAGAAACTAAAGGCCTTAATCTCACTTGCTCTTTAGTGGCATTGCTCGGTTTTATGCTTGAGCAAGCTATATGAAACTCAGACAATCAAACATATCACAAGTTCAAAATGCCCATTTTGAGCAGATCTTTCAACGTTCAGAATTATTACCGAATTATCAAAAGATAAGACCATTTCGTAAAAGACCGGACAAAGGTGGGATGTTTCCCATTGATTTTTCCTATATTAATAGCAAGCTCAGTTCTACTTCACAATAAAAATATTAACTAGCCATCGCTGGAAATCATTCTACAATACTAAAGGAGTTCAAAAATGTTCCTAAAATAGCTACATTTTTTTCTGCCCAAACCTTTTACCTAAAACTAATGAAAAAGAGAATAAATAATACTTAAAAGTCTGTTTTAAAATAAAGAGAAATAAAAAGTAATACATCCTCCCATATCAGATGTTAGAAGTAAGATTGATGATCTTTGAAAGATCTTATAAAATATATTTAGTGAAAAACATTTATAATTTTTTTCATCAATTACACTTAAAATTTTCTGTGACAATTTCATAATTTATATTTGACTTGATTTCATATGGAGTACAATGATAAGAAAAACTCAAGTATATGAATTTAATTATAATCATATATTGAGCTCCAAAAGTTTGCTTTTAAGCAAAGGTGTTTTTTGCAAGAATATAATCAATCTCCATATAGAAACAAAGATTTCATATGATAAAAATGAATAGGGTGAAATCATTAGAAAAGTAATAGACTCAAGCGAACATAAGAACAATACTAGGAGTATTATATGATAATTTATTGCACTACCGTGCAAGGCACGGGATTAAAACTAGTTCAGACATACTAAGACTGAAGCAGCCTATTTCATCAAAAGATTTCCGAGACAATCTGATTAGAATGATTCCATGTCAAGGTAGTTCCCCAAAAACACCACTATAATAGAAATTGGCAAAGAAAAACAGAGTTGCACAATAACCAAATCTAATAGTATATCGTAAGACAATCAACTAGGTAAGAGATTTACTACCTATTATCTCTGAGACAATTATCTATTGCGACAGGTTGCTTGAAAAGCTCTTCAGCTTGAATAAACTCAGCATTCCATATGGAAACTGGATCTTTTGGTATACAAGCTTGTACACTGTAGACATGGACTGAGCAACTACCATCTAAATCATGCTCGGCTTCTGCAGAATAATCCACTCCAAAGCATCAACACTAAAAGAAAATGGAAAATAATGAAGAAACTAGTAATATTCTTTTTATAAGCTTCAACCTGCAAGTTTTGGCCCTGGAATGAGTCTTATGTGGTAAGTTGGTGGAGATTTTTCAGCCATCCTGATACAGTGTACACAACTTCTAAATTATCTTCATGTTTCTCTACAAACTCCTGAAGCAACCCAAACAATCTCAAGATGTAAGCTTCAGCACGACAATAGGAAAAATGTAAAAAACCCTAATTCTTCATAGAATCCTTACGTAGCATCCACTACACCAAAAAGTTGCGACTGAGCCACTTGTAAGAAACCTGGAGAATGAAAAGACAATCAACCAGAGTATTCAATGCAAGAAGGAAAAGCATGACCCTATATCTAGTTCACATAGAAGATGTAGTGGAGCACTACCTTCTAAATTCTTACTGCTTTGTGTCACAACATTTGACAAAACCACAATTCTATACTAGCATCAGCAAGATATAAAAAATGATTTGTTATTTGTCGGTTTTGATTTACAGTGAAGGCTATCTCAAAGATAACTAAACAAGGAACACCATAATTGTAGTCTATAAAAGAAAGAGCCTCTTTAAAGGCATTAGGGTGATGATAGCGCTGATGTTGATGCGTACTCCCTCATTCCCATATTAGATGATACACTTCCTATATTTGTCCGTCCCACATTAGATGCACACGTCTATAAATGGCATGACCCTACAATAAAATATAATTTTTTATTATGAATGGGTCCAACCCACCCACCTCATTCCTACGTAATCCCACCATGTACTTTATATATTTAAACAAATGCCAACAAGTAACTAATTACAATAAAATAAAGAAGTCAAATAACACTCCTAAAACTTTATGCCAATCAAACTGTATCATCTAATATAGGACGGAGTGAGTATATTAGAAGGAGCATAAAGATGATATTTGGGATAGACAGAGCAGGTTGTGTGAGAATCCTTTATCACCATATAAGACTCATTATGCCAATTTAGCTCCCCAAAGCGAAAGACAATTATTTTACAAGATAGGAATCTATTCAATGAATTGTTTTCCAAATTCTAACCATCTACTTTTCATTTCTTAATTCCATTCTTTAGTTGAGAGTATGCTTTGAAAGTTATAGGGGCTCATTTTGGATTGTTAAAAGGGTGATCATAAGATCCAAATAATCTAGTTACGTGGCTCTAGCAAGCTAGGGGAGCTGATTTATTCCAACAGATAATTCATAGCTCACTTCTGTTTGACCAATGACCCATGTTTCATGTAACTATCTTCCGTCCACACCAATACGTCCCGTAATTTTACGCTGGGCGCCCTGTCCCCTGTCCTCACTAGTGGATGTATATATGAAATGAACTTATACTTCTAGTAAATCACCTCCAAATTTGCATTTTCGACATACCCTGGTAGAACTACATTTTTCAACCGCTACTCTGTACTAAGCTTCTTTCACCGCCATTCATGTTATGCTGATGCTGATACTGATACTGACTATGTAATTCAAAATTGTCCTAGCTCAGCACTCTAGTACCCCTATTATGGTTCCAGATGCTGTTTACATACTCCTTCCATCCTTAATTTTCTTCATGTGCAGATTTGGCCAGAGCTTATGGATAATAACTAGAAGTAGAGTAAAAAACATAGAAAGTGGATGAAGAAGAAAAGAAGGGAAAACATTGGAGTATAAAGTTTGTAGAAGAATCATATAAACTAGAACCTCCATCCCAGATATTTGCCTTTTATTCATCTTTATAGTATCCTAAATGTCTGGATGTTTTACACAAGTAAAAGTAAACCTTTTTCTTTGTTAAAATCCCATAAAAATTGTGACATCAAATAATACTTTCACATTTTGGGGCAATTGCATAGAAAACTCAACCTACATTTATGAAACCATTATGTAACATGTTAGTCATTTCCAAGCTAAGCGTTAAAGTGTCCTTACTTTACTAGTTTTTTAAACAGTCATGTTTCACCACAAAAATGCAAGGAGACAGGAAAGTACAAAACAGCTTCTGAATACTCTAATACATAATGCTAATGCAGTTGATCGACCATAAATAAAGACAAACCTAATTTCATAGAAGCTTAAGGCAATCACCTTATCTAAAAAACGAGATGAACCATTGTAGTTCGATTCTGTAAACAAAATGGTGGCAGAGTGATATTGACTAATAAAGAATGGTTAATGCTGTCTTAACAAGGAACTTGGGGCTAAATGTTCACAATCATTACAAAAAATCCTTGAGAAAATTATGCATCTAGTTCTACCCATAGTACCACATTTTCAGATAAATATTGATCTAGCTTTTCCTCATTCTTTCACACACAATAGAGAAATCAAGTTTTCATTAGACTTGATCCGAATCAAAATTCAGATTCATGATGTTAACAGTGATTATTATTAGGATAAAGCAAATATTCTGAACTTCATAAAATCGAGTCTCCCAATAGTTTTCATTCTTTATAGGTTACCGCTTGATTAATCCAGGAAAAGAAAGCAAAAAAAAACATGGTAATTCCAAGAAATCAAAAAATCAATGGCAGCCGATTCGCACCATCCTCTCCGTATCTAAATCTAAGTCCTTACTAGTGGATGGTATTATCAGTGGGATTACTCCTTTAGTTAAAAAAAACTAATTTAATTCCCAATGTATTCCCATGATAGACCAAAAAAATGGATGAGGATTTATCTAACAAATACCCAACAATTAAATTCTCATCCCATTTCCATCATTTAATCCCTTAAATCCTCATCCCCTAAACAAATGCCAAGTAAATTGAAGCCAAAAAAAGCCAACCTTGTGAATCTCAGTTCAACATCATCTAGCACAGTAGCCAAAAGCCCCCTAAAAAAGATATATTTTACCATGACTCAGGTTTGCTATAAGACTACCAAGTGGAGCATAAACTAGTACTCTTGTCTAATTCAATCACAGTTAAAATCAAATTCGAGGAACTTTGGACAAATTGAATTGTTAAAGTGATCAAATTGTAAGAGGAAATGAAAGAAATTAGGTCAAGCATCATTCAATAGGGCAAAAAAAAAAAAAGGTGAATCAGACGAAGAGTAGTAAAAGCAGAAAGAGGGAAATTACCACTTGAAGGCGGTCGGAAACGAGGGATGATATCTCTTCGAGGATACCTAGGGTTTCGACTTCCGACATTGTTTGTTCTTATTTCTCAAGAAGTGAGTTTGGTGGGGAGAGAGAGAGAGAGAGACAATAGAAGAAGAAGAAGAAGAAGAAACAACAGAAAGAGTTTGGGGGGAAGAAGGAAAGAGTGACCGATGATTTAGAGAAAATGAGGGATTGCGTAGGGCTTTGTAATTTTCCCGCCATTATCTCCGAATGAGGGCTGCCTTTATAAGAACTAACTTCCTCCGGCTTTTTTGTGGATACACATCTTAAGTTACGCTTTTCTTTGGGCAAAATTAGTGTTTAGGCGCGGCGTATGTTGGGTCCGTTTTTTAATTGTAATATTTGTCAAAAATGGAAATATCAATTTATTACAACAAATGTATTTATTTTTTATAAGTCATTTATCTCTATCTTTATTTATCACATGCCCCACTTTCTCTCCATCGCCTCTAAACTCACACCAAATTTTTGCCAGGAGTCCACCCACTTAAGTTTGTTGCAATTAAAAAGAAATGGAAGAAGTATTATACTTTATTACTTTAATACAGTTAAAATTTGATGTAGAAAGATGTTAGAAAAAAGGATAGATTAATAGTTTTATTCATAAATATAATTAACATATTGTACCTTAATTATTGTTTTTCATTGAAAATGTATAATATCATTATTAGTATTGATAAAAGAACTAACAAAAATATAGTGGCACAATGGTTAGAGCATTGATCTTACACACTCGAGGTCAAGGGTTCGAAGCTTCGACTTGGACAATTTTTTATGAGAGAAACGTTGATAAAATATTGTTGTAAAGAGTTGAAAGTGACACGTGGCGGATTGCAACGTGTGCTTACGCTTTTTAATATATATATATATATATATATATAGATATAGATATAAGAGAGAAAATTAACAAAAAAGGAAAAATTATCGGGAATAAGTCAACCTTTTGCCATCTTCTTTTAATAAGTTAAACTTTGAATAATCCTGGAATAAGTTAACCTTTTAAAGGTATTTGCTTTTAACAAGTCAAAACTAGTTTAAAAACACATAAATGGTTGGGGATGGAAACTAGAAGAAAGGAACACAGATTCAATAAATTAAAATGTAAGAAAAGCCTCACGTATTACCTATTGAATAATTTATAAGTTATTTGACTTGTTACAAGTTTAAGTAATAACAAAGTTAACTTATTCCGAGATTATCTAAAGTTTAACTTATTAAAAAGACCGCAAAAGGTTGACTCATTCTGACAATTTTTCCAAAAAAAAAGTTAAGCCACCACCACCCGCCACCAGCCACCCCACACCCCACCCATCACCACCAACTGAAAACCGACACTACCTCCAGAAATACTACACCACCACCGCCATTAGAAAACCCCCAATCACCACCCAAGGGCACCCACCCTCACAGCCCTAAACCACCCATCCTAACACTAACCACCCTCTCATAACCCAAAGAGTCGACCACCCACAACTCTAAACCCAAAGATTCGGCCACCCACAACCCTAAAAACGAAGATTTGACCACCCACAACCCTAAACCTATGATTTGACCAGCCACAACCTAATCCCGGCAGATTCGAACCACCCACAACCCTAAACCCAAAGATTCGACCACTCACAACCTTAAAAATAAAGATTTGACCACCCACAACCCTAAACCAAAAGATTCGACCACCCACAACCCACAACCCAAAAGATTCGAGTAAGAAAATGAAGAGTGAAAGAGGAAGACGAAGAGTGGTGGCGAGGAGTTTGAGGAGCGATAAGAGTGAAAGAGGAAGACGAAGAGTGGTTGATGTGTTTGCCGGCAGAACGGTTGCTGGCGAGGAGTTTAAGGAAGACGAACAATTTGAGCAATAAGAGTGAAAGAGGAAGACGAAGTGTGGTGGTGAAGCTGACGATGCAAATGGAGGAAGGGATGAGCGCCGGAGAGGGAGGTCAGTGGGAGAGGGAATGGGGACGGAAAATGGGGGTGGCGAGGAAGGGGTTGTGGGGTTTGGTGGTGGTGGTGGAGACGGGAAATGGGTGAGCAAGATAGGCAGCTGGTGGTGGTGGTGGAAAGAGAGAGAGGTGGCTGTGGGTTGATTTTTATTTATGTGCTATAATTTGTAATAAGGATATATTAGTTTGTTATTTAGGAAGTTATAATTAGTAATTAAGTAAGACTTAATTTTTAAAGTAAGGGTAATATTCTAAATTCATAGCAAAAAACTTACCAAAAATAGAAATAAAAAAAGTGTAGTCAATAATTCCGAATTGCCAAAAATGGGAAGTGTAGTCATTAAAAAACGAAGGAAGTAGCTATTTTGACTAATTAAATACTTCATGAATTCATGTAGTAGAGAATTGTTTTGGGAAGAGATCTACCAAAGATGAGGTTGCTCTAATATATAATAATAATAAAAGTTTAGGACCCTTTATATCAAACCAAGAAAGGTACTAGTGTTGTAATTGGTTACCGACCAAAAATGAATGTTGTGCAAAAGGTTGATGAATAAGCTATTGATAGGGCCAATATATAAGCCAAATCAATTATATCTCCTTCAATCAGTCAATCTCGATCTTCAACAGATACTAGATATACAGCCTTACACTCCATAGACGATGGATTAATAACTCTATCAATTCATGATGTTACTCGTGCTTTTGGCTACATAATCGACTAGTTTAGCTCGACATATATAGCAGAGTAAGCAATTTATTAGTATAAATATTTCAAATTATAATGTATCTTTCATTTACGTGGATTCCACAATCCCTTTCTTAGTCAATGGACCGCTAGGATAAGGGGTTGAAAAAGTAGCTTTTTATAGTGGATATATAGTAAGGTGTGACTCACTTATTAGTCTTTAGTGTGATCTGCTTCAAGCACTTAGGGATGTCAATGGGCGGGGCGGGGCGGATATTGGCATTCCTATCCCCATCTCCACCTAAAAAATTCACTCTCATCCTCGCCTCAACGGGGACAAACCAAAAACTATTCTCGCCCCATCACCCGCGTGGATCCCCATAGCCGCCTCACCCCTGCTAGACACGCCCCAACCCCGTAACATCCCCGCCCCATCCCCGTCCCAATGTCGGTTTACTAAATTTTTGGGCCTAAAGAAATAAATGGTAAAAACTTAAAATAAAGATAAATTACATTAAAAAATAAATTTCTTCAATACACAAGGATAAAAGTGGGGCGAGCGGGGATGGGGCGGGGCCAATCTAACATCCACACCCGCCCCATCACCCACGATGGGTACTGTTCTCATCCCCATCCCTGCCCCATCACCCATCCCCACCTAATTGGGGCTGATGCGGGTCTCCACGAAACCCGCCCCACTCCTTCAATCAGTCAATCTCGATCTTTAACAAATATTGGATATACAGCTTTACACTCCATGACGATGGATTAATAACTCTATCAATTCATGATGTTACTCGTGCTTTTGGCTACATAATCGACTAGTTTAGCTCGACATATATAGAAGAGTAAGCAGTTTATTAGTATTAATACTTCAAATTATAATGTATCTTTCATTTACGTGGATTCACCCAGTCCCTTTCTTAGTCAATGGACCGCTAGGATAAGAGGTTGAAAAAGTAGCTTTTTCTAGTGGATATATAGTAGGGTGTGACTCACTTATTAGTCTTTAGTGTGATCTGCTTCAAGCACTCATGCATGCTTAGGAGGGGTTAGTACGTCGGCGAGAGTAGAAATCGTGACATGAGGGATAATATAGTATTTATACATGAAACTACAGAGTAACAAACCCCAAAGAGGGCGGCTAAGAGAACTAGCAATAAGCTATATAGGCAACCACTCTCCTAGAAGGGCTATCTTTCCATCTATATGACCATGGTCTTGTTACAAGCTGGACTTGAACCAGCATGCTCAAAGGGGGGATTCATTCAGTGGGTAGAAGCAGGAAAGGCACTCGAGAGCTACCTTGAGCTTGTAACACCCCGACAATTCTCTATTTTTGTATTACCTTAATCCCATAAAAACGTAGAGAATTATTGAGATGTGTGCTCGTGTGATAACGTATCGACTTATCAGAATTTTGTAACAAAAAATGAATAAAATACTTTAACCATTAATTAAACCTTTTAAGATAAAATTCAAATGTACAAGAAAAAACATTTCAACCAAAGTAAACTATAAGTCAACTCAAGTCAAACTAAGTTCAAACAACTTAAAACATAAATCCAATAAACAGCATTAAAATAAAAGTATGAAGAAGAACGCAACTAAAGGCACAAGAAGTAATCTCTCCAAACTGTCTCCCAAATTCCTAATGGATGCATCCTTGCTTCAAACTTTGAAATGGTTGATGTTTTAGTGATCTAAGAGAAAATTGCTCGCCAAGAGGGTCATCATAGGATCAATAAGCACAGTCATGATCGACACACAAGATAAGCACGTAATCAACAAAGTTGAGCACATACATAATGTATAAACGCTTAAACCTATCATGACACATAAACATTAAAAGGCATGCATAATAAATAATACTTAAACATTCGACTCACAAAACTTAACTTGACTCTACTGAACAATCGATTTATTTATTATAAATTGAATAAGTAATTAAACGAGTTGTCTAAACCAAACAACCTTCAACAAGAGGACAGAGCAATAGGCGCAACTCTGTGCTCCCCACACAAACTATATCGAGGTAAGGAAATAAGTTCCCAAAAGAGAATATGACACTATGATCAATTCGGTCCAAAGTAAAGCTATGGGCGACCGCTATATACTCCAACTCATACTTGTCCAGTGCTCTAGACGCGCACAAGTCCAAAGTTTAATTGCTATTCTCTTCTAATTTAAGAAATAATATTTCATTAGTGTTGGACTCACAAAAGTAAGACAACCAACATAATATGAATATACAAAGACTCCGAATTTTATTTTTGGTAAATATTGTGATCGTACAAAATCAATTGACCTTGAATTAATCCCTTTATTTGTTGACTAAATCAACAGCCAAACAACTTGTCAAAAAACATTATTCCAACTTACCAAACGAAACTCACAGTCTTTCTAAAGTAAATAAAATATTCAAGGGAATAACATCATAACAATTAATGATCTAAACCAACATATTTCCCTTCCCACATGTTTATATAAAACATCCATAAAATCATGTAATAACTTAATGATAGGTAACATACATGCTTCAAACAATAGTTTAAAACAAACATGCTTCACACAACAGTCTAAAACATTTAGTTCCATATAATCATAAGCCACATATGAACTATAAAAAGTTCCTTATACATGCTACTACATCATTCCTAACTTTAGGACATGATGATACTAGTCTAAAAACACATAGACATGTACGTACATTGTATAGACAATATTATGGGCCACTTTAACCACCTTAGAAATTGCATACGGTAAAGTCTCCTCCTAAAAATTATAAAATTCTAATATCAGCACATAAAAATTACAACAACTTTATTTTTCTTTCAACCTTTTAGACATATTTTAAAATAGTTTTAAAGGTTAAAACTTTCAATTTTATAACCCTTAACATAATACTACAAGTTTAAGTCATTACAAACCCTAATAATTTATACTTTGATGCTTTAAACTTGCTTTAAACATAATATATGTAATTTAAAATTAATTACTTAAATTCTAATAATAATTAAATCTGAAATTACTATTAAAACAATTAAAGTAAAAAACTTTGATTAATAATTTAATAAAACAATAACTAAAATATTATATAAAATATATATTACATCGGCTTTTTAATATTCGCATCACTGAGTGCTTTTACGCTTGGCAATGTACAATTTAAACGTGAATTCTTTTTTTTGTTATACTTTAGAAAAATTAAACAAAATGAATATTAATAATCAACTCACCGAGATGAATCTAACTAGATCCCACCTGACTATAATTTCATTAATATAAGTCACAACTTTGATTATAAGAGACATGTGTGAACGATGTCACAATGTGAAATGATGTGAGTATTAAAAAGCGGAGGAAGTATAAAGGAAAAAGTGGAGAGAGAAGCCGATAAAAGGGAAGAGGACACGTCGATACAGCAGCGAGGGGCTATAATCCCCCGTAATTTATGAATTTATAAATATATTTAAAGTATATTTATAATAGTTTTCATATTAATTTTATTTAATTATTTAAGTATTGACTATTTTGAAAGTCAAATGATTGTTTAAACGTTTTAAATAAATCATTAATATTTATTGAGTTGCATTTAAGTATTGAATATTTTATTTAAAGGTTTTGGGTCGTGTTTAAAATAATTTTAAATGTTGGCTTGAAGAGCCCAAACCATTTGTTTAAGTTTCATGATCAACTTGAGCCTAAACCTAAGCTAACCCTAAGTGCCATAGGTTTTTAGGCAAAACCTATAAATATCCCCCAAACCCTTAGTTGTACACTTTTTTATTTTCTCCCTCCCTTCTCTCCCCAAACCGCACCCACTCTCCCTCTCTTCTCTCCATTTTTCGTGCCGCCGTGCACCGCCACCACCACACCTCTTCCATTTATTTTCTGGCCACCGCACACCACCATCACCTCCCTCTCGCTTGCCGTGCGTGATGCCGCATCACACACCCACTCCCTCGCTCTCTTCGTTCGCGAGCAGCCACGCAGCAGCCCAGCCCAGCCACCGCCCTGCTGCCACGCGCCACCATTCGTCGGCCACCGTGTTCCTCTTTGTGTTTGTCCGATTTTCGTGGTTTTCTTGGTTATTTCTTAACCCTTATCCTCTACTTTAATATTTAATTATAGTTTAATGTTAAAGTTATAATTTTTATGAGTTTTGCGTTTTATAATAAAGTTGAAAACTTTATTATTCGAATTATTAAAAATCTGATTTTTTATTTATGATGAATATAAATTTTAATTTTAGATTTATTATTATTGGTTTAAAGTGAGTTTTAAGTATTAAAGTAATGATTTTTGAGGTTTTAAAGTATAGGTTTATGAGTATTATATTAAAGGTGGTTAAAGGTTGGAACTTTAGTGTATTTTAAGTATTTTAAAACGAGTTTTGAAGCGTTTTAAAATAAATTATATTGTTGTGAATTAATTAGAATATTAATTCATTGTTGTATTATTGTTTTGGTAGGTGGAGAATTTACTTTAGGCGATTTCTAGAATTTTAAAGTAGCCTCTCACTTTGTCTACACAAGGTACGTACATGTCCTTATGTGTTAGACTAGTATCATGTCCTAGGGATTAGGATTATTTATAGTATCATGTATAGGGAACCCTTTTATGGTTCCTACTTGACTATTAAATTGGAATTTCGTGTTGTTGAGCATGTTAATTGCCTATATGTTTTATTACATGATTGAATGGATGTTTCATTCAAGCATGTTTGGGAAGGGAAGTTGATTTATTAAATCAAATGAGGGATTAATATTATTTTATTGTTGGATTATGGATTTTGGTATTGTTTGACTTATTGGATATTTTATTACTCTCATAGGCCGTGGACTTTGTGAGTAAGTTGGATTATTATTAGTTATGGTTATATTACTTATTTACAACGATCGAGGACTTCGTAGGGTATGTATATTTATTGTCATTGGACATTCGATTGTTGATTTAAGTCAACAAATAAATTTGGAGGATTAATTCTTGGTCAATTGGAATTATTTGATCACTTATTTAATCCTAAGATAAAAGAGGAATTTTTTGTTGTATCCATGTTATATGTTGGTTGTCTGTTTAGAGTCCAACATCGAATAAATTACTAATACTTAAAGTGGAAGTGAATAGCAATAGCTTTAGACTAGTGCACGTCTGAAGTTTTGGGCTAGTATGAGTTGGAGTACATGGTGATAGCCCATGGATTTTCTTGGGGTCGGATTGATCACCGTAACCTATTTTTTAATTCTAAAGGTTCCTCGATATCGTTGGTCAAGGGGTTACGGAGTCGCGCCTGTAACTCGGTCTTTCATTTTGAAGACTGTTTTTGGTTAGACAACTCGATCCATTGCGTATTCAATTTATTAATGTTTATCATGTTGTATGTCTTGTGTAGTCAAGTTTTATTTTATGAGTTGAAGTCTTGAGGTAATTTATTAATAATGTTTGGTTTTTCATTAGTATCATGATTAGATTTCGTGTTTTATTTTATTTATGTATGTACTCAGCCTTGCTGATTACGTGCTTTTCTGTGTGTCGATCATGATTGTGCCTATTGATCCTGTGATGACCCTTTATTGGAGATCAGTTTTCAATTGAGTATTTGCCTACAGGTTTGAAGGCATGATGCATCATCTCAAATATTTATTTGGACTTGGGAAGCAAAGTTGGGAGATCGTTTTATGATCTTATTTGCTTCCTACTTTTATGTTATTTTAATTAAGTTACGTATGAATTATTTATTCGTAAATGTTTTGATTGGTTTTGAATTACTTTCGAGGTTTGGATATTAGTTTGACAATTATTATATTTTAAGTATTTATTAAAGTATATTTAATGTTTTTCCGCTGCATACTATAAGTAAGCCGATATGTTTTCACACGGATGATAATGCCTTGATAATTCTCTATTTTAGTTGGGAAAAATATATGTTTTATAAAAAAAGAATTGTCGGGGTGTTACAGGAGCGGTGGAGCTGGGCTGCTGGTGGCACATGGGCGGCTGGGTGCACCAAGTGAGAGAGAGATCAGTGGTATGGGACAGAGAGAAAAGAAAGAGACGAAAAGTTTTAGGTTTAATGAGTGGGGAATTATTGGGTGCAACAACGTATTTATAGGCTTCTCCCACTAATAATACTAGGTCTAATGAGTTTAGGTATTAGTTCGGCCCTTTTAAGAGACAACAATGACAAGTTGGATCAATGAAAGTTGGGCTCCTCTAACCCAATTTTAAATTCATTTGTATTACTAGCTCAAACTCATTTACATTAATTGTTGACTTTCGAAGTCCAATTAATAAAATAAATGACTACTTGAAATATGAAATACTTATTTGACTTTAATATAGTCAAAACTTAAGAAATAAATTTTTTAAATACTAAAAAGGTTTATAAATATGCTTTAAATATATTTGTAACATTCATAAAATTGTAGGGGACTACAGAGCTTAAATGGTATAGAATCGAAAAATAAACTTCTTCTTCACAAGGAATGATAGGTGTGAACATGCGATAGGCTAAAGTCGTATCACCTGATCAAAGATAAATCATAAGTCCTCTAACAACAATAGCCAAGGGAAGTAGGGTCAAATCCACAGAGAGACAAAGTTTCTAAGTCAAAATTTAGCTAAACAACTACTTCAGACAAGATCAGATAGAAATCAGCTGAAGTACTATTTAAACTAGAGAGGACAATATAAAGAAGGGATTCAAACTATGAACTAAACCTCTAGGGTATTAGTTCAGTCCAGCATGCTTACACCAATCAAGATCAAGCAACTATTAGAACCTAGGTCAAGAATCGATAGATTAGAGCACGTGTTAAGCCATGGTTAAGACTCAACGCTCATAATTCAACATATGCCGCATGTTCACTAGCATAATCAGAATTATTGATGTGTACTAGGCCTCTAAAAGTAAGACGGATCTGTACAAACAATTACTAACCACAAGCAATCAATGAAACTGCGCAATAACATTAATTACTCGTTAAGAACAAATCACACCATAACCAATCTAATCAAGCCATAGAAACTAATAGCAATTCAAAAGTAATTCATGGTATAAACATGGTTTTCCTCCCTAAATCCCTAGAAATAAGACTACTCAGACAAAATGGAATCAACAATAACATAACTAAAGTGAAACCCTAATCTATCCATCATGAAACAATTTAACAATCAGACTAAGCAATTGATAAATAACTAAAGAGATTAAGGGAAAAAGTAGTACCACTTGACGGAAAGCAATAACCTTTATTGAGATAAATCCAAGGTTCAATCACCTTTGGGACTAATCTAAGTGTTTAAACTAAGAAAACACTCTAAACTAATACTAAACAAAGCTCAATAAAAGATGTCCTACAGATCAAATGAGTTTTTCTATTTATAATAACCTCTCGAAACTAATTAAAACGCAATTAAAATAAGATAGATTTTTGCTCCGCGTGCTCCCAACCCAATCGGGCAAAGGGCCACCCGATCGGGCCAACACAAAACATAAGCCCAACATCTTTGGTTCCTTTGTACGCAGCATCAGCAGCAATATGGGGCAGTGGGCTTCGCCCGATCCCATCTGGCCACACATTGCCCGATCGGGCCGTAGCGCAAAAGCCCAGCAATGTTTCCTTGGCGTACGCACAGCAAGCAGCAACAAAATGAGCACTCTTGAGCTTCGCCTGATCGGGCCTTCTATGCCCGATGCCATCGGTTGGCACAAAACCCAAATCTTTTTCTCCTGGAGAACAATCATAGCAGCATCATTACTGTTGGGCTCGCCCAATAGGGTCGGATCATGCCTGCCCGATCGGTCCACAACCCCAACACCCGATGTAAAAATCTTCGCCCAATCGATACACGGGTTTCAGTCTTTCTTGACTCTTTGGCACTCAATCTTCAAGTTTAGAGGTCTCGGGACCTCGTTATTCATCCATAATACTCGTGATGGCTTCTATGTGCCTCCTAACAACTAGTAAAGTCGTGGTTGCTTTCAAATAGCTCGGAAATAAGGAGAAAACTACCTGAAACCTGCAATTCAACATGAAAATACAAAACCACGACTATGTACGATAATTAGTATAAAATAACTCCGAAGAGCTCTAATGATTCACGATTTAGCTCATAAATAAGGGGAAAAAACTCTATATAAATCCATGATATCAAGCTCCCCTAAGCTAAACCTTTGCTTGTCCTCAAGCAAATAGATCATAAACATGGAATAAATTGCCTCACCCCATAGATAAACATTCAAAGCTCAAAAACATTTTCAAGACTAGGAATCATTCAAGGAGGCAAAATTCAAGTTCAGATATTCAAATCCATCCAACTACCAATCATCCAAGCAAACCATCAAGTTCAACTCATCTACATGGCATACAAATCCTGAAAAGGTCCTCACAAAAGTGTCACTCCTCTCAATTTTGTGGCAGGCAACGAATATGCCCGAACACTCACCAACCCGACCATAGGAGCCCTTCCCACTCACACTCTCATGTGTTTAAGAAGGTTAAATGACGCTCAACCTAGCCAAGTCGACTCAATTAGCAGACATACTTTAACTTTGACAAACTGACTCGAAATCAATCCAATAAACAATGTAAACATAAGCTCAAGAGGATTTTATAGGGTTGTAATGGGGCTTAGGCAAGAGGTAGGGCATATTTTAGGAAATGTGGTGGAAAAACCAAAAATGGGGGAGCAAAGATCAAACAAGGCCGATGATGGCCGAAACAACTCCCAACAACACAATATCACCACAAAATACATCCCAACTCTTATGAAACAACGAGAACTTACAATAAACCTAATCTTCAAGCAATGTAGCACAATTTTCTTTATAAACAACGTGAATGAAGGAACTTCGAACTCTTTCGAACTTTTATTTCTTTTCTTTCATTTTTCGAACCAAGCATTCATGCAACTCTAACTTTGCCTTTTCTTTTCTTTTTCTCACACTTGGAACCTCACCAAATACATTATCATTCCCAAAACCAAATCAAACCAAACCATAGAACCAATCTCATATCTCAACCCAACAACGCTCCCCCAAACTAAGCTTGGAGATAGTATCGAAATAAAGGCCATGGGCTCGTAATAAGGGTTTTAGTAACAGAAAACATGTCATTAGGATCAGCGGGGCTAAGGAGGATAAAGTATATCAAAAATCCACTCTGAGACTCAAGAATCTAAAAAGAGCGCATCTATCACAACAAATGCTACAAGTGATCGAATATCTGACAAATACGAAGTCAAAGTCAAGATCAATCAACTAGTAACTAACACACCACAACAGACGGGATAATAATATGAATCTGATAGGCTACAAAGAGGCCTCACAGTCTAACCAATTCAGTCATACATCACAAAGTAGTGTATAATAATCGAACTTTGCTCGAAATCATAGCAATCAAACATCAAATCATAGCCTCAAGATCACCAATGGCCAACTATCCAGAAAACAGAGTCAAATCATTTTTAATAAGACCACAACGAAGGGCACAAGAAGGCAACTAAACCAGTCATATGAATCATATTTATTTTTTCAACATTTTTCAAAAGCAATAAATCTATCCTAAAAAGCAGTAAAAGTGATAGAGAATACAAACGGAAATCCTCCCCCAAGTTGAACTTGGCAGCGTTCTCAATGCCAAAAGGTGAACAAAGGAAGATGCTAAGAGGAAAAACAACGTTAGTGTTCTCTTACTCTCTCTCACTCTAAAAAAAATAAAAAGAAAAAGGAATAAGGGGAAATTAGGGGTTGCCTCCCGCACAGCGCTGGTTTATAAAGGTCCCGCATGACCATAATACCTTCATGTCTCAAATGGGAGGGTTTGGGAGTGAGTGCCACCCTCATCAAACATCTTCCTTCTCCAAATGTTCTTGATCATACTTCCAGATTGTGAGGCAATCTTAGGTGCAGTTTGAACCTTCTCTACACCTACCTCATCCAAAATATCAGCTCTGCAACCAGATTGTTCAAGCATAGGTCTCTTAACAGCATTGGTTAGTTTAAAAGACACTTTATCATCACCAACACTCAGAGTTAAAGACCCAGACTTAACATCAATAACAGCACCAGCAGTACACAAAAACGGTCTAGCCAGAATAATGGGAATCTGGGCATCCTCATCCATATCAAGCACTACAAAATCAACAGGGATGTAGAATTTTCCGACCCTAACAAGAACGTCCTTTAAAACACCTAGGAGGTATTTTATAGAATGATCAGCCATCTGTAAAGTGATTTGCGTGCATTTAAGCGCTCCCATATTCAGTTTAGTATAAACAGATAAAGGCATAACAGAAACAGAAGCACCTAAATCACACAAAGCTTTATCAATAAAAATAGGTCCAAGATGGCAGGGAATAGAAAAACTACTAGGATCTTTCATCTTAGGTGGGGTTTTATTCTGAATAACAGCACTACACTCTGCAATAAGAGCGACACATTCTACCCCACCAAAGTCTCTCTTCTTAGTTATCATGTCTTTCAGAAATTTGGCATATACAGGGACTTGACTAATTAATTCAGTGAAGGGAATCGTTACCTCAAGGTTCTTGACCATAGCCAAGAACTTACCAAACTATTGATCGATCTTTGATTTCTGCATCCTGTGAGGAAAAGGTAGCCTTGGTGTAAAAGGCGCTTCAGAAATTTTCTCCTTTTTCTTCCCTGTCTGTTCACCTTCCTTAGATAATTCGACCTTAGACGTTGAAGTCTTTCTTTTTTTCCTCTACCACCTTCTTCCCCTTAGTCTGGGCAGCATCATCAATGGGTAATGGAGGAGCGTCGTAAGTAATGCCACTACAAAGAGTACTGGCATTCACATGCTCCCTCTGAATGGGTTGCCCAGGCAATTGTCCCTGCTGCCTCTAAGCATTGTTTCCTGCCAATTGGGCAATCTGAGTCTCGAGAATTTTGATGTGCTTCTCTTGAGCTCTTTGTACCTCCTCATTAGTTTTCTGCATAGCCAACATTAGTTTCATCAATTCAGACGTAGTAGGCTCTTGTGGGGATATTTGTGGAGGTGAGTTTTGAAAAAATTTTGGGGTTTGGAAGTTGTTAGGGTGATGGAAGTTTTGTGGTGGGGGTCTCTGAAAACCAGATGATTTTGATAGAATGATGATTTGGGGTGGTGGTTGGAAGTTTTTGGGTTTTCATAGTTGTATGGAGGGGGAATTTTTGTGGTCTTTGTTGGAAGGCATTTGCGTGCTCCATCTGATGTTGACTGAACTGACAATCGTGCCCAAAATGACCTTGAACACCACATACCTTATAGTAAGATGAGGTAATGGGTGCAACGACAGACATATCATTAATTCTCAAGGGAGGGGGTGTCGAGGTAGAGGATCTCAAGGTGTCAAGCTTCTTGTTCAGTTTCGCCACTTGCGAAGTTAGTAATGCAAGGGCGTCTACCTCCAATACCTTCTTTATGAGGCTTCGGGAAGTGGAATCATCATTGGCTTCTAGGTTTGACAAGAAATCATAGCCTACATCTACTTCCTTATCTAGAAAAAATCCTTCCGCAAACGAGTCAACAATACTCTTTGTCTGAGGCTGTAGACTATTGTAGAATGTCTGCGTCAAAAACCATTTGTCCATGTTGTGATGTGGATACTCTCTCTGCAAATCTCTGAATCTTTGAATCTCCAAGTTGTGATGTTTCATCAGGCTCTTGGGAGAATGTGGCTAGCTTGTTTATGATTTCTGCTGTCTTTGTAGGTGAATAATACTCTCAGTGAAACGCATCAAAAATGCCACTCTTCTTTCACATCGTTCAACTAATTTTATGCTCTATCTCTCAATGAAAACTCGAACAACATGACTTTCAACTGGTTTGGAGTGACGCCGGCATGTTTGAAGGTTCGAAAAAGCTGCAGATGATTTGCCGGGTCTTCAGTAGGATGCCCACCAAACTGATTTTGCTGAACCATGTTGATGAGTCCAGGCTTAATCTCAAAGTTGTTAGCGGTGATGGTGGGCATGGGTGGGCAGTGGAAATGCCGTCTGGATTAGGCACCCCATATGAATTCAATGATTTGGCCATAGGTGAACTCGAAGTGTCTGCTTCAGAGGTGTTTAGCTGAACAAACTGTTTTTCTCTCTGAAATTTCTTTAGAAGCTACCTGAGAGTCTTTATAAGATTGGGATCCTCTAGGATGGGGGAGCTGTTTCTTTGAGACATGGGCATACAAAAGAAACAAAAATAAGCAGTAAAACGTGCCTCAATTGGAACGATGAAGTTCCAATGAGGCAGAGAGAAGCAAACCAAATAACCAAATAAAAACTTAGAAAACTAGCCGTCTCCCCGGCAACGGCGCCAAAATTTGATAGGCTAAAGTCGTATCACCCGATCAAAGATAAATCCTAATTCCTCTAACAACAGTAATCAAGGGAAGTAGGGTCGAATCTACAGAGAGATAGATTTTCTAAGTCAAAATTTAGCCAAACAGCTACTTCTGACAAGATCAGATATAAATTAGCTGAACTACTATTTAAAGCTAGAGAAAACAATATAAAGAAGGGATTCAAACTATGAATTAAAGCTCTAGGGTATTAGGTTAGTCCACCATACTTATATCAATCAAGAGGATTAAACAACTAATAGAACCTAGGTCAAGAATCGATAGATTAGAGCACGTGTTAAGCTATGGTTAAGACTCAACGCTCATAATTCAACATATGCCGCATGTTCCCTAACATAATCAGAATTACTAATGGATACTAGGCCTCTAAAAGTAAGACGGATCTGTGCAAACAATTATTAACCGCAAGCAATCAGTGAAACTGCGTAATAACATCATTACTTGTTAAGAACAAATCACACCATAACCAATCTAATCAATCCTAGAAACTAATAGCAATTCAAAAGTAATTCTTGGTATAAACATGGTTTTCCTCCCTAAATCCCTAGAAATAAGAATACTCAGACATTATTGAATCAACAATAACAAAACTAAAATGAAACCCTAATCTATCCATCATGAAACAATTCAACAATCAAACTAAGCAATCAAGAAATAACTAAGGAGATTAAGGGAAAAGAATAGTACCAACTGACGGAAAGCAATAACCTTTATTGAAATAAATCCAAGGTTCAATCACCTTTGGGACTAATCTAAGTGTTTAAACTAAGAAAACTCTCTAAACTAATACTAAACAAAGCTTAATAAAAGATGTCCTCCAAATAAAATGAGTTTTTCTATTTATAATAATCTCTCAAATTTAATTAAAATGCAATTAAAATAAGATAGATTTTTGCTTTGCGTGCTCGCAATTCGATTGGGCAAAGGGCCACCCGATCGGGCCAACACAAAACATAAGCCCAACATCTTTGGTTCCTTTGTACGCAGCATCAGCAGCAATATCGGGGTAGTAGGCTTCGCCTCATCCCATCAGGCCACACAATTCCCGATCGGGCCGCAGCGCAAAAGCCCAGCAATGCTTCCTTGGCGTACGCACAATAAGCATTAACAAAATGAGCAGTCTTGGGCTTCGCCCAATCGGGCCTTCTATGCCCGATGCCAGCGGGTTGGCACAAAACCCAAATCTTCTTCTCCTGGCGAACAGTCATAGCAGCAGCATTAATGTTGGGCTCGCCCGATTGGGTCGAGCCATGCTTGAGCGATCGAGTCCGCAACCCCAACACCCGATGTAGAAAACTTCGCCCAATCGGGCCATTTTCTGCCCGATCGATACACGAGTTTCAATCCTTCTTGGCTCTTTGACACTCAATCTTCAAGTTTAGAGGTCTCGGACCTCGTTATTCATCCATAATGCTCGTGATGGCTTCTACGTGCCTCATAATAACTAGTAAAGTCGTGGTTTCTTTGAAATAACTCGGAAATAAGGAGAAAACCCCCTAAAACCTGCAATTCAACATGAAAACACAAAACCACAACTATATACGATAATTAGTATAAAATAGCTCCGAAGAGCTCCAATGATGCACGATTTAACTCATAAATAAGGGGAAAAACTCTATATAAATCTATGATATCAACATGGTAGTTAAAATCACGATCCTTCAATCAAATATTATGATTCTTTGACTCAAATATGGTTATATGATTCTAGTTACGTTTCTAAAGGATTCTATAACTTTCTTTTAACTAGTGAAAACCTTACTAATTTATAGTAGATTGAATCATACCAAATGATCTATTAATAACAAATATTATTAATCATCAACAATCTAAAAAATTTAATTTTATTTATGGCCTTCTAAGCTTATAATATGAGTCTAACTTTCGACGTGTTTGCAATCCTAGTTTTGAACCAATATTTTTCGGGTTGTTAATGTAATACTCCGCATGATTGCTTAAAAGGATTTTAGTTCTACTAACCATACCAACAAGGTGTATCTTCTTTTCAGAAAACTCATATTGCTAAGATGTTTTTCAGTTAAGCGTGCTTGGCTGGGAGTAGTCTTAGATGGTGACCTCCTGGGAAGTTTCTCGGGGTGCTCATGAGTAAGGACAAAATGTGCTGAAAGGACTTGTGCTGGTTTGTGGGGGCGAGTTATTGGTCTGAGATGCTTATTTGGTGACTTTCATCGGCCCGTAGGGGCTGTGGTGTTACGAATAATATCAGAGCAACCCTACGACCGCGCCTCGGGGTGACCCTAAGGCCGTTAGGCCGAATATTAGAAGTCCTCAAGCGCCTAGTGGGAAGGATTCCGGGGCTGCATTGTCATAAGGAGCTACCCAGAGGTCGTCAGGGAAAAATCTAGAGTCTCTAGGCAATCAGTTTCCAAGATGGGGCGACCTACAGGCTGCGGCCGAATATGTGGGATCCCCAGGCGTAACGAGGGCGTTGCTGTTCTCAAGTGGGGGTGTGTAATACTCCTCATGATTGCTTTAAAAGATTTAGTGGTACTATCCATACCAACAAGGTGCATCTACTTTTCGGAGAGCTCATATTGCTAAGATATTTCTCAGTTAAGCGTGCTTGGCTGGGAATAGTCTTGGGATAGGTGACCTCATGGGAAGTTTCTCAGGTGCGCATGAGTGATGACAAAATATACTGAAAGGACTTGTTTCGTTTGTGGGGGCCAATTATTGGTCTGAGTTGCTTATTTGGTGACTCCCATCAGCCCGTAGGGGCTGGGTGTTATAGTTAAAGTTCGGTTAAAAGCGGGTATTGAGGTATTAATTTTTGTTCCTGACCCAATAATTTAGGATTGGTTTCGAATTGGGTCGATTTCGACAGATCTAGTACACAAAGTCTTATATGCGGCCCGCCACACCATTAATTAAAGGTGTGGTGGGTCTATTTGTTGACCCATATATTACTTTTTAACTCTCCAAACTCACCCAAAACTGTCGGTAACCCCTTTTCTTAATAGTCAATAACCCCCTCCAAAATAATCAGTAACCCCATCCAAAAAGTCGGTACCCACTCTCCAAAGAGTAAGTAATCCCTAAAACAGTAAGTAAACTCAAACAATTAGTAACCCCCTTAAAACAGTTATAAACCCCTAAATAATCAATAACCCCCATGGCCGTTGGAGAGGGGTGCAAACAACCCTCTTGCACAGGGCCCCAAATATATGAGGGCCCAATTTTTGTTTTTAAAAAATTAGAAATTGTTGTATTATTTACTTCATAGCTTGGAAACAGGGAAATGCTATTCCAGTTAATATGGAGTATCAAACAATAACGCCCCTAGTTTTCCACGCCAACTATTCAATTCCCGTTCAATGGAGTAGTAAAATTTATCTTCCATTTTTACCATCTTAGAAACTTCAGCTTTTCATTTTCAATTATGTCAGTATAATACCTTCAACTTTTGATCCTCTTTTCTGTCAAAATGTTAAACTTCCAACTATTTCCTTCAATTTTCATTAGTTTTCTACTTAATTCTAATGATTTTTCACATAAAAATTGTATTTTCCTCTCCAAATCATTATGGTATAAGATTAAAATCTTCACCAAGTATAGATTGTTTTTAGTAATGTTCATGAACAATTAATTTTCTCCGTTATTTTTAAGCAAATGGCATAAAAATTTGATAAGTTATGAGAAAATTTTAGCTCATATTGAATATATATTCACCTAAAAAATTTGCTCTCATAATATAGTTTGAGGTGTCCTAGGTAATTTTTGGACATGAAAGAGAGAGGAAAAAAGAGGGAACCCATGTAATAGGAGAGATAGGGAGAAAGAAAAGTAAAGCAAAAAAATGTAGCAGCTAATTAACAGTTTCCAGAAAAGGAAAGTGCGCTATCTAAAAAACGGAAGAGGTATATTTGATTTGTCTAGTTAGGGCCCCATTTTCAATTTTCGATGAGGGCCCCAAAATCATCAAGACGGCCCTGATAACCTCCAAACACTTGGTAACCCACTGAAATGGTTGGTAACCCCCTCCAAAATGTCATTATATATGTGTCATATGATTTGTTAATTGTGCGGCCAGCTGCACACAAGACTTGCTGGATCTAATGACGCGATATTTTTGCTTGTGATATTAAAAAGTTGTTGTCAACTTGTCAACAAATCAACGTATAAAGAAGTTGTTGAGGTTCCGCTGAACTCTCAACCCTCAAATGAGTAAAAGTTCTTGTAGGGAACCGAAGACTTTTACAAATATGAGTAAACGGTTCTAATATACACTCCAAGTCTGCAACATTGCAATCATAAGTCAATAATTACGGTGACCAAGAAGAAACTAACAAATTGGAACTTTGATTACTACAGTTACATGTTACAACTTACAAGTAAGAGTGACAAACTCGGAAATATTTTTTAACTTGTGGCCCTCCGGAAAAGAAAAGTCATTACAGTAATTCAAGCTGATATGGCCCAAAATTATGTTATTTACACATTAAAAAATAAATTGAAAATACTTTGATTATGATTGTGTTCCGGTCAGCATGATTATTAAAATCACGATTTAAGTCTTAAAATCTTACGATTTTACGATCTTAATTTGCAAAACGATTTAAATTGCAACTAGAATCTTAATATGTTAAAATCTTAGTTAGAATCTTAAAAAATTATTAGAATCTTAAAATCGTCATTAAAATCTTACCATTTTAACAATTCTATACAATTTTAGTAAAACTTCGAGATTCCGTTAAAATAATGGGTCAACCCTATTGTTATAATGTTTATCTTTTTTTAGATGAGTAACATTCATATATTCAATAAATTTTATTAAATTTACTCAATTCACTTTCACAATTCACTCAAACTCGTCTTTTTAATCAACAATGATAGTTGGACAAGTTTTTTGATACACGATTAGTGGCCTCACACTTCTAATCTCAACTATATTTAAATTTTAATGAATAATCGTATAATAAAAGGACCAGATAACTAAATATTTTAAAAAAAATTATTTAATGCTAAAGAATGGCTAAATAAGTTATACAATGCATTATAAAACTCTATTTCCGCAAAATTTGTAGAATCTTACGATTCTACGATTCGATTTTAACATGCCTTTCAGATTCAAGTTAAAATCTCGATTTTAACAACCTTGCCGGTCAGTATTAAATGGGTTACAAAACTTTAATCCAAACCTAACCCATTTATTAAACAGGTCAAAAAGTTCAACCTTACCCCAGGGATGGCAGCGGGTGGGATTTGGGTCGGGTGAGTTATTACTCGCGTCCATCACCCGGTTAGACCAACTCTCATCCATCCATCCGTCACTCGCTAAGACCATCACCTGTATTCCATCCATCCGTCACTCGGCAAGGCCATCACCTGTATTCCATCCATCCACCACCTGCGACTGAATCGGGTGGATAGGGTGATCATCCATTTAAGATAATCAAACGAGAAAAGTTAGATCAAACTTGCAAAATCAGAATTTATATATAAACTTCATGTCAAATTAAGATAAGTTAAGTTTATCGAAACATGTCGACAATAATCAAAAGGGAAAAAATTATAGTAATGTAAATAAGTTGATAGACATTTAAGAAAATGTAACAAATGAGTGATGAAAAAGGTGATAAACGGATGATGGGTCGGGTGATGGATGAAACTTTCTCACCCTAATCCATCAATCACCCGTCACTCGTTCACCCACCACCCGCCACCCGCCTATCATTCATTTCACTCGGTTTTCACCCTTTTTTGTTTTCCCGATGGAGCGGGTGATGGATCATCCATAGTTGCCATCTCTACTAACCCGACCCATTTAATAAACATGTCACCCATTTAACTCACTTATCTCCGATTCCTTTTTTTTTATCTTAATTAATTATAATTAAAAATAATTAAAAATACATTTCACCATAAAATGAATGCATTTTGATTTTTTTCTAAAAATATGATAATTATTATTCATCTCTAGACTATTTTATCTTTATTGACCTATTTTAGTATTTATTAAAATTAGTTTTTTGGGATTATTTTATATAAGTGGGTCAAATCAAGTTTTATCCAGGTTGTAAATTTCAAACTTAACCTCACCCATTTAATTAATAGATCAGGTCAGATCAACCCATTTAGATAATCAGTTCGAAATTACAAGATCAGGTCGGGTCAACCCATCTTTAGACTTATTTATCTTTATTGACCAATTTTAGTATTTATAAATGGCACGTAATTCAAGGCGATTTTTCTTCTTGTTCGAGCTGAAAATGACATTTTTTCGAAAGCTCAACTTATTTGTACTCGTTTTGTATGAATTCTCAAAATTTGTGCCCATAAAGGGCGTATGGTCTGTTCGTTTTTCGAAAAACATCATCTTTAGGCCCAAAAACGCGATTAAAAGATAAAATTTCTAATTAGGATTAGAAGTTAACGATTAGTTAATGAAGTAGTCACGTTTAGGAAATTAATTAGACTTTCAGCAAGTCTTATGTGCGACTTGCCGCACGATTAACAAACCGTGTGGCGCACAAATAATAACTATTTTAGAGGGGGTTACCAGCTATTCTAGTGGTTTACCAAGTGTTTTGGGGGTCATTGACTATTTAGGAGGGTTACTAATTGTTTGGAGGGTTATTTACTGTGTTTTAGGGGTTACTAACTCTTTGGGGAGGGTTACTTCTTATTCTAGGGGTTACTAACTCTTTGGGGAGGGGTTTAATGAATTTTTGGAGGGGGTTACTGAGGGTTTGTTCTCTTCGTCTGAATTATTCTGATCTGGTCTGATCTGAACTTTTCTGATCTGATCTGATCTAAACTTTTCTGATCTGGTCTGAATTTTTCTGATCTAATCTGATCTGATCTAAATTTTTCTGATCTGATCTGAACTGAACTTATTATAATTGTTTTTTGTTCTTATTCTTTTCTGATCTGATCTGAACTTATCTGATCTGATCTGAACTTTTTTGATCTGATTTGAATTTTCCTGATTTGATATTATCATTTCTGAAATAATCACCAGAGTACTTAAATAAGTTTGAAAAGAACATAGCCTGACTATTTTGGAGGGGGTTACTGACTATTAAGGGAAGGAGTTACCGACAGTAGTTTTAGGTAAGTTTGGAGAATGAAAAAGTAATGTACGGGTTAAAAAAATAGACACGAAAAAGTGTTTATCATCTTATTGTTTTAAATTGTATGGCTTAAACTAGTTCGGGATAATGTTATGGGTCCGTGACACATTTAGTGTCATCTTAGTGTCAAGGGTTTTCAATTAGTTTATATATACATTAAGTCAGTACGACACGATATATTTTACAAGTGTAGTCGGGTTAGTATTAAGAACTTCCAACACGTGTATGTTTAACGGAAATACAAACACGACACCACCAATTTGATAGGTCTACTCTAAAGCTAACCTCAACTTTGATAAAAAGTAATTATTTATCCATGTGATCTTGAAGGCGTGCTCAAAACAAAATACAATGAAGGACTACATTGGAAGGAAAACAAAATGAAACTTGGAATTCACATATAAGTCATAACCATTGTTTATACAACCATTCAGATATCCCACCAGCCTAAAAACTTTATTATGAAAAGTTAAGAATGACTAAAAATAGAAATCAAACCGGCTAAAGTATGAAGAAAACTCCTAACACACTCCATTCTGTAGGAGTTTAAGGTTCATGAGCTACTCCATTTGTTGAAAACAATCAAGGAGTAATTCCTAGATAGATAGGTTTTGTGTGCAATAGCTCTAATTCTGCTATCTGACACCATAAAAACTCGTATAGACAAAGTAACTAAATAATTACGTATTCCGAATGCTTGCACCTGGACCCTGGAAGAAGAGTGAGAATGTAAGAAAATTATACAAGAGAGCAATTTGTTTCTATGATCTTGCTCTGATCTTTGTGAACAACCTTGAAAATTCTTAAGCATTATTTGAACTAGACGGTTTTTGTAGAGCAACTTCTTGTGTTATGGCCTTTGGTTTCTCGTGCTTATTACTAGCAATGCTATCAGTTAGTTCACGCCCCTTAGTTTCATATGGAATCAGTACAACAGCTACTGCGGCAGCTAACACCACTCCTGCGAACAAAAGGATGGCGGCCATTTGGTGGCATCCCTGTACTAAGGCGACTGCCACATATGGGCTCACCATTCCACCCACTCTTGCCATTGAACTTGCAGTTCCAAACCCAGTGTTCCTTACTGATGTTGGGTATATCTGTATCATACAAAGGATTGTCAGCTCACGTAATTTCTAATGTAGCAATTTAAAGTAGGATTAAGTCATATAGAGAAATGAACACTAAATTAAACCAAACATTAAGGTTATTGATTTACCTCTGGAGCGAATATGAAGGCAATAGTGAAGGTTCCCATTATGGATGCTCGAGCACCAAACATCAGAACAGTTGTGACAGTGTCTGGCCGATGGGTCACCAACGGAAACAGAAAGATCGAGCATGCTAGAAACATGAGCGCCATTGAATACTTACGACCAAGTTTATCAATGAGGATGCCAGCGATTACAAGGCCGGGAAGTTCTGTAAACAATTGCAAAAAACATGTTAGTCAAATCGTTAGTTGGCTATTTGACAATAATGCAAGTTGAAAATTGAAATCTGTTAACTAAATAATTGGGATTCTAATGCTACAGTCATACAGTGTCATATTCGATTATCATTGTTGGGTTTGATGTGGCCATCTCCTACTTATTTGTGATGTCTTCTAAAGCTAGTAAATATCTACAAGAAAAACAAAAACCATAATCTTGACGAATTATAGACAAACTTACCGGCAATACTAGTGATGAAGACATCTCTATAATCAATATCAGCTGCAGAATTATTAGAGGAAGGGGCGTGTGTAGAATTGCATTTGCTGCTTTTATTGTTCAATTGAGTAGTAAGCAACACGAGACCGTAGTAGGCAAAAGCATTCCCGAAGAACACCAACCACAGTAGCAAAGTTGTACGAGCTAATTTGGGAGAAAGGAGAACTAGAACAGATCGAACAATGCTCATTTCCGAGTCCTTCCACTTAGGAGGTACAACTTGTTCTTCATCTGCAAAATCCTTTGGTGCAGCATTCTTCTCTTCGAGTTCCAAATCAGTAATAAGAACACCGGGAGGCAATTCTTGGCCATTTATTTTGGATATCTTCTCAAGAACTTGAAGGGCCTCCTTCTTTCTACCTTTCAAGCAGAGGTATCTTGGCGACTCAGGAGTAATGATGTAGAACACCAGCAATACGAATGAAGGAAGAACAGACAGACCCAACAACCATCTCCATCCCAATCTCGGCATTACAATCTGTCCATGTTTAGCAACACATTTAGACTTCCCTTATAATTGAATAATCAACCATAAGCTACAACTTACGTATAATACTCTAGTGGGAGTAACAACTAACAAGTGATCAATACTCGAATCTCATTATTGCAAATTTGTGTTATAAATTTCTAAGCATCAAATTAGGCATGTTGTTTATAAATGATCTATACGTATTTTTCGTAAACATGTACGAAATAAGAATGTTTAAAAAACATACCCATGCTAAGGCGGCTTCACTAATGGACCCAACTGTCCAGAAAGCTTGGAAAAGGACCATCCACATACCCCTGCTAGACGCAGGTACAAATTCTAAAAACCATGTGAGTAGGACTGGGCCAGCTCCTAGCCCAAGGCCCACCAAACAACGAGAAATGAGCAAGACTATGTAATTTGGTGCAACTGCACTCAGTATTCCAGCCGCAGCAGTTACCACTGCTGAAAACACATAACCATTCCTGAAACATAATGTTGCAAAAGTATAAGCAACACAAATATTCGTGTAATCGTGTATCAAGAGAAGTAGTAACAAATAAATACATACTAAGAGTATATTATTAGTTTCGTATGAAATACATAATAATCGGAGAATTATACGTGGTAAAAAATGTTCATTCGATTAACATTTAAAAATAATTACAAAAATCCTATGTTCATAAAATTTTTTTATAATTTTAATCTTTTTATTCAATTTGCTTTTTGTTAGATTAATTGGTTACAAAATCAGTTATGGGTGCACAGGAAATAGGAGAATTAAATAAATAGAAGGTTTCCGCAGTAAAAGGTTCACATGTTATAGGAGGTAAAGCAACGGCAAAAGAAAAGCAATTGGCTGCAGTTGAATACTTCATAGAATAGTCAACATATGGGTTTTTTTCTTTTCCTTTTCTTTTACAGAAATAAAATTACAGAACAAAACAAAAAAACTTTCTGTAAGATACTAGCGAATTGCAACAGATATTAGGTAATTAGGCAATAGATGTTCTCAAATGAAAACATGTCCACGGAAAAAACAAAAGGAACTTTTGAAAAATGAAATTGTACCCAAAAAATACAAAGAAACAAATAAGTAAGATAGAAAGAGATTTATATTATTATCTATCAATTAAAAAACCATATATTAAAGTAAATTTTGGAAAAGACGGTTGATCCACATGCTTATATACCACGCCTAAAACTATAAGATTTATAGTAAGATTGTTATTATCTTTTTCAGGTGTTAAAACTTGAAAATCTTGAATATTTGAGATCAAATCTCATAATTTTAACTTAAATTAATATATTATCTAAATCAAATCTTTGTACATATATTAAATGGAATATTAATTATATTATAACCCATAGTATATATCAATGCAATAACCCCCATTACTTACAATCAAACAAAGAAAATAATGTTATACCCTCAATCCCTCATATTCATTATGTTATTCCTTTTCTTATTCCTACTTTGACCTTTGTGGTCAAGCTTAAAAACATTGATCTTTAATAATGCAAATTTTTTCATAATTTACAATATAAATTATTATTGACCAATATTTTCATTAAATATTTTCATAAACACTAATTTATTAAAATTTATACTACAATAACAAAAAAAATCACCATCAAAGTTCAGGAAATATCTAATAAGTATCTTCTTTAAATTTGTTTGTATTATGTGCACAACCTAACATGCTAGCGGCACCTATTGATAGAAAAATATTATTGTCAGAAACGAAGTAATATAATTCAGAGAGTATTGGATACTAATAAGATTCTCTACGGATGGTCCCTTATAAGAGTTCAGTAATTTTAGGAGTAAACGATTTATAAAAGATATTTATAAGATAATATTTGAGAATTAACTAGATATGAGAAGATAATATTTGACCAGTAACTAGATGAGATATTGTTTGGGAGATTAAATTTATAGAATGCGGTATGATAGAATTACCTTCTTCCATACATATCAGAAATAAGTCCCCAAGAATAAGCACCAACAAGCATGCCAGCAAACACCACAGTTGTGATCAAGCTCTCCTGTGCAGAACTAAGTTTCCATGCAGATTTCACCGCCGGCCCGACAAACGACAGAATCATCATCTCCATCGCCTCGGAAATCCACCCCATTCCGGCGTATGCTAACACCAAGTACTGTAGTTTTCCGAACCCCATCTTCGATATCGCATCGTCTACCGTATACGTTGCACCTCCACCTTCCGCCATTGTTATCTGTAATTAACAGAAAGGGAAAGAAATATTTTATTTATTTTCCACAATGTTATTAACTGGAGTTTTAAACTGATGACCATTAAACAGATTTCAGTGGACCTTATTGATGAGATTCATGGTACAATGATCGATTAGTCAACGAGGTCCAAGTATTGAAAATTGAAGCAACATGTTTTGTCATATAATTAATTTTGGCCACAATTTGTAGCAGTTTTTTTTTGACTTATCATCATCATCTATTCATATATAAGTGTATAACTTGACTTACCATCATCATCTATAAGTATAACTTGACTTATTTTACACGGATTTTTCTAACCAAATATGTATATAATCTCATTATATCTTTAAAATAAATAACAATAATATATTTGTATAGAAATAATCCATATACTAAATTAGTTCTTTCTGCAAAACAGACGCACTATAAATATCTTTTTATGCTCAACTTGTATTTATTATACATACCCAATTTCAAAGTATTTAAATAGAAAATTATAAACAACAATAAATGTTAGATTAATTTAATATATATTAATGAATAGAGTTATACAAAGAAGACCCAAATAACCTAAAGTAATAAAATAGTTTCGAATCACTGAAGGATCGGAATTGAGGCGGATAAAAATCTAATCTTTTAACCTTTACAAAAAAATGTGAAATTAATCTCTTGGTCTAAGATTCGTCACTGATATAAAGAGGAAATTAATGAAGGAAAGATGTGAAAAATACGTACCAGACACTTATGAATGTGTTGAATCCAGCAGTGGGCAGTAGTAACAAGGTTGGTTGTTGTTGTTGGAAGACGACGTGAAATATATGTGATGAGAAAGAAAGTTATTGCTTTCTTCTTTAGCTAATTCAGATTTCGAGGAGAGCTAATATATAAAATATAAATCAAACCGCTAAAATTGTGCTGGAGAAAATTGAATGAGGAGAGATACGTGGGTTGTATATATAGGCAAAGCAGTAGCCCTACTCATATTAAGAAACGGAAAATAGTAATGGGCTGAGTAAGGACTCTTTTTGTTTCTCCAAAGGAAACTATTAAACAAGTCCAGTCTCAAGTAACAACTTAAATAAACTCACTACGTGTGGTGTTTTAACTGGCCGTACCTAGGTATCATTTGTGACTGGTGATTGCTACTATATTATCTTAATTTGATTAAGGTTGTTAGATTGGTAATTTCGTTGACTTGTGTATGGAATTATATTTATATTTTATCGATTATATGAGCTGTATTTGAGAGGATTAATTTAGGTTTATTAGTTATTAACTAGGATTAAAGGCGTGTGAGATGTATAAATTAAAAGAACGAAAATTAATAACGATAAAAAATAATTATGATAATCATAACATTCATGAGTACGGTGTATTCTTACAAAATCCGATTTATATAAAATCATAATATTATTAGTATTTGGCGAGTCATAGTATCACTATTCTTGATCCTAAATTTTATTTAATGCATGATATTAATTTCTTAGTTATATTAAAAACTAATATCAATCATTTTTTGATCTTAAAAATCTAATTACGTGTATTGGTTAAACATAGACTTTACGCTCATTTTTACTTGAAGTTTATATTTATGCCTAAACGAACCTATGGGCATGTTCTCTTCGGCATAAAGCAACTGAATTGAACTAAACTGAAATTGAACTGAATTGAATAGTGATATGTGAGAGTAAAAATATTGTCCAGAGCTGAGCTGAACTGAACTGAACTGAACTGAAAATAAGTTGGGGAGAAAGTCCTTATGTAGATGTGTGAGTGTATAACATATGGATCTTGTTTTGAAATATTTTTCGAATTATGAAACAAAAGTTACTATTAAATTATGTATGATGATTAATCTTTAGTACTTTTATTTAAAACTAAACTATATCTATATGTATAATACTTTATTTTTGTACGTTATCTAAAACTAAAATTTGTCTTTGTCTTTATCTTTTACTCACTCTTTATTAATAAAATATAAAATTATAAAGTCTATCATTTTATATATAATTATTATCATTAGTATTTTATTTAAAACTAAACTTTGTATTTGACTCTATCTTTTACTCACTCTTTATTCAATAAAAGATAACAATTTCTAAGTATCTTACATGCCGCCCTGTATGCTCATGAAATTATTCTCTTTTTAATTGTATCCCACTTCTATATAGAGATAAGATCCAATGAGAATGATTTAACAATGAGAAGGGTGAGAAGGATCGATATGCATATTTTTCGAATTGGATGTGTATATTCTTTGAACTGGGTATGTATATTTCACTTTTTGAGCTGTAAATGTATGTTCATTCAAGGGAATATGCACATTTAGTTCAAAAAAAATGCATATGATACAAATTAATGTTGCACATGCAATTAAAAAAAAAACACATTCAGTTCAAAAAATATGCACAAAAAAACTTTTCACCCTTCTCATTTTAAGAATATTTTTAATGTTATATGTCAAAAAATATAAGTATGTATCTTTAAGCGTTGACTATAAGAAATAAAAAGTGCGATATTAATTATTCATAACATCTTTTCAACATGTCAATTTATCAATGCAAATACTATTTTAATAATAGTTAATTTATGTTTTAATATTTACAACTTGCTGTGACATAAATTTAATGTTATATGTCATCCTTTTTGTTCTTCAGAAAAAAAATTACTTTAATTTTGTGATAATCCATCAAAACATGGGCGTACTTGTTCAAATGATAATATAACACAATAATAGTAAAAGGATTCATAATATCTTTCAAGGCGCGATCATAAATTTCTAAACAAATGTTATAGTAACCATAGGTTTAGGGCCTGTTCTCTTCGGCTAATTCTAGCTGAACTGAACTGAACTGAACTGAACTGAACTTATTGGAGCTGAACTGAACTGAACTGAACTTATTGGAGCTGAACTGAACTGAACTGAACTTATTGGAGCTTAACTGAACTGAACTTATTGGAGCTGAACTGAACTGAACTGAACTTATTGGAGCTGAACTGAACTGAACTGAACTGAATTGAATTGAATTAAATTATAATAAGTATATGAATAATAAGTAAATAATAATTATTATGAATATTAAATAATAAGTAATAATAATTCTAAGTAATAATAACTAAATTAATAATTTAAAATAATATCAAATGAATAATGATAATATTATTTTTGATGTTATTATGATAGTTATAAATAAATAAATAATAATAATAAATGAATTTTAAAAATAATAATTATTGATAATAATAATAATAATTAATAATGAGTAATTACAATTATTAGTATTAATATAGTAATACTTGATGATGATGATATAATATAATGTCTAAGAAGTAAATTAATAGTATTACCATTATAATAATAATTAGCTTAAAACATGGGTTGATGTGTGCTTCTAACCAAACCACGATTTATGGTGGGTTGGTCGATGATAGAAATACACCAAACCGCCAAAGTATATTTAATATATAACGTAACGACAATGTTGTATTTTAAATAGTACTGCAGTATTATTAGCAACTTTGTAATTTTTTCATATCTTCTAGCTTTTTGTAGCTTATTTGTATGATGTAATAGTGTTTTTTATTCAGTAAAATAAAACAACAATTGCAAATTAGAATAATCGTATTGACATCAAATTTGGTTAAACCGTGCACCAACCCAAACTTTGCTCAGCCATAATAATAATAATAGTAATAAAAATGAGTAAAGATATAATAAAAAATAATACATATAAATAATAATAATTATTATTATTTAATAACAATAATAATAAGTAAAATAAATTAGACCAACAATAATAATATTATACAAATGGTTAAATAATGAATGGAGCTGAACTGAACTGAACTGAATTTATTGGAGCTGAACTGAACTGAACAGAACTTATTGGAGCTGAACTGAACTGAACTGAACTTATTAGAGCTGAACTGAACTGAATTGAACTGAACTGAACTGAACTGAACTTATTAGAGCTGAACTGAACTGAACTGAACTGAACTGAACTTATTAGAGCTGAACTGAACTGGAAATAAGCTAAACAGAACAGGCCCTTACGCTTTGACATTTACAACTTATTATGAAGTAATGATCAATACTATATACACACAAATAATGGATATTTTAATTTTACCTTTTTATTGGTTTTTTCAAAAATATTATTTTAATTTTATAATAGTCCCCTAA
This sequence comes from Patellifolia procumbens, assembly GCA_947645195.1. Lineage (NCBI taxonomy): Eukaryota > Viridiplantae > Streptophyta > Magnoliopsida > Caryophyllales > Amaranthaceae > Patellifolia > Patellifolia procumbens. Next base: position 37,872 of record CANSGD010000372.1, read on the forward strand.
ATAATGGATGTACTTGTATGTAAACTAATGTTTACAACTTATTAACAACCTGCTATATGTTCTTTATAAGAGTCTTGCATCTTAACACACCAATTTAAAAGGGTCAGGTTAGGTATAGGTTATAACTGCGTATGAAATTAACAAGTATGTTGTAGTAAATTTTGATCTTTGTAAGAGTTAACACGACAACTATATTTATTAGAATAGGTCTAGTAACTTGATTAAACTCGGTACAAAATTTATTTTTATTTAAACATATTTCTATAACAAGTCGTACGTGATCATGTTTTTAAATAATTTTGGAAAATCTTGGGAAAGAAATTTATAGGTTTGTATGAGTTTGTTTTACCTTCTTTATACATCAATTTTCTTATGGACAAGAAAACGTTTGGCTTAGGAGAGGTTGATGTATCGTTGTTTTTACCTTAGTTTACTCCCTCATTTCCTACAAAATGTTACATATTTATATTTTATGCATGTTTATGCTATCTTTCACTTGATTTTATTCTTGTTTATGTAGTTGAGTGTCCTTTGAGTTATTTCACGGACATTTGAGCTTTTTAGAGCTGGAATGGACCGATATGGAACATGAAAATCTACAAAAAAAAAGGTTTAAAGCACATTTTAGCTAGTCGGTGCCCAACGAAAGCATCCTAGAATTTATGGGATCTCCTCACGTACTTGGCAAAGATGAAGAAAGTGAAATTCTCCCTGTGAGGCTGTGACCCTTAAAGACCTAAATAGGTGTAGCTCCAATCTTAGGAAGATTAAACCGGAATATGTAAATGGGGTAAAAAATGCATATAGCAGAAGTTATAAAAATGAAAGTAGTTTCTTTTTGGAGCAACTACGGATTGAACTTCTATTGGATGAATTTTTGTATACAAGTTGGTATACCATTGGACGAAACCTATCAATTTTATAATGAATACAAAGTCCAATTTATGCTTGAGAACGATAATGTATATTCTTCTGGGTGATGTTAGTTTGGAGTTGTTTTCTCAATGCAAACAAAATTCACATGTACTTAACTGATTAAAAAATTATAATATTATTATAAGCCTCGTGAACACCGTAGTTGACTTGTCTCCTATATTTTGGTCTCCTCTTAAGCTTGCAGTCTCCATCCTTCTCGCCATGTCAGTTCTATAATGAATAATCTGTTATGCACTATTAATCAATTCAACATATTCATATAATTACAGTTACATTCATAGAAGACGAATTTAAATATGTAATGGGTTTCAGATACACAGCTCATAGGTCCTCATAATTATTTGTACCCTCGGGTTTGAATATGATTTGCTTCGTGAGGATAAGTAATGGAAGACGTATCAGGAGTTTGCATTCCCACTTTCTTATTTTGAGTACATTTTCTCCCAATTTATTAATTGAAGGAGGAGGAAAGCCATAACATAAGTTACTTAGGTTTAGTTTCTACCTTAATTTCTGAATTTTATTCAATTATTTTCCAAATTATAGAATCCAGTGAAGGAATTGGTTCGATTTTCATGTCTCTGAATTCAATTGTGGGATTCATGGTATTTTGTTCTTTGTCATTAAATTAAGTTGTTTTTTTATATGCTTAAGTTACAGATATTGTTTACTTTTTTTATAGGAAAAATTGGCTAGAATAATGCAACCTTTTCACGATTTACAAATAATAATGCAACCTAAAGATTATTCTGGAATAATGCAACCTTTATACCCCATTTATTTTAAACAAGACAAATGACCGGTGACCTGAACTATAGGTAATTTTTATTTAAAACTTTAAATTCTAATTAATATATTTAATATATAAAAAAATTAAACTCCCTCCCACACCCCACCCCGTTGCTATCACCCCCCAGCCCCACACCCGCTGCTATCACCACCCCCCAACCCCACACCCGCTGCTATCACCACCCCCCAACCCCACACCCGCTGCTATCACCACCCCCCCAACCCCACACCCCGCTACTATCGCCACCCCCAACCCCACACCCCGCTGCTATCACCACCCACACCCCACTCCCGCTGCTATCAACCGAACAGAGAGGCGTGGTGGTTTGCGCCAACGCGAGGTGCGAACGGAGAATTCTTCGCGAATTCGTGGTGGTTGGAGGTGCGTGGTTGGAGGCAAGGAATGTAGTGAAGTTGGTGGTGGTTGGAGGCATTAGGTCTCCGGCGGTGGCTGGGTCTTTTAAGATGATGGTGTCTGGGTCTTTTGTGGCTTGGGGAAGGGAGGAGGGGGTGGGGTGGCCGGTGGTTTCTGCGCTGCGGGGAGGGGGGGGGGGTGGGGGCCCAGTGGTTTCGGCGCTGCGGGGAGGGGGGGGGGGGCCGGTAGTTCCGGCGCTGCGGGAGGGGGAGGGGGTCGGTGGTTTCGGCGCTGCTGGAGGGGGGAGGGGAGGGGGAGGGGGTTTATTTTTTTTGTTTTTTTGAATTTTTTTGTTTTGAATTTATTTTTTAAAAAAATATTTATGATAACCAATAATAATACGACACGTGTCTCATTTAACCTCTTCTTTAGGTTATAACCGGTTTCACCCCTTTTAAAATAAATGGGGTATAAAAGGTTGCATTATTCCAGAATAATGTTTAGGTTGCATTATTATTTGCGAATCGTCAAAAGGTTGCATTATTCTAGGCAATTTTTCCTTTTTTAATGCAAAAGAGAGGAAACATCCTCAACAACAAACTAACAAAAAAAAAACTAAAAAAGAACTAAACGGGGTCAAGACACTCCACTAACATTGTTCGCCAATAATTGGCCTAAGCCGGGGTATTTCGCAAAAAATACAAACAAAATTATCTTGATCCACTCCAAAGTTAGCAAGCCTTGCTTCCTGATAGCAATGAATAACTTCAACTTCCCACCCCGAGTCAGCTATTAGATTTTCACAACAACGAACCAATTGTAAACATTCCCCATAGTAGTTATGGTTAACTTTGAAGAATTGCACACAAGTCATGTTATCCATTTGTACAATCAGTTTCTTGATGCCCATGTCTTTAGCAATATGGAGCCCCCTTTCTACAGCTCTGAGTTAAGTGCTCAAAGTTAAACAGACACCCAACTTCATGGAGCAAGCTAACAAAAAATCACTACGGCAGTTCCGTAGCACACCACCGCCTCCAGTCATCCCCGGGGTTCCTCGCGCAACTCCATCGGTTTTGCGAACCACCCAACCATCAGGTGGTACGTTCCGTTTCACAAAAATTCCAGTCAACCATTCTTCTCAACTGATTAGAAACGGGCTGAGAAACCAAAGCTCGCCTCACCTCAGCAAATTGATGTCATAAGAAACTGAGAATATCATGGGGAATTTCGTCAATTCTGCCGAGGACCACCACGTTCCTACACCGCCAAATCCACCAAGCGGTGATGTAGAAATTTGGCGGCCATTCTTCACCATTAACTAGAGTTGAGCAAGTTAAGTTTCTGGGGATCCAATCTCCTTGCGAGTAAACGAAGAAATCAGGGAATGCTGATGTAGCTCTCAGTTTCGTCCAAATTAGCATTGGCATCACACAATCCCACATTGGATGGAATATATATATATATATGTATATGTATATATATATGTATATGTATATATATATATACATATATATGTATATATACATATATGTATATATATATATACATGTATATATATATATACATATATACATATATATGCTTATGCGTAATTGTATTGAGGGCACACCAGATTCTCTGTGAGTCTTCTTTTGACTCTGTTTGCATTGCATAGTAATTTTTCATGTTGGGACATCGATAGGAAGGCTCGAACTAGTTAGTGTGTTGGGGCATCCCAAATCCAATCCCAAACTTTGTCATCTACACCATCCTTGTCCTTAAGAATCAATTTCATAGCAGTTCGGATAGAAAAACCACTATTCGAGGCTCCATTCCAATATAATGTATCACCTATTTCGGGGTCTTTAGAGCATTCTGGAGATGCAATCTTTTTTTAGAACAATATTAGACAGAAGATAAGAAACATCTCCACCCTGTAGATTCTTCCCACATTTCACACAATGTCACATCCTCAAGTTCAGACGGGATTGGAGCTATGCTTATCTCTCGGAGAGGGCAATCATGGACCCATAAATGATCTAGAACATCGTTCTAGTTCCATTTCCAATGGCACCTTCTCGAATGAATTTAGCATTTTCTAGAATTCCACTCTATTAATTGGAGGTTCCTTTTCTTGGCAGAAACATGTCAATATCACATTTGTCATGATAGTATTTTGCACGAAGGACCCTAGACCCTAGACCCTAGACCAACCCAATTTTGTCAAGTAGGCTGCATTCGCTTAACGAGCCAAGCGAATATGTAGGCCACCTTGAGCCAAGTGTTTCTGTGAATTTTCCCACAAAAATTAAATGGATTTTCCTACGTTTTCATCCCCACCCCCACAAGAATCTGCGGGTTTTACAATCTAGATCATCATATGTAGTTTTAGGGTTAGCCGTTTGTATCGAATAATAGGCCAATGTATTAGATTGGATTTGGCCAGTGTTATACTGATGTGTCACATTTATATATAGTTTTTAGATGCATTTACATTGCATTTAGAACTTATTTTAGAGTATTTCAGTGCATAGAGTCATAAATTACTTAATCTGTGTTCTACTACTCCCTGTTTGCATGTTTCCATGATTTTTAGGTTATTTTGATTCAAATTAATATTATTATCTAAGATTAAGCATAATAATCATTGAGGATGAATATAGCTTGCACAAGGATCACAATGCTCGACCCCATCTGGCGTCAAGTACGGAGAGCTAAATTCTATCGTTTTTCCGCTTATTTTTTATGCTTTTATTAGGTTATTATAAATAGTAAAACCTCAATATTTGAGAGGGAATTCATTTTCCAGCATTCCTAGTTTTATTTTTGGAAAAAATTGTCAAGAATAAGTCAACCTTTGCGTTGACCGCTTTTAACAAGTCTAGCTTCGTTTATTCCAGTAACAAGTTAACCTTGTATACCCTCCGCTTTTAACAAGTTTTTTTACAGGTTACTTATTACTAACTTGTTAGTTTGGATCACTTGTCCACGTGGCTTGTTTTAATTGATTTTAAAATAATAATTTATTTTTGGGATATTTCCTAAGGTACCTCCGGGGTTAGGGCTAATTCCTCGGGTACCCCTCTCGTTTTCGAGCTAGCTCAAATGCCACCAGCGTCAGTGCCGTTAGCTTAAATGCCATTATCCGTTAACTACTCTGTTAACTATCATAATTATGCTTTAATTATGATTAAAAGTCAAAAAAAAACAAAAAAGCCCCCTAGAACTAAAACAAATTACCCCCCATTATTAATAGAAAATTTCACATCTATCTTTCCCTTTTATGATTTTGTCTCTTCTTTTCCTTTCCTTTTCCTTCCTCCTACCACCCAAACACCCGAAACTTAAAACTCCATTCCCTATTTCCCTTCCCCCTACATTTCAAAAAAAGCAACCCAACAACAACAACAACAACAACCCAGAATCACATTCTCATCATTCATACAATTTTCACAACACAATCATGAATCCCATAACCCTAACTCACTCTCAAATCACCCTTCTTTAACCCATCAAAAAAACATACCCTTTTTAAAAAAAGCTTCGATTTTTCACATCAATGGCGGCTAGTTGGATGAAATCATTACAATGCAAATCAAGAGCAGTTGAAGATGTATTCCAACCTCAACCCAAACAACTCATTCTTACTATTATTAGTTGGAAAAACAGCTTTCAAAACCTCAAAGACGTTGTTGACAACTCTAAGCTCGATTCCAAGCCCAAACTCAAACACAAATCCAAAAATCCCGACCCTTTTTCTCACCGTCTTAAACGTTCTGATACTGTTAAACCCAGACCCGAACATGGTTCAACTAACCGAGTTAAGCGCTCCGACTCAGCCACGAAACCTATTGTTCTCCCACCAAGAAATCGCCCTGCACCCACGAAATTCTCCACCACCATCGTACAGGGGTTCGTTTTTAGGTGGCGATTTCAGGGGGCGATTTCAGAGAGGCGATTCCAAGGGGCGATTTCAGGGGGGCAATTTCAGGGGGTTCATTTTCAGGGGGGGCGATTTCAGGGGGTTCGTTTTCAGGGGCGCGAATTCAGGGCTTGGGTAGGTGATTAGGCCGGTGGTTGGTCGCGGGTGCGGTTCGAAGGTGGTGTTGTGGTTGAGCAGTACGAGAGGAGAGAGAGTGGGAGGGTGGGGGTTTGGTCGGTGAAGATTAGGGGGAGAGAGAGTGAGGTGGGGGGAGGAGAGAGAGTGGGAGGGGTTGGTTTTTTTTTTTGGTTTAGTCATAATTAGTGGAAATTTAGTCATAATTATGATAGTTAACGGAGTAGTTAACGGATAATGGCATTTAAGCTAACGGCACTGATGCTGGTGGCATTTGAGCTAGCTCGAAAACGAGAGGGGTACCCGAGGAATTAGCCCTAACCCCGGGGGTACCTCAGGAAATAGTGGAAATTTGACTCTCTTCTCTCTTTTTTTCCCTTTCCCTATCCTTTGTTCTCTGCCCACCACCACAAACACCATCCAACACCACAACAAACTATGACATGACAAATGCACGGATAATGAACATGAATTAACAGCGACGGCGAAGGCCTGCTGAGAAGAGCTAATGAATATGCTATCCGAATCTGGTCTGAATAATACGGATATCCGAATTTTCGGGTCGAATATCCGGATAATCCGAATTTAGAAATGGTATGCGCTTTCCCTTTAAAGGGGTGCCGTTTTGGTCAGGTAGTTTAAGAAGCTGATAAGCATCATCATTGACAACAACTGCAACATTCTTCTCCTCATCTGACATTGACTATTATTACCAAAGCAAACCTTTCCTCTCACGAATAACTAGCTGCCTTTTTGTTTCCTATTGTTTGCCAAGATTGAGGGTTTATGCTTTAGCATGAAGTTTTGACAACTTTGGGTGTGTTTGGCTATAATGCATTTGATTTTAGAGTTGAGGCTGAAAGAGGGAGGGAAAAGAAAAAAAAAATTCCTTCAATTTTGAGGTCCTGAATGAACGGCGACGGCGAAGGCTTGCTGAGAAGGAATTGGAATCAGGAAAAGAGGATAGAGAGAGTGTTGATTGAGAAGGTGGTGAAAGATTGAAGGAATCAGGGCAATCGTAGAAGGGGAATTCATTGGAGGCGTCGAGGAATTGATCGTCTTCTTCAATGGTTGATTTTGCATCTTCCATTGATTGGGGAAGATGATCTTAGAGTTTGATTGTAAGAATACAGTGTTAGGGTTCTTTTGCCTGCGTAGGATATAATTTGGCGCGCCGGGGAAGATGAGCTTCGAAGGATTTGAGGTGTGGGTGGAAGGTGACAGGGGTGGGGTGAAGGGTGGGGGTAGGGACTTTGTTTTGTTTTTTATTTTTTAAAAAATATATATATTTTAAATTTTAAAATGTTTAATAATGGAGTGACATGTGTCACTTTAACCTGATAAAAAGGTTAACAAGAGGTCATAACCGGTTTTGACTTGTTAAAAGCGGAGGGTATACAAGGTTAACTTGTTACTGGAATAAACGAAGCTAGACTTGTTAAAGTGGTCAACGCAAAGGTTGACTTATTCTTGACAATTTTTCCTTTATTTTTTTAGAGCTTTTTAGAAAGAAACTCATTAGTTTGAATTGCGAAGGCAATCGAATCTTGGATTTTCTTTAACATAATTCTTTAATTTCCGTCAATTGGTATTGTTCTTCATTCTTATTTTCTTATTTTATCTTCGATTGCTTTGTTTATTCAAAGCGTTCCGTGTTAGGGGGAAGCATCACTTGAGCCGTGCTGAACGATGCGGAAGCGAGAATTTCGGCTTGAGTAACGCAAACATTGTTGAGAATCCAATGCCCCAAAAACCTAAGGGTTCCTCTGCAAGGTTCGTCCACGAAGGGTTAGTCAGGGCCTAAGATCAGGCCAAAAGGCGCGGTCGATGGACAATAGGTAAATATTCCTGTACTACCCCTAGTTGGTCATGATGCAAAGTTTTAGTTTTTATATTAGATTCATTGTTATTAATTCAATTATGAGTGAGTAACCGTCTTTATAGGGTTTTAGAGAGGAAAACTATGTTTACACCATGATTTTTATTTGAATTGCTTTTAGTTTTGGGTTGTGATTAGGGAAATTATAGTGTGATTTGTTCTTGGATTCGTGCTTTATGTTATTGTGCGGTTTCATGAGTTACGTCTGGCAACATGAGTATGACCCGATCATAGGCTTAATTCTTAGAACACACTATTATTGTTTCTGATTATGTGAGCGATCATACCACATGTGTTGAACTGAGGGCGTTATGATTCGATCGTAGACTTAGCATCGGCTCTGATTGTTCGACTCTAGACCTAAGTTTAATTAGTTTTAGATTATTTTAATTGGTATAAGCAAGGTGGACCGAACTAATGCCCTAGTCTTTTAATTCATAGTTAAATCTCATTTTAATATTGCTTTCATTAGTTTAATTAGTAGGTCAGTTGTTTTCTCGCTGTTTTCGTCTGAAGTAGTTGTTTAATTGAATATTAACTCTGAAAAAAGTCTCATTGTGGATCCGACCCATACTCGCAAGGCTCTGTCAATAATAGACACTGTGCACTTGCGGTATTACTTTAAAACTCATCAAGTTTTTGGCGTCGCTACCGAGGAGATGACTAGTTTTCTAGTTTTTATTTGATTATTTAGACTACTTCTTTTGCCTCATTGGAACTTCATCATTCCAATTGAGGTAATTTTCACTGCTTCTTTTTGTTTCTTTTGTATGCCTAAGTCTCAAATAATAGGTATCCCCATCCCTAAGGATCCCGATTTGACAAAGACACTCAGACAGATTCGAAAGAAAGTTTAGAAAGCAAAATAGTTTGTTCAGCTGCGAAAGACACTTCGAGTTCAGTTATGTGAAAATCACTGAAGTTATATGGGGTTCCTGACCCAGACAGTCTTTCCACTGGACCCACATTGCCCACCATTGCCGCAACAAACTTCGGAAGCAAACCTTCACTCATCAACATGATGCAGCATAATCAATTTGGTGTGCATACTACTGAAGACCCGACAAATCATTTGCAACGGTTTCAACAACTCTGTCGAACTGTCAAACATGCCGGAGTCACTCCAGATCACTTGAAGGTCATGTTGTTTGAATTTTCATTGAAAGACAGAGCACAAAAAAGGTTGTATAATGTGAAGGAGATTGAATGAAGTGGCAAATCTGCTGCGTTTCTCGAGGAGTATTACCCACCCACAAAAAAAACAGATATCAGAAACAAACTAGCCACGTTTTCCCAAGAGCCTGGTGAAACACTTTGGAAAACGTGGACTAGATTAAGAGATCTATTGAAAGAGTGTCCATATCATAACATGGACAAGTGGTTCTTCACACAAACATTCGACAATGGTTTGCAACCTCGGACGAAGAGTACAATTGACTCGTCTGCGGGAGGAGTATTTCTTGATAAGGAAGTGGATGAAGGCTGTGATTTCCTAGCAAACCTTGCAGCCAATGATCATTCCACTTCTAGGAGTCTCACGAAGAAGGTAAAAGATGTAGATTCCCTTGCATTGCTGATGTCGCAAGTGGCGAAACTCAATATGAAGATTGACACGTTGAAGTCTTCTACCTTGGCACCTCCTCCCATGAGCATCAATGCCATGTCTGTTGTCGCACCCATCGCATCATCTTATTGTGAGATATGCACAATTCAGGTAGATTTTGGGCATGAGTGTTTTATATGGTCAGCAAAACAAACCCCAATTAGAGCATGTAAATGCTTTTCAGTAGCGACCACAAAACGACCCTTATTCCAACACATACAATCCTGGGTGGAAAGATTATCTGAACTTCTCTTATAGGAGTAATAATGTCCAAAACGCACAAACACCATGAAATCACCCTAAACCACCATTCTATTAAAACCCCTGGATTTCATATACCCGCTCCACAAAATTTCCAACCACCACAAAATGTAGCCCCCAAAAGCCCAACCCTTTTGACTTGATGAAGCTGATATTGAATAGGCAGAAAAATCACGAGGAGACACAAAAATAAATCAAACTCCTCGAGACTCATATTGCTCAAATTGGTGGCAATAATTCCTAGAGGAAACAGGGACAATTGCCTGCGCAAACCATTCAGAGGGAGCAAGCAAACGCCGTCACACTTTGTAGCGGCACTGCTTATGACACTCCTACATTGCCTATTGATAATGATGCCCCTATTAAGGGGAAATTGGTGGTAGAGGAAGAAGAAGAGCAAAGTTTGACGTCCAAGGTCGAACTAGCAAAGAAAAATCAGACAGGGAAGTAGAAAGAAAAGGTTTATGAAATGCCTTTCACACCTACCTTTTCTCCCACAAGATGCAAATTTCAAAGGTCGATCAAAAGTTTGGTAAGTTCTTGGCTATGGTCAAGAACCTTGAGGTAACGTTTGCTTTCACTTAACTGATCTCTCAAGTTCCTGTTTATGCCAAATTTGTGAAAGATATGATTACTTAGAAGATAGATTTAGTTGGGTAGATTGTGTCGCTCTAATTGCAGAGTGAGTTCTAATAAAACCCTAACTAAGTTGAAAGATCATGGGAGTTTTTCTATCCTTTGCCATGTTGGTCTTATTTTCATAGATAAAAGCTTTGTGTGATTTAGGTGCTTCTAATTATGTTATGTCTTTATCTGTTTATAAGAAACTGAAAATGGAAGCACTTAAATGCACCCAAATCACTTTACAGATGGCTGACCGTTCTATTAAATACCCCTAAGTATTTTTAAGGACGTTGATATCACGTATTTATATAGAGTTTTCTCCCTTATTTACAAGCTAATTTGTGCGTCATTGGAGCTCTTGGGAGCTATTTTATGCTAACTATCGTATATAGTTGTGGTTTTGTGTTTTAGTGTTGAATTGCAGGTTTTAGGGAGTTTTCTCCTTATTCCCGAGCCATTTGGAAGCAACCACGGCTTTACGAGATGTTACGAGGCACGTAGGATGGCTCACGAGCTTTATGGGTAGTTTAGGAGGTCCCAAGACCTCGAAGCGTGAAGAATTGAGAGCCAAAGAGTCAAAAAGGAGATTTTCGTACTCTGATCGGGCAAAAATGACCCGATCGTGCGAAGATATATTGATCGGGTACAGAAGTTGCGGATCCGATCGGGTAAGGTTTGACCGATCCGATCGGGCGAGAGACGAAGTGCCCAGACCCGATCGGGCACCCTCTGCCCGACCCCATCGAGCGGGAGACCCGTAGGTCTCATTTTGTTGCTGCATATGAGGGGAGCTTGGCTGGCCCAATTTGTCGCCAGGCCCGATCGGGTGGTGCTGCAAGGCCCGATCGGGTGGACCCATTTCAGCCCCACCTTGCATTGCTGCTGCTGCTACGCCACAAGAACGCTGTTGAGCGTCCATGTCCCCAGGCCCGATCGGGTGGTGTCCCAGGGCCCGATCGGGTGGGCCCAAAACTTCGCCCACACTGCGCTGCTGCTACGCTGAACGAGAAGAAACAAGCTGAACAATCTCACTATGGGCCCGATCGGGTGGCCCTGTGCCCGATCAGGTCCCATGCATTTTGACGCGTGTTTCGTCTTTTTATTCCGCATTTAGTTTGACTTTGAGGGGTATTACAAATACATTTTCCTCATTTTAGAGAGATCTTTTATCATCTTTTATTCTAGTTTTATTTCTCATAGTTCTTAGCTTAGTTTAAACACTTTAGATTAGATTAAAGGTGATTGAACCTATTCGATTTCAATAAAAGTTCTTGCTTTCTGTCAATTGGTATTCTTCTCTACTCTAATCTCTTTTATTATTCTTAATTTCTTAGCTTAGGTATTTAATTATTCATGATGCAATTATTAGGGTTTCATATTAGATTGTTTATTGTTAATTCAATTATGAGTGAGTAGTTCTCTTTCTAGGGTGTTAGATAGGGAAGCCATGTTTATACCATGATTGTTATTTAGATTTCTATCAATTTCTAGGATTAGGGTGATTGTGATGTGGTTTGTTCTTAATTAGTGATTAATGTTAGTGTACAATTTCATTGATTGCTTGTGGTTAATAGTTGTTTGCATAGATCCGTCTTACGACTAGAGGCCTAGGACACATCAGTAGTTCTGATTAAGTTAGTGAACATGCGGCGTATGTTGAAATATGAGCGTTGAGTCTTAACCATAGCTCAACACATGCTCTAATCACTTGACTCTTGACTTAGGTTTTGATAGTAGTTGACCTTATTTGATTGGTATAAGCATGGTGGACCGACCTAATACCCTAGGTTTTTAGTCCATAGTTAATTCCTCGATTTAATTTATCTTCCTTAGCTTAATCTTTAGTTCAGTTAATTCTTCCCTGATTTCTTCTGGAGTAGCTGATTGATTGAATATTAATTTAGAAACTCTGTCTCCCTGTGGATTCGACCCTGCTTCCATTGACTACCATAGTTAGAGGACTGTAGGTTTATCTTTGATTAGTTGATACGACTAAAACCTATCAGACGTTCCTGTTAGGGTTGGGAAATTCTATATTCCTGTTGATTTTGTAGTATTTGATATGGAGGAGGATGCCTAGATTTCCATTATTATATGTAGACCATTTTTGTGTACTACTGGTGCTATGTTATTGATGTTAAGTCTAGGTCTTTAACTTTAAGTGTTGGATTCAAAGTTCCTTCATTCACATTGTTTATAAAGAAAAATCTGTTACATTGCTTCAAGGAGTTTATTGGGAATTTTATTGATTCATAGAGTTGTGTTGTACTTATGGTTTTGCATTTTGTTGTTATGGGAGACGTTTAGGCCATCCTTGGCCTAGTTTTTAGTGACTCTTGCTCCCCCATTCTTGGTTTTTCCACCACATATCCTTTAAATATTCCCTACCCTTACCTAAGTCCCATTACAACCTTGAAAAAGTCCTTTTGAGCTTGTGTTTACATTGTTTATTGGATTGGTTTGGAGTTAGTTTGTCAAAGTTAAAGAGTATGTCTGCTAATCGAGTCGACTTGGTTAGGATGAGCGACATTTTACCTTTTACATGAGAGTGTGAGTGGGAAGGAACACTTATAAGTCGGTTCAGTGAGTTTTTCAGGCGCATTCTTTGCCTCCCACAAAATTGAGAGGAGTGACACCTGGGTACCCGGGTGAACACCTTTTTAGGGTATGTATGTCATGTAGGCTAGTTGCATTGGACGATTTGCTTGGATGATTGGCAGTCAGATTGATCTGAACAGTTGAACTTGAATTTTGCTTGCTTGAACGATTTTTTAGTCTTGAAAATTTTTTAAGCTATGATGTTTTTATCGTAGAGGTGAGGCAATTATTTCTTAGCTAAATTTAATAAAGGGGTACATAGGTTGTAAATTGTTTTCACCGTGAAAAACAAGTAAAGGGGGTACATAGGACTCATAAAGGGGTACACGGGCTTTCATTAGTGGTCTTTTCGTAAATACTGACAACTTTGATGTTAGAAGCACGCTTACCCCTTTAATCGTAATATGTACCCCTGTAAATCTTATATGTACCATTTTGTTCAAGTCAGGACTGATAGTTTTCAATTTTTAGTTTTCAGCAAAGCATAGGTTTTCAATAGATCCTGACTCTGCATATATATATGTGTGTGTATATATATATATGTACCCTTGTAGAAACATGCATACTCTTTTAATCGTAATATGTACCCATGTAAACCTTATGTATACCCATTTTTCAAGCTTTCATGGTTTTCACCAAATTGGTGATTTTTAGTGGATCCTAACTATATATATAATTTGGTGAAAATCGTGAAAATTTGAAAATTGGGTACATATAAGGTTTACAGGGGTACACGTGTTTATTAGGTTGTCAAGATTTAAAAATGTCATTACTGAAATTTGCATAACCTTTTATACCTCCTATGTATCCCTTTCATATTATTTTCATAGTGAAAACAGTTTTGACCAGATACATATTAGCATTAGGAGACCTCCTCTCAAGGTAAACCTCTAATGAATCATTACACATTATATTATATAAATCTATTGAATGTTCCAAAACTATAGTAAAGATGTCGTTGACCGGGTGACCGTGTTAGCTATCCAATCCGATGCACTAGTTCCTTCGCGGTAGAAATATTACATAGTAATCTTCGAACTATTGTAGTAGACTCTTGATGTTTTGAATAATGTTATCAATTTTCCAAAGGGGGGACCAAATGTTGTTGAGACTGTTGATAACCACAAGATTGTCACCTTCAATACTGATCTTCTTTGTATTAAGGGGGAGGCAGTGTAAGATGCCTTTGTAGATTGTTGTTGCTTCTATTACTAGGGAAGATGCTTTCCCCAGGTTGTAAGTCATTGCTTGGAGAGAATTGATATGTTTTAGTCGTATCACCTAATCAAAAATAAACCTACGGTCCTCTAACTAAGGTAGTCAGTGGAAGCAGGGTCAAATCCACAGGGAGACAGAGTTTCTAAATCAATATTCAACCAATTCAGCTACTCTAGAGTAAATCAGGAAGGAATTAATTAAACTAATGATTAAGCTAAGAAAGACGAATTAAACAAAGGATTTAACTATGGAATAAAAACCTAGGGTATTAGGTCGGTCCACCATGCTTATACCAATCAAACAAGGTCAACAACTATCAAAACCTAAGTCAAGAGTCGGGGGATTAGAGCCTATGTTGAGCTATGGTTAAGACTCAACGCTCATAGTTCAACATACGCCGCATGTTCACTAATGTAATCAGAACTACTGACGTGTCCTAGGCCTCTAGTCGTAAGACGGATCTGTGCAAACAACTATTAACCACAAGCAACCAACGAAACTGCGCAATAACGTTAATTACTCAATAAAGAACAAACCACATCACAATCACCCTAATCAAGCCCTAGAAATCAATAAGAGTCTAAATCACAATCATGGTATAAACATGGCTTCCCTATCTAACACCCTAGAAAGAGACTACTCACTCATAATCGAATTAACAACAACAAAACTAATATGAAACCCTAACAATTGCATCATGAACGATTAAATAAATAAACTAAGCAATTGAGAATAATAAAAGAGATTAGGGTAAGAAAGAATACCAATTAACGGAAAGCAGGAACTTTTATTGAAATCGAAATAGGTTTGATCACCTCTAAATTAATCTAAAGTGTTTGAATTGAACTAAGAACAATGAAGAATAAAACTAGTCTAAAGCTAATGAAAGATGAATAAAAGATGTATATAAAGATGTCCCTAAATAATGAGGAAAACGGTATTTATAATACCCCTCAAGTTCACTAAAAACGGAAATAAGAAAGCGAAAAAGTGCGATTTAGGCACCAGACCCGATCGGGCCCGAGCACAGTACCCGATCGGGTCAAACAACACTCTCAGCAATTTGTCTTCTGGGCCTTCGTATAGCAGCAGCGCAGCATTAACCAAATTATACGGCCCACCTGATATATCGATATCTTATAGAGTTTTTCCCTTTCTTTACAAGCTAAATTGTGCTATATTTATGCTCTTAGGAGCTATTTATGCTAACTATTTCGATATAGTTGTGGTTTGTGTGTTCTATATCATTTTGCAGGTTTTAGGGAAAAACTCCCTATTTACTTGATGTTTTGAGCACCACGCTATAGCGGGAAGTTATGAGGCATCTTTGAGGTCTCAAGATGGTATTTGGACCCCATTATGAAGAAGTAAGTGTGCAAAGACTTGGCGTCTGAAGCCAAGCAAAGCAAGGCAAGAAGAAGACTCGCCCGATCGGGTCGGGCAACAACTGCCCGATCGGGTACGAGTGCAGAATCTGGAGTTAAGGTTTCCCGCCCGATCGGGCGGCACCCGATCGGCCGTGGGCATCCACCCGATCGGGCCAGGCGACAAACGAGCCCAACAAGCTCGCCTCATCCGCAGCTTCACAACGAGAGCTATGAGCAGCCCACCCGATCGGGTCGGGTGGTGAACACCCGATCGGGCCTGGTGCATGTGTGCTCGCCCGATGCGATCGGGCAAGACTTGCCCGATCGGGTCCGTGACTTTCATACCCGATCATAAACACTTCGCCCGATTGGGCCATTTCTGCCCGATCAGTACACGAAAACCTCCTTGGCCCTCTAATCTTCACGTTTAGGGGTCTTGGGACCTCCTAAACTATCCATAAAGCTCGTGAGCCATCCTACGTGCCTCGTAACATCTCGTAAAGCCGTGGTTGCTTCCAAAAGGCTCGGGAATAAGGAGAAAACTCCATAAAACCTGCAATTCAATACTAAAACACGAAACCACAACTACATACGATAGTTAGCACAAAATAGCTCCCAAGAGCTCCAATGACGCACAAATTAGCTTGTAAATAAGGGAGAAAACTCTATATAAATACGTGATATCAAACTCCCCCAAGCTAAACCTTTGCTTGTCCTCAAGCAAACAGCACATGAACATGGAATAGATTACCTCACCCCAAAGATAAAAACAAATCAAAGCTCAAAACATTTTCAAGACTAAGAATCGTTCAAGCAGGCATAATTCAAGTTTGGCTCATCAAATCCATCCAACCACCAATCATTCAAGCAATTTATCAAACTCAAGCATCCACAAAGCATACAAGTCCTGAAAAGGCACTCACAAGGGTGTCACTCCTCTCAATTTTGTGGCAGGCAAAGAATGTGCCCGAACACTCACCAACCCGACCATAAGTACCCTTACCACTCACACTCTCATGTGTTTAAGAAGGTTCAATGACGCTCATCCTAGTCAAGTCGACTCAATTAGCAGAAATACTCTTTAACTTTGACAAACTAAGTCGAAATCAATCAAATGAACATTGTAGACACGAGCTCAAGAGGACTTTAGAGGGTTGTAATGGGGCTTACGTAAGAGGTAGGGATACTTTTGGGTAATGTGGTGGAAAAACCGAAAAAGGGGGAGCATGAATCACTCAAATAAGGCCTAAGATGGCCTACACAACTCCCAACAGCACCATAAGACCACGTAAAGTAACCCAACTCTCATAAATCAATGAAAAGCTCATAACAAACCCAATTTTCTAGCAATGGAGCGAATATTCCTTTATGAACGTACGTGAATGAAAGAACTAGAATTCTTTTGAATTTTCATTTCATTTTTCTTTCATGTTTCTGAACTTCATTCACGCAACTCTAAACTTGCTTTTTCTTTTCTCTTTCTCACTCTCAAACCACAGCAAATACACTTTTAAATTCCTCAAAAACCAAACTAAACCAACAAACAAATCTCAAACTTAACCCATACAAAAGCTCCCCCAAGCTAGGCTTGGAAATATATCAAGTGAAGGCTTTGGGCTCATAATAGGGGTTTAAGTAACACGAAGCAAGTCATTAGACTCAGCGGGGCTAAGGAGGATAAAAGTATATCAAAAATTCACTCTGAAGCTCAAGAATTAGACAAAAGAACGCCTCTATCACAGCACATGCTACAAGTCATCTAAAATCAGACAAGTACAAAGTCAAAGTCAAGATCAATCCACTAAAGAGGAACTAACACACAAGAATAGACTGGATAATAATATGAATCCAATAGGCTATAAAGAGGCCTCACAGTCTAACCAATTCAGGTATGCAGCACCAAGTGGTCTAATATAAATCCAAAAAAGCTCGAAATCATAGCAATCAAACATCAAATCATAGCCTCAAGATCACAAATGCCCAGCTATCCAGAAAACAAAGTCAAATCATTTTCAAATAAAGCACAGCAAGGGGCACAGGGAGCCAACTAAACCAGTCATGGGAACCATATTTTTTTTAATGATTTTTTCAGTATTTTTGAAAGCAGTAAATCTATCCTAGAAAGCAGTAAAAGAGATAGGGAATACAAACAGAACTCCTCCCCCAAGCTGAACTTGGCAGTGTCCTCAATGCCAAAAGGTGATAAGGACTATGCTAAGAGGAAAAACAATGTTAGTGCCCTCACTCT
The DNA here is from genome assembly GCA_947645195.1 of Patellifolia procumbens. Taxonomy (NCBI): domain Eukaryota; kingdom Viridiplantae; phylum Streptophyta; class Magnoliopsida; order Caryophyllales; family Amaranthaceae; genus Patellifolia; species Patellifolia procumbens. Next base: position 55,789 of record CANSGD010000372.1, read on the forward strand.
CGCTCACAAAAAGAAAAAAATAAAAATAGAAAATAAAGAAAAAAAATGAAAAGAAAAGGAAAAAGGGAAAGAATACGAGTTGCCTCTCGCACAGCGCTGGTTTATAAAGGTCCCGCACGACCATAATCCTCCATCTCTCAAATAGGAGGGGCGTGGCAGTGAGTGCCACCCTCATCAAAAATCTTTCTTCTCCAAATGTTCTTGACTATGCCTCCAGACGGTGAGGCAACTTTTGGTGGAATTGGAACCTTCTCCACCCCTACTTCATCCAAAACCTTATCCCTGCAAAAAGATTGTTCAAGCATAGGTGCCTTAACAGCATTGGTTAGTTTAAACATCACTTTATCATCACCAACACTAAGAGTTAAAGACCCAGACTTGACATCAATTACAGCTCCAGCAGTACACAAAAATGGCCTACCCAAGATAATAGGAATCTGGGCATCCTCATCCATATCTAACACCACAAAATCAACAGGGATATAGAATTTCCCAACCCTAACAGGAACGTTCTCTAAAACACCTAGAGGGTATTTTATAGAACGATCCGCCATCTGTAGAGTGATTTGTGTGCATTTAAGTGCTCCCATGTTCAGTTTCTCAAAAACAGATAATGGCATAACAGAAACAGAAGCACCTAAATCACACAAAGCCTTGTCAATAAAAATAGGTCCTAGATGGCAGGGTATAGAAAAACTACCAGGATCTTTTAACTTTGGTGGGGTTTTATTTTGGATAAAAGCACTACACTCTTCAGTAAGAGCGACACGTTCTACCCCACCAAAGTCTCTTTTCTTAGTTATCATGTCTTTCAGAAATTTGGCATAAACAGGCACTTGGGTAATTAAATCTGTGAATGGAATCGTTACCTCAAGGTTCTTGACCATAGCCAAGAACTTACCAAACTGCTGATCGACCTTGGAATGTTGCATCCTGTGGGGAAAAGGTAGCCTTGGTATAAAAGGCTTTTTTTGAAACCTTCTCTTTTTTCTTCCCTGTCTGTTCAGCTTCTGCAGACAAATCGACTTCAGACGTTGAATTCTTCCTTTTTCCTTCCTCTACCACCCTCTTCTTCCCTGCAGTTGGGGTAACCTTCAATCGACAGTGGAGGGGCATCATATGCAATGCCACTACGAAGAGTGATGGCATTCACATGTTCTCTCTGAACGGGCTGCCCTGGCAATTGTCCCTGCTGCCTCTGTGCATTAGATTCTGCCAACTAAGAAACTTGACCCTCGAGAAGTTGGATGTGCTTCTCTTGGGCCCTCCATGCTTCCTCTTGGGCCCTCCGTGTTTCCTCATTTGCCTTTTGCATAGACAATATCAGTTTCGTCAGTTCAGAATTGCTAGGCTCTTGTGGGTTGTTGTTTTGTGGAGGTGGGGTGTGGAAATTTTGTGGAATTTGGAAGTTATTGGGATGATGGGAGTTTTGTGGTGGTGGTCTTTGAAAATGTGGTGGGGTTTGATGGTATGAGGGTTTAGGATAGTTTTGTGGAGGTGTAAGTTGATAGTTTTGTGGGTTTTGGTAGTTATGTGAAGAGGGAAAGGTTTGTGGCCTTTGTTGAAAGGCATTTGCCTGCTCCATTTGAAATTGACTGAACTGACAGTCATGCCCAAAGTGACCCTGTACACCACATACCTCGCAGTAAGATGAGGTAATGGGTGCTACGGCAGACATAGCATTGATGCTCATAGGCGGAGGTGTCGAACTAGAAGACTTCATTAGCTGCTAAGTCAGTTGCGCCATCTGAGATGTAAGCAATGAAATAGCGTCAACTTCAAGTACCTTCTTAGTCAAACTCCTAGATGATGAATGGTCATTGGCTGCAAGATTTGATATGAATTCATAACCCTCATCAACTGCCTTGTCTAAAAACACTCCTCCTGCAGACGAATCAACAATACACTTCGTCTGAGGCTGCAGACCATTGTAGAATGTCTGCGTCAAGAACCATTTGTCCATATTGTGGTGTGGACACTCTCTCTGTAGATCTCTAAACCTAGCCCATGCTTCCCTTAATGTTTCATCAGGCTCTTGGGAAAACGTGGCTAGTTTATTTCTGATTTCTGCTGTTTTAGTAGGTGGGTAATACTCTGTCAGAAATGCAGCAGAAATCTCACTCCATTTAGTTTCCTGCACATCGTTCAACCACTTCTGGGCTCTATCTCTCAAAGAAAACTCGAACAACATGACTTCTAACTGATCTGGAGTGACGCCGGCATGTTTAACGGTATGACAAAGTTGTTGAAACAGTTGCAGATGATTTTCCGGATCTTCAGTAGGATGCCCACCAAACTGATTTTGCTGGACCATGCTGATGAATCCAGGCTTAATCTCAAAATTGTTAGCGGCGATGGTGGGCATTGGTGGTCCAGTAGAAAGACCATCCGGGTTGGGCACCCCATAAGATTTCAGTGACTTTGACATGACTGAACTCAAGGTGTCTGTTCCAGAGGTGTTCAGCTGAACAGGCTGCCTTTCTTTCTGATTTTTCTTTCGGATCCGCCTGATTGTCCTAGTAAGATCGGGATCGGCTGGAATGGGGAACCGTTTCTTTGAGACCTAGGCATATAAAATAAACAAAAAGAAGCAGTAAAACGTACCTCAATTGGAACAATGAAGTTCCAACGAGGTACAGAGAAGTAGACCAAATAATCAAATAAAAACTTAGAAAACTAGCCGTCTCCCCGGCAACGGCGCCAAAATTTGATAGGTTTTAGTCGTATCACCTAATCAAAAATAAACCTACGGTCCTCTAACTAAGGTAGTCAGTGGAAGCAGGGTCGAATCCACAGGGAGACAGAGTTTCTAAATCAATATTCAACCAATTCAGCTACTCCAGAGTAAATCAGGAAGGAATTAATTAAACTAATGATTAAGCTAAGAAAGACGAATTAAACAAAGGATTTAACTATGGAATAAAAACCTAGGGTATTAGGTTGGTCCACCATGCTTATACCAATCAAACAAGGTCAACAACTATCAAAACCTAAGTCAAGAGTCGGGGGATTAGAGCCTATGTTGAGCTATGGTTAAGACTCAACGCTCATAGTTCAACATACGCCGCATGTTCACTAATGTAATCAGAACTACTGACGTGTCCTAGGCCTCTAGTCGTAAGACGGATCTGTGCAAACAACTATTAACCACAAGCAACCAACGAAACTGCGCAATAACGTTAATTACTCAATAAAGAACAAACCACATCACAATCACCCTAATCAAGCCCTAGAAATCAATAAGAGTCTAAATCACAATCATGGTATAAACATGGCTTCCCTATCTAACACCCTAGAAAGAGACTACTCACTCATAATCGAATTAACAACAACAAAACTAATATGAAACCCTAACAATTGCATCATGAACGATTAAATAAATAAACTAAGCAATTGAGAATAATAAAAGAGATTAGGGTAAGAAAGAATACCAATTAACGGAAAGCAGGAACTTTTATTGAAATCGAAATAGGTTTGATCACCTCTAAATTAATCTAAAGTGTTTGAATTGAACTAAGAACAATGAAGAATAAAACTAGTCTAAAGCTAATGAAAGATGAATAAAAGATGTATATAAAGATGTCCCTAAATAATGAGGAAAACGGTATTTATAATACCCCTCAAGTTCACTAAAAACGGAAATAAGAAAGCGAAAAAGTGCGATTTAGACACCAGACCCGATCGGGCCCGAGCACAGTACCCGATCGGGTCAAACAACACTCTCAGCAATTTGTCTTCTGGGCCTTCGTATAGCAGCAGCGCAACATTAACCAAATTATACGGCCCACCCGATCGGGCCGTGGGCATCCACCCGATCGGGCCAGGCGACAAACGAGCCCAACAAGCTCGCCTCATCCGCAGTTTCACAACGAGAGCTATGAGCAGACCACCCGATCGGGTCGGGTGGTGAACACCCGATCGGGCCTGGTGCATGTGTGCTTGCCCGATGCGATCGGGCAAGACTTGCCCGATCGGGTCCGTGACTTTCATACCCGATCATAAATACTTCGCCCGATCGGGCCATTTCTGCCCGATCAGTACACGGAAACCTCCTTTGACTCCTTGGCTCTCTAATCTTCACGTTTAGGGGTCTTGGAACCTCCTAAACTATCCATAAAGCTCGTGAGCCATCCTACGTGCCTCGTAACATCTCTTAAAGCCGTGGTTGCTTCCAAAAGGCTCGGGAATAAGGAGAAAACTCCATAAAACCTGCAATTCAATACTAAAACACGAAACCACAAATACATACGATAGTTAGCACAAAATAGCTCCCAAGAGCTCCAATGACGCACAAATTAGCTTGTAAATAAGGGAGAAAACTCTATATAAACACGTGATATCAAGAATTGGAAAAGTGGTCTCTAGTGATGAAACCCTCTAGCGCAAAGTGTGTAGTCGTTGAGCCGTCAAAGTTAAGTTTCATAGTTCCTTGTGGTGGGGCGAACAAATAGAAGAAGATTTTGTTGGGGTTCGATGTAACACCCCGGATTTTCAAATTTATTTTACTATTTATTATGGTTTATTATTTTTATTATTTCCAATTAAAATTATTTACCAATAATTCAGTTTTAATTATTTAATAATTTTGTTTATTATAAAAGATTTGATTTAGTTTCAAGTTACTTAATAAATGACTTCATTCGATCCATATAATTTAATGTCTTTGTTAATATTAATTTTACTAATTTTATTTGTGTTATTTTCATCTAAAATCCAACTAGCAAAACCCATTTTTTGAAACCTACTCACAACAAGTCCATAGCCTAAAAGCTATTTAGCCAAAAAAATTAAAAAAAGGAAACATAAAATAAAATGGTGAATTGGGAAATCATTTCCTGATTCCATCATCCTCTTCATTAGCTTCCTTTTTCCCTCTTTGACTATCAAAAACCAGATTTATAAAACCACCTTGACTCCCCAAAACCACATTTCCCTTTCTTCTTCTTCATTACTCCTCTGAGCAAACCTTTTGCAAATTTTCCCACCCAATACATTAAAAATCTGGAACCCAACCTCCATATCCATGACTATGAATAGCCCCTTCAGGACAGGAGCTCAAATTAGTGCACCCTCTCCCATCTTCATCCCTACTCTCCCTCTGTTTCTCCATACATGTTCTTTGTCGGGAAACCGACCTCTCTTCGCCTGTAAAAGGGCACGCATTACTCCCCTGCTTTCCCTCTGGCTCCGTTTGTTTTGGTGGAAAACCATTTTCTTGAAAAATAATTTTCCTCCATCTTTCATTTTCCTTTGTTTGTTTTGGTAAGGGGTGGAAATCAATTTTTCTAAAGGTGGAAAATGCTCTTAGAAGAGGAAAACCAATTTCATTTTGTAAACAAGGTATGCCACATTTTCCTCTCCACTCCTTTACTTCTCTTGATTCTCTCCTTCTCATCTTTCCTTCTCTTTTGCTTCATTTACCTTTTCTCCCTAAGTTTTCCTCTATTCAAACAAACAAAGGAAAACTTTTTCTAAAATCATATTTTCCATTGAATATTGTATTCCTTGAAAAGTGATTTTCCATGAAAATTATTTTCCATTAAAACAAACGGACCCTCTATGTCTCTCGCTGCACTCCGTCATCCTTTTCCCCTATTCACTGCCGCCACCGGCAGCACCTCCACGGCTCCCAGCAGACCCTCGACCACCAAAAACCGCCGCCCAACACCACCCAAAACTACCTAAACAACCTTCACTCTGCTTCTACCCGCTATTCTTCGCACGACCCAGCGGTATCCCCGTCCTTTCTCCTCTCGCCGCCCTATGTTTCCCTTCCCCCTATTTCTTGCTACTCCACAGCCTAACTGCCGGTAGTCTAGCCACCATGGTGCCTAAGCAGCCCAGCCATGGCCAACTCCAATGCAGCCCTTTTCCTCTCTCTTCCCTTTCCTGTTTCAACATTGCCAAGAACATCAATAACCGATTCATGAAATCAATTTTTAAAATGTTAAAACACTCTCACCCAAGTCAAGCCTTGACTCTTACGAGGCATAAAACCTATTTCATCTTATTTCCTTTGTTCATTTAAATGCCCAATTAAAGTAATGAAGTAATTACTCACTTTATGACATTATTATTGATTTTGGTAATACATAAATAATGAACTTATACCTTCAAATTATGAGTATGACATTTTAAGATTTATGAATCAATTTTATGAGTTTCTAAAATTATGTTTTTTAAAAAGGGTTTTTTTAAGAAATATCGTAATTATAGTTCTAAGTTGAGTTGATTGATTAGGATTCTTACTATTTTATTGATGTATATGGAGTGATAAATGACTATGTGGAAAGGCGAAAGGCCATAAGATCACGTTTTTGGAGTATTGGAGATAATTTGGATTGAGCAGTTAAGGTAACCTTTATGTCCATCATTATGTGTATGCCCGTTAAATGATGTGATTTCTAAATAGTTTCATGATTGAGTTCTATGAAATTATAAGATTGAAGTAACCTTTATATCCAGCATTATGTGTATGCCCGTATGTGAAAATGTGATTTTTATAAAATGCGATTATATAAACACTCTGATACAAATTATGAAATTGTTGTTATTTTATGTTTTAATTATATATGTTTATGACATTGTATTGTTGAAGTTCATTAAATTATATCATAATATAAGTGATGAAAATTAATGACTTATTTAAATGGTTTATCATGTTTGATTAGTATTTTAAGTAAAGTAGGATGTTTTATGACTTATAGTTTATGTTTATGAGCTATAGATTATTATATGTTAATGTGAATTGCACGAATTATATAATATCTCTTAGTTAGTTAACTCATATATTTAAGCGAAGTATGAATTGCACGAATTATGTAATATCTCTTAGTTAGTTAACTCATATATTTAAGCGAAGTATGGTAATTTATATTCTGATTTTATGTTTACACGATTTTAAGGAGATATATATCTATAATTAATGTTATTTTGTATGTGTTTAGTTTCATGTTTACATATGTTCTATGCGATTCTGCTATTTAATGAATTATATAAGTATTAATTAGTTTTTGTGCTATATCATAAATGCTCTTATGTGAATTGTGAATTAATATTACCTTAAGGTTGAATTGCTCTATTAATATTTATTTAAAGTATGTTTGAAATGTTAAATATGACTATATACGATGTCATGTGTTTTTATTTGATTATAAATCTAAATTGAATTCATGTTTAAGTAAAGTATGATGGTGTATGAGCTAATGGTTCATGGTATATGTATATACGATAAAAGTTAATATATAATATATTATGGTGTTATTTTATGGATAATGTTATTATGATTTTGTTCATGAATATGTGATTACATGATGCTAATCAATAACGTGAGTTATGAACAATCTTTACATTAATGTTATCCTTATATGAATTATTGGATGTGAAGGGTTGTCTATTGAATTGACGTTTACGAATGATGAATGACAATGTGAAAGTATAAGTATGAGTATGATATGATCTTAATGGTGATTTGTTTGAAGAACAACACTAAAATATATGAATTGAAACATGATAAATGAAAGTGGAAGATTGTTCTTAGCTTCACAGTATCATGTTCTATTGGTCGTGCACGTTGCATCCCACCGGATTTGTCACATTCTATGGGGGATAACAATCCTCTATGACAATTGCGTCCTGTTATGCCACCTCCTGTGGGGGATATAATCTCTTGTGGCACCTATGCTGTTTTATGCCACGTTCTATGTGGCTATTCCTGTTTTACTTGCCAAGTTACCAAAACAAATGATACCTGTTAATCATCCTGATAAGGAAGATAATACCACATACCATTCCTGGATGATTTCATTCTGCATCGGTTATATGTTTACAAATGAATTTATGTTATACCAAAATAAAATATATCTGTATATGAAAATAAAATTTATGGAAACTTTTGATGTTCAAGCTAGTAGTAAATAAGTTATGGCTACATAGTAATGAAATGCATTGTTCTTGGCCATCTTTCCGAAAGGGGTACCTTATTGGTGGGAGATGTCCCACAAGTTTATGGTTGCCAATTACCAAAGTAAAAGTATTTTGTCAAGGAAAAATATTTTAATGATGAAATTAATTGATATGTACATACGATGTTACAGAAGTATGTTACATGCTGGACGATTATGCATGTATATGTTTTATGTATACACATGAATAAGTATAAAGAAGTTTGCGAACCAAAATCGTTTTTACGAGTTGGAGTATAGTTTTGGGTTTTTCCATTCATTTTGGAATGTTTTATGTCTTTTGTTGTTTCTCTAAGTTTCTTCTAAATTAAGCCAAGGTTAAGAAAGAGTATCAAGATCGATCTGAGAAAAGCAAGTGCTTAGGATAGATTTCATTAAGATTACGATATTTATATAAGGTTATTGTCATAGTTATGAGATAGTCAATTTTGTAAGAATATTGTATTATTAGTGGGGCATAATCCACAACATTAAGAAAATGCTTACGCTGATTACTATTTAATTATGAGCTCTTTAAAGATAATCATATTTAAACAAGGACCCCAAGTTCGAGGCGTTACATTAGAGATGAAGGGGGGAGGGGGGAGGGGGAGGGGGTGGGGGTTGGAATCTCTTTAGAAGGAGAAAACAAGCGAAGACTGTCGTTTAGGTGGTTCATCTTTAAAGGAGTACATATAAGTTTTACAAGGGTACATGTTAAGATAAAGGGGTTTGCGTGTTTTAACATCAAAGTTGTCAGTATTGAAAATGCCATTAATGAAATACACGTACCCCTTTATCCTCCAATGTACCTCTTTTAAACTACTTTCGAGGTGAAAACAATTTTCATCGGATCCTATTCTGATTGACATATAGTTATTTGAAAGATATATACATATAGAGTTAGCTTCCGCTAAAATCACAAGTTAGCTGAAAACCGTGAAAACTTGAAAAAATTGGTACATATAAGTTTTAAAGGGGTACATGTTAGGATAACAGTTTTCACCGTGAAAACCTTCCTACACAGGTACATAGAAGGCATAAAGGGGCTCGCGTGCTTTGATTAATGGCATTTACGTAAATACTGACAACTTTGATGAAAACACGTGTACCACTTTTCTTAACATGTACCATTGTAAAACTTATATGTATGATGTATCACATTTATATTTAGTTTTTAGATGTATTAGATTGCATTTAGAACTCCTTTAGAGCATTTAGATGCATAATGTTTTGAGCTTTGAATGTTTCTATCTTTGGGGTGAGATGATTTTTCCATGTTCATGTCTTATTTGCTTGAAGACAAGCAAAGGTTTAGCTTGGGGGAGTTTGATGTATCACATTTATATATAGTTTTTAGATGCATTTAGATTGCATTTAGAACTCCTTTTAGAGTATTTAGGTGCATAATGGCATGAACTACGTAAGTTGTGCTCTACTACTCCTTGTGTGTGTATTTTGGTAATTTTCAGGCTATTTTGACACACACATTGATCATAATTATCAAAGACCTAGCCTATCAATCATTGAGGATGAAGGTAGCTTGCACAAGGATCACAATGCATCCGTTTGGGACAATTTTGAGTTGGAATGAAACAAAGAGTTAGTGAAAGAAGTGCCAAAACTGCCACACGTTCACTATTGTAATCATAACTTTTGATATAAAATTGATAATCAAGAAATTCTAATTGGATTGGATTCTAGACTACAAGAGCTTTCCAATTATAGGTCACACGCCCCAAACGGACTTCTGGTTTGAGAAATATGACTTTCGCAAGTTGACGCAAAATCGCCAGAAATTACATCAACCCGTCTGGGCCGGGCAGTAGTACCCCGGGCTACCGGTGTAACACCCCGTAATTTCACTAGAAATTTCGCGCGTTAATTTATATGTTTTTATTGTTATTTATAATCTATTATATAATTTCGTTTATAAAACTTTATTTATTTAATAAATGATCGTATTTGAAACCGGAAAATATTTCGGTGGAGAATGTATTGGGCATACATACCTTGATTTTAAAATGTGAATAGTCGATGGACGATTAATTATTTGACGATGTTCATAGTATTTATATTTTATAATTTTGCATAGCTTTACCTATTAAGCTAAATTATCTATAAGACTATTAATTTTCATTTAGACCCTTGCTTCTTAGTTTAACTTGTGTTCTTTAATTTAAATTTAAGTTTTCATTAATTTGTTTAGTTATATCATATTTCTTTAAGCTTAAATTTTATACGGTGCAACTATCTATAACATTGCTCCGACGATTTGATTTGTAAATTAAGCTATAACTTAATGTTATTTATTTTAAGTTGAGCTTATTTTAATATATGAAAATGTGATCATATATTTTATTATTATTTTTATTATTGAGTATAATATTTGAGTTAGTCTTAATGAGGCTAATGTGTTAATTTAGGTTAATTATCGCATTTGCGGACCAACCATGTAACGAACTTTAGTCCACCACCTTTATTCCAATAGGACCGAAAAGGTTAACCATCTAGAGCCTTCTAGAAGACTCCATTTCAGTTGTCCATACATTGTTTGTAACCATAGGATGCTAAGAGTTCGTGCCTCTTCGTTGCCTCCATTAACACCCCCTTAATTGCTACTTAATTACCGCCATTACTCACCTTAATCAACCCCCTATTAAACCCCTCCTTTGGCTGTAAACTTAATCATAAATTCAGCACTCTTTCTCTTCCCATTTGCCTTCCCACACGTCCCTCATCAAGAAAGAAAAAGGAGAGGAAAGTATTTCCGTTTTTCCACTGCACACCCTCACGAAAATGGAGATCGCCGGAGATCCAACCATTGGATCTTCCTCAAATTTGGACAGCATGTTCAAATTTTAGAACTTCACTTTGAGCGTAGGAATTTTGAATCCAAGCTTTAGATCACCGGGAATCTTTGTCGGAACACTACTGATTGTTTTAGAGGACCCAAAAATTGTTTAAGAGGGAAGTACTTTGTTCAATGGAGGAGAAGTCTTCAAGGGAAAAGAAGGTAGTGACGATCCGCACAGTTTTTAGGATACTTTTTCTTATATTATCTGCACTCCTCTCGATGATCGAGGTAACTAGCATTTTTCTAGCACGTTAGGAAATGAGAAGTAACCTTAGGTTGTTAGAATTATCATTAGAGAACTTAGTATCATGTTAGGCTGAACTTAGAGGATTGTATTTGTACTACTCTTGTAAGTATCATGTTAGGCTAACGTTTTACTTGAATTGATGTGTCTAATGTTCCTTTATTATGCCGTTGTTATTGTGTTGTTGAAAGGGCTTGGTTGTAAATGAATGGAAACTTGAATTTTGATTATGTGAATGATTTGGAAATTTGAGAAATTTATGATTTTTGATGCTAAGCACTTTGGTTTGTATGGTGATTGGTTTGTTTAGACTTGTGATGATTTTGAATGATGTTCATGCCTTGAGGTTTTGTCAATGGACCGCGAATACATTGGCCAGCCTGTTTCCAAATGGTCATATCTCCCTCGTTTATTATCAGAAGTGAGTTTGTGACCAGTCGTTGGAAAGATAACGAGCTAAATTTTAATGTCGCATTGGAATTTTCTAAAAATATTATCTGTGCTGAGAGTTACGACTGTTTAAAGTTGCTGTTATTTGCGTTCTGTGCATTGTTATCTTACAAAATGATTCCATGTTTCTTAAATGACTTCGGTAGTATTGTGTAGTACCCTAAGGCATGTTTGGAAGTATAATGTTAGTGCTTTGATGCCACTAATTATTTTCTTTTGGTTATGTTATGCCAAATTGAGTTGTCGACGTCGTAATGCTCGAGGGAGAATAAGACTGCTCTTAGCATTACTTTGCCAAGAGTTATGTACAGAGGGTATTGTGACTTTGTCATAATTAACTTCGTACCCGAACTCAGATGACGTTTTGATGTTTGTATGCCTTTGAGTTACTCTCATAAAACCATGTCGCGTATATTGTATCAATTTGAGGTTTGCGATCTTAATGATTTTGAAGAATTTGCTGATTTTAATGATTTTGATAATTTTAATGATTTTGACGGTTTCAATGGTTTTAATAATTTCTGATATTTTTGATGATTTTAATGACTTTGATGGATCCAATCGTTTTGACGAATTTGATGAATTGATGAATTTGATGAATTTGACGAATTTGATGAATTTTCTGATTTGAAGTATATTGTTTTATCTTTGAATTTTAAGTTTGGTTTTTAATTGAGGTAAGTAGCTTAAGGGACAGTGTAACGAACATGCACTCCGAGGTGTCAGGGGACATCTCGTTGGGTGTTACCCTGCATTGGAGAAACCTAGGACTTGTTGTCGGCCGAGAGGTCGGAAGATACTATGTGTGTTGTCCTGCATCGGGAGTTTGGTCATTCTTAGACACAGACGGTAGGGAACGTAACCCGTAGGCCGTTCTGGAGGTTGCGACCTGACATTTCTTGAGGAAGTGGGCTGCGGGTCACTAGCGTTCTCTCTCTCTATGTTAGATTGTTTATTTTCAAATTGATGGTGTTTTTGTGATCCCTTTTGATGTTGGCCTTGAAATTCTTTATTTTTTAAACTTTTAAAGTATCCTTTTTAGTACTTTATGTTAAAGTTTGACGTTTGTTGCTATGCGTACCCTTGGCTTCTTCGGTTGCTATTTGCCAATCCTTGTCTTTGACGTTTGTTCTAACTTCATTTAAGCTTATAATTTGTTTTCTAAATTGGGCTGGGAGAACTGCTAGTTACTCCCCACTGATTGTGGAATTTTGTTGATATAAATTGCAGATGATGATGCAGTTTAGTGTCATTACAGTATGACTGGGGTTGTGCGGTTTACCCGTGTGAGCAAGGAAGTCGTGCTAGTCATTATGGACGAGCACTATGAGTCGGAAGTTAGAACTAGTTTCATAGTGGGTCTCAAGTAGCTCTACTATGTTTTGCTGAGTTTGTTTTATCCTTTGGATATTAGTTTCACCCCTTTTGAATTATGGATTTTGTTTCTGAGTTACTTTGAAACAATTTATGAATTTTGGAACATTTTGGTTAGATATGGGGGTATGGGACCTCATTTCTCTTTATATATATATGATTGGAGTATTGACTACTATTCTGAGGTTGTCGTTTATTTATAGTTTAATTTTACTCCTTAGAATGACATTCCCGTCTCGGTGGTATTTACGCTACCACTGGTTATTCTTTAATTCTTTTTTTTGGTCTCTTTCCATAGTTAGTATTTGACGAGATGTTACAACCGGGCAGGCCCAAATTCCTGATGCGGCGTGTTGTTGTGCAAAGGAAGAGCTGGGCATTTGGTATGGCCTCGGGGCAGCGAAACGCAGGATGAAATATCATCTTTTCCGCTTAAATTTTTGATGCTTTATTTAGTTTATTATATATACTTACGCCTGTTTATTTTAGAGGGGACTTTTACACTTATTTTCAGCTTTCATTAGTTTTAGTTTTAAGAGCTTTTTAGTGTAAACACTTTTAGATAAGTTTGGAGGAGATCAAAGCTCGGATTATATTTCAACTGAAGTTATTGCTTTCCATCATTCGGTATTGTTTGTCTCTCTTTATTTCTATAGTTATTTCTTGATTGCTTAGTTTGATTATTTAATTCGTCCATAATGCAAAGTCTAGGTTTTTATATTATATTTATTATTGTTGATTCAATTATGAGTGAGTAGTCATATTTCTAGGGTTTTAGGGAGGAAAACCAAGTTTATACGATGATTCATATTTGAATTGCTCTTAGTTTCTAGGTTTTGATTAGAGTGATTATGGTGTGATTTGTTCTTGATGAGTGATTAATGTTATTGCGCAGTTTCATTGATTGCTTGTGGTTAATAATTGTTTGCACAGATCCGTCTTACTTTTATAGGCCCTAGTACACATCAGTAATTTTGATTATATTAGTGAACATGCGGCATATGGGCCAGTTCTGTTCAGCTTATTTTCAGTTCAATTCAGCTCTAATGAGTTCAGTTCAGTTCGGTTCAGCTCTAATAAGTTCAGTTCAGTTCAGTTTAGCTCTAATAAGTTCAGTTCAGCTCTAATAAGTTCAGTTCAGTTCAGCTCCAATAAGTTCAATTAAGTTTAGTTCAGCTCCAATAAGTTCAATTCAGTTCAGTTCAGCTCCAATTAGTTCAATTCAGTTCAGTTCAGCTCCAATCAGTTCAGTTCAGCTCCATTCATTGTTGGTCTAATTTATTTTACTTATTATTATTTTTGTTATTATTATTATTATTATTATTATTATGTATTATTTTATTATTATACCTTTACTCATTATTATTACTACTATTTTTATGGCTGAGCATAATTTGGGTTGGTGTGCGGTTTAACCATGTTTTATCTCAGTACGAGTATTCTAATTTACAATTGTTGCTTTATTTTACCGACTAAATATTACATATTAAATCATACAAAAAAAACTACAAAAAGCTAGAAGATATTAAAAAATTATAAAGTTACTAATAATATTGGAGTACTATTTAAGGTACAACATCGTCATACATTGAATATTAAAAATTCTTTCGTGGTTTGTGGTGGATTTTGGTTTATAAATATTATAGACCAACCCATCGCAAATTGTGGTTTGGTTAGAAACACAAACTAACCTATGTTTTAACCTAATTATTATTATTAGTACTGATTGTTTTTAAAATTAATTTATTATTATTATTATTTATTCATTTATAACATCAAAAATAATATTATCATTCTTCATTAATTATTATTCTGAATTCTAAATCATCAATTATTATTACTTAGAAATATAATTATTATTTATATATTTATTTCAATTTAATACAATTCAATTCAGTTCATTTCAGCTCCAATAAGTTCCGTTCAGTACAGTTCAGCTCCAATAAGTTCAGTTCAGTTCAGCTATAATAACTTCAGTTCAGCTCCAATAAATTCAGTTGAGTTCAGTTTAGTTCAGCTCCAATAAGTTCAGTTCAGCTAGAATTAGACGAAGAGAACAGGCCCTATGTTGAATTATGAGCGTTAAGACTTAACCATATCTTAACACGTGCTCTAATCACTCGACTCTTTACCTAGGTATTGATAGTTATTTGACCCTTTTGATCGGTATAATCATGCTTGACTAAACAAATGCCCTAGACCTTTAATTCATAATTAAATCTCATTCCCTTATTTATATTGCTTTCTTTAGTTTAATTAGTAGTTCAACTTATTTATCCCTGATCTTGTCTGCAGTAGCTTTTTAACTGAATAATAACTCTGAAAATCTGTCTCCCTGTGGATTCGACCCTACTTCCATGACTATTGTTTGTTAGAGGACTTAGGATTACTTTTTATTAGGTGATACGACTTTATCCTGCCAATGTACCCCTTTTTTCAAGTTTTCACGGTTTTCAGCAAATTTATGATTTTTGTGGAACCCGACTCTATATGTATATACATAGTGACTAAAATGTCATTAATTGAGCAAACTTATGGTTTTTAGAGAGAGAGAAAGAAAGTCAGGATCTACAAAAAATCACAAAAAAATTTAAAAAATGAAAACTTTAAAAAAGGGTTACATATAAGGTTAACAGGGGTACATGTGTTTTATTATCAAAGTTGTTAGTAGTTACAAAAAGTCATTAATGAAATACGTGTACCCCTTTATGCCTCCTATAGTCCTACGTTTGTGAGTGTGTGAGTGTGTGTGTAAAGTTAAATAAAAATTATAACATTAATCCTAAAATATGTGAGGGAACTTTAGTGCACCCTAGTTTTAATTGAACATATTATGACCACAACTATGCAATATATATATATAAATATATATATATGCAAAATGATTTAAGGAGGTTTGCCTACATTCTAATAGTTTCTAAACGTTTTATTATTACTAAATGGTTGAAAGCACAAAATTATCGAAGTTGAGTCCGAAAAGTCGTAAACGACAAAAAAGGGCCTTCACTTACCCGAAATAGGTTTCAAGACATATAAAGTGACTTTAGTTCACACTAATATTAATAAAGGAATCTATTAAAGCCATGTTAGTCCTAATATTGGGTTAATTTTCCCTTATTGAGCGTAATCGTCCTAAAAAATGGCTGAATAAGACCTTAAGTTACCCGAAAAGTGTTCCAATTGAGTTAAGGGGACTTCTTAATGTACTTATAGTTCTAACTTCTAACACATGTTATGATTGCTATCTGGTACCTAACTTGTGGTGAAAGACAAGGAATTATTGAAGTTGAGCCTAAAAAGCTGAAAACGGCAAAAAATGGCCATAACTTACTCCCAATGGGTTTGAAAACATGTGAGGTGACTTTAATTCACCCTAATAATAATAAAATTACATATTAGGACCCTTCAATCCTAATTGGGGTTTAATGCCCCTAAGTGAGGGAAATCGTTCTGAAAAGACCATAAGCCACACTTGCTAATGTCCCAAATGATTTGAGGGAGCTTAGCTCCTATATTGCAATAGTTTCTAAACATGTTATAATTTCTATATGCAATCTAGCATGTGGTTTAAAGAGCGTATTTAGCCTGACAAGTCGTAAAGAATAACTTACAATGTTCACTTACACCCAAATGGTTTCAAAATATATGCGGGGGCTCTAGTTCACCCCTATTGGGAATTAAACAACGTATAAGGACCATGTTAGTCCTAATTTTGGGTTAAATTCCCCTATTTGAGCATAATCATTCCGAAAAACGGCCGAAAAACAACCCTAATTCACGTAATGGTTTCCAAAATGAATTGAGGGGGTTTCCTAAACATGTTATACTTGATATAGGGTGCCTAACATGTGGTGAAAAAGCACTAAAGTAGCAAACTTGAGCCTAAATAGCCGAAAATGACAAAAACGTCATCACTTACCCCAAATGGGTTTGAAAACAAGGGAGGGGACTTTGCTTCACTCTAATAGTAAATAAAAACATATGAGGGCCATATAGTCCTAATCTGGGGTAAAATTTTCCTAAGTGAGCGTAATCGTTTCAAAGACAGCAAAAAACGAAGCTAACTTATGTGAATAAGTGGCAAATGAGTTGAGGGGGCTTCCCTACACTCTAATGGTTGCTAAGAATTTCTTTATTATATATTGCATAGGACACAACATGTGTTCAAAAGCGCAACAATCAGCGAAGTTGAGCCTCGAAAAAGAAATTCGGCCAAAAACAACCATCACTTACACCAAATAGAGTTGCAAACATGTACATGGACTTTATTCACCCTAATAATAATTTAACTATAGATTAGGGTAATTTTAGTTCTAATCTGGGGTTCAATGCCGCTAATTGAATGTAATCGTTCGAAAAGATGGCCGAAAACAACTCTAACTTATGTGAAAATAAATTCCAAATGAGTTGCAAGGGCTTCCTTACCTTATAATAGTTGCTAAACATGTTACTAATACTATAAGGGACCTATCCTGTAGTAAAAGAGCGAAATTAGCAAAGTGGAGCTTATAAAACTTAATACAACCATGTCTTTCCCCAATGGGTTGGAAAACACGTGAGTGTACTTTAGTTCACCTAATAGTAACTAAACTACAATTAGGGCCATGTTCATCCTGATTTGGAGTTAAAGGCCCCTAGTTGAGTGT
The DNA here is from genome assembly GCA_947645195.1 of Patellifolia procumbens. Classification (NCBI taxonomy): domain Eukaryota; kingdom Viridiplantae; phylum Streptophyta; class Magnoliopsida; order Caryophyllales; family Amaranthaceae; genus Patellifolia; species Patellifolia procumbens. The sequence continues at coordinate 73,303 of CANSGD010000372.1, forward strand.
AATCGTCTTGAAAAGGGCTGAAAACGAGCCTAACTTACGCAAAATAAGTGCCAAATGAGTTGAGGGGGCTTCCCAAGCTTCAAATTGTTTTGAAACAAGTTATTGTTACTATAGGGAACCTAACACGTCTTTCAAAGCACAAACTAGCAAAGTTGAGCTGAAAAGGCCGTAAAGACTATTATTTACCCCAGATGGGTTTAGCAACATGTGTGAGGACTTTAATTCTTCGTAATAGAGATTAAATTACGTATTAGGGACATGTTGGCCATAATTTGGGGTCAAATGCGCATAATTGAACTTAATTATCCCAAAAAGGGCAGAAAAATAGCTCAAATTACACAAAATGTGATGTAAAATGAGTTGAGCCTAAAGGCCGAAAATAGCCAAAACCAGCCATCATTTTCCCCAAACAGGTTTGTAAACAAATGAGGGGGGATTTCGTTCCCCCTAAACTACATATTATGGTCATGTTAGTCATATTTTTGGGGTTATAGGACCTGAAGTGAGCCTAAATGCCTCGAATAGGGCCGAAAATGACACAAATGTATGCAAAATGAGTGGAAAATGAGTTGAGAGGGCTTCCCTACCTTCTAAAAGTTGTTAAACATATTATTATTACTATATGGAACCTATCATGTGGATAAAAGGATGGAATTACCGATCGAAGTTCAGCCTAAAAAGCCAAAAGCATTCTTCAACGACCATCAATTACCCCATAATAGTTTGAAAACAAGTTAAGGGACTTTACTGCACCCTTAAAGTAACCAAACTACTTATTAGGGTCATGTCAGTCCTAATTTTGGGTTAAATTTCCCTAATTTAGCGTAATCGTCTGGATTAGGGCCGAACATGGCCATAACTTATGCGAAATGAGGGCAAATGGTACCTAGCATGTGGTGAAAATTGCAGACTTACCGAAGTTAAGCCTAAAATATCCATAGAAAAAAATGCTACCACTTGCTCTAAATTGTTTCGGAAGCATGTGAGGAGAGTTTAGTTATCCCTAATAGTAATTAAACACGTGGTTGTTTGACCGACTATGGAATTATTGGTTGTTAAAAATGGTTGTTAGTGGTTGTGGTTTAGTAGAAGATAGAAGCAACAACCAAATCCTAGCAAAAAAGCTGAAATGTCGGCTTTTCAGCTATTGCAAAAGTCATTATCAAACACTTTTTTGGGTGTTTTAACATAGATTAAAGCCAATGGAAAAGCCACCAAAAGGCCATTTGTTAACCCCCTTTTATGACCTTAATAGAACTTAATTTTGACATATCTAAACTTATATTTCTAATAAAAAATGCACCAGCTCTGTTCTTTGGAGTGAATGGAGTTAAACTAAACTGAATTGAAATTGTGAGACAAAAAGGAGTTTAACTGAACTGCATTGCAATTGTGAGACAAAAGGAGCTAAACTGAACTACACTGAAATTAATAGAGCTGAATTAAAGTGAATTGAAATGAAATATTTTTCAATTAATCCAATAGAAAGTAAGTCAGCACAACAAAGGTCATGTTTCAAGTTATCTTGTTTAGTTTTTTCCTAAACATAAAGTTGAAAATTTGGAATAGCTAGCACAGGAGAAGATTCAAAGATGACATCAAAAGAAAGACAGAGACCCACGGAGGTAGACTTTTAAGAAGTTGGACCATGGAGAGTGAAATCTGGTTGCCGAACATCCATGGAAAGAGACAGCGAAAATTTTGTGATTGATAAATCATGTCATCAATATTCTAACACAATGTGCATTGCCACTAAGTTATGTAGTGGAATTATGGTAATATTAATAATAAAAACCTGGTTTAAAATGTTGATATTATGAAAATATACCAATTGAAACTTACAAAATCTCATATCTTTTGGTATAACTATAATTGATATTATCTACAAAATGTTCAACTATCTATAAGGATGACAATATAATGGATTTTGAACCCGATCTAAATCCGTTCATCAAAATTTAGAATAATATTTGCATCCCCTAGATCTACATCCGAAGTCAAGTCCTTGTGATGAGAACAAATCTGAATCTTGATCTTGAGAACAAGAGCCGACTTTTAGATCCTTCTTTTATTTTTTTATGGATTAAATGCAAAAATACTACATAGATTAATATGGTAATAATGTAATTTTCTTATTGTGTAAAGTCTAAATTTGAAAAATATGTATTACGTGAACTAAATTATAGGTAGGCAATAACAACTTTAATAAGTCATCATATCACTATAAAAGATATGGAGAATTTTTTACCCATGCTAAAATCATACATATTTTATTTGTGTTTAAAAATTATACATAATTGTCCAAACAATACATTTTTCTTACAAACAAAACAAAGGGGGGATCCATTAAAATCCATGGACCCGTAGATTCGTGGAGTTGGCTCCTTCTTTTGAAATCCAACGAATTTAGCCGGTTAGTCTAGTTCCATACGAAATGTATTTAAATCCAATACGATTCGGTCCAGATCCACCTCGGTGCCATCTCTAGCTACTTATGAGGCCCGACTACTAGCATACATATTCACTGGACACGCTTGCCAATACGTAGCTTTGACTCTTAATAAATTGAAGGAAAATTTATGAAAAACTACTATAAACTTTACACTTTTTTAAAAAAACCACCAATTACTTTCCTTTATTTTTTTTGAATTTAACTACTATAACTTTGCAAAATTTTGTGAAGCACCAACTTTTAATGGAAAACATTAGTGAAAAACCACTACAAACTTTACACTATTTGAAAACAAACCACCAATTAGTTCTTTTTTTTTTAATTTAACTACTATAACTTTACAAAATTTTGTGAAGCACCACCTTATGACGGAAGCCATAACCCTTAAGTTCCCACCAAATTAGTTCTATTTTCCTTTTCATTCCCGCTTGGTACCTGCAAGCTGAGATAATGTTAGAAGGAGGTGGTGAATTGATGCTACTTTTGGATCCCAGCTTCTTTTGGACTCCCTTGGTTCTCGTTCGAGCGATCTTCTTCTTCTTGTCTCCCATATCAAGATAACAAATTGGATTAGGACTAACCATTGAACTTCCTCTAGCTCCACATTTCTCTTTTGCGTTCCCTAACACACCTTAGGTGAGTTTCTTTTCCTTGTATTCCTCCTCTTCACCTCTTAAGGTCTTCTCCTTAGTGCTATATTTTTGCAATGTGAACGGGTCTGGTAGAGTCTTGTATCAGCACATCTTAGTAACCTTCTTGGTTTTTTTGACACTTTTCTTGGAGGAGTCAATGCTCGGATGGTGATTGGAGATCCTAAGCTTGAATTGAAATATTGGATTGGCTTGCCAGCCACTAGATGGCCACGGGCCGGGTTGTGCCAGTTTAGTGCTGGGTTATATACGGGCCGGTTCACAAAAACTTGGCCCTAACCCAACCCTAAGACCACCCCGGGCCGGTTCAAGGCTGGGTCAGGGTTATGTTTTTCTGAACCCGAACCGATTTGGGGGTGGTTCAGGGCCGGTTCAGTGCCAATGCCAAGTCGATTCAGGGCTAGATTTAGTGTCGTTTAGGGCTGGTTCAGTGTCAGTTCAGGGTTATTTTATTTTTTTTAATATTGGAAATGCATACCTTAAGTAAAAAATCATTTTTTTTATTATTTAAAAAGGATAGTTCTTATAAATAATACTTCATAGAGTAAATCAAATACTAATTTCATATATAAATTTCACCAATCGCAACTCCCAATAACAAATACTCATTAATCATAATCATAATCGTATATTATAGTTTATTAATCATAATCATAAATATAGTTTATAGTTTATTAATCATAATTATAATTTAAAGTTTATTTATTATAACCATAGTTTAATTTCATAGATCATAAATCATAAATCATAATCATATTATAATTCATTTATCAAAATCTTAATCATAATTTATACTTCACGAGTCCACTAGCCAACCCGCCCAATGGCCACCTCTACAAGCCAGCAATGATTGATAATCCTTCTTTGACAAAGTAAGATAGGAACTCGACCTCCTTCAGCTAGTAAAACAATACGTGGGCTCCGCCATAGTAGAATTTTCGGTGATGGACACATTTAAAGTATCCTCATTTCTTCAACTTTAACTTGTTCCTTTGGCTCATTCGATCTTGCATTGGCAGTATTGTCTACCCTAATCCATAAGCAACCTTCGAACTCCAAAAGTATGTATATCAATCCCATTCCCAAAGTTAACAATTAAATTACTTATCATTAAATTACTTCCCTATATGTTCCTTGTTGGAAAGATATGACCTAGATAATTAAATTATCATTCAACGTTGCAAGCCCAATAAATAATGTGAGTTTTGATTAAAGAGAAGTTAACAATTTGAATCCGACTGTACCGCAGTCCCACTTGCAGGGTTGAAGCTTGCCTTTATTTTAGTTACACAACTCAAGTCACTTAAGTCGTCGCAGCTCTCATTACCTTACGTCATACGGCCCGCTGAACAAGTGTTTGTGTTTCCTGTTCATCTAATTACCTCATTATCTTTATCTCCCTTGAGTTGTTCTTCCATCACTTTCAGTATCGAAAACGGAACTTATATTGATTCACTACAACATGATTACCCAAGACTTTTCCGGTCAAACAATGTGCTGAGAATTCTTGAACATCTCACCAAACTGAACTGAACTAAACAAAAAACTGAATTACAAAATTGAAAAATATTTAGACTTAATTGAAGTGAACTGAAAGAAATAATATATTAGTGAGTAAAAGCATTGTGAAGAGAGCTGAATAATATTCAGAATTGATAATAACTGAACTGAATTTAAGTGACTCGAACGAACCTAACCGAATTGAACTGAATTTAATTGAATTAAACTAGTTTGTTGGCCCAGGCATTGCCCCGAGTTCCTTTTTAGTATCTTAGATTTTAATCGTGGTAAAAAAAATGTGCAATAATAATAGTATGAGCTAATTTTCAACAGTTGGCATAAGCAAAATTGTAATTTTTCTAAAATTGATTTTTTAAAGGTAAAGAATGACAACAATTTGAACAATTTAGAAAGGAAATGAAAGGGTGCAATTGAGGCTAGAATTGTTGTTTATTGACGAGAACAATTTCTCTTTGTCTAATTCTAGCTGAATTGAACTGATTGGATCTGAAATGAACTGAGCTGAAATGTTGGAGCTGAACTGAATTGTAATAAATAATATAAATAATAAGTAAATATTACCTCCATCCCATATTAGTTGCAACTTTTTGACTGACACACTTGTCGATACACAACTTTGACCATTAATATATCTAACTTTCATTTAGCAAGAAATCTGAAAAATTGATATGTCTAATTTTAACATTGAGACAAATCTAAGAATATCTTATTTACTAACAATTGGATTTATATGTTAGTTAAAAATCATGATCAAAGTAAGGCATGTTAATAGTGTAAAAGTCAAATTGTTGCAACTAATATGAGACAGTGGGAGTGATAATTATTATGAATATTAAATAATAAAATTCCAAGTAATAATAATTAATAATTCAAAATAATATTAAATGAATAATGATAATATAATTTTTGATATTATTAAATGATAGTGATAAATAATAGCAATAATGATAAATTAATTTCAAAAATAATAAGCACTAATATTAATGATGATGGTATAATAACAATAATGTCTTAGAAGTAAATTAATATTATCAATATAATAATAATTAGTAATTATAATAATAATTAGCTTAAAACATGGGGTGGTGTGTGCTTCCAACTAAACCACGATTTGTTGTGACTAGTAAAAAAGTTTTATTTGCTGCCCCCTAATTGCTGCTTTTTTAGGCGATGGCAGCAAACATGTTTTCATTTGCTGCAATTTTAAAGAAGAATTGAAGCAATAAGAAGTATTTTTTCTATTTGCTACAATTTTAATCTAAGTTGTGCAGCCAATAGAATTTATAAAAAAATTAAAAAAAATTAAATAAAAATAATTTGTTTTAATTGCTTCAAGTTAAATGAATATAGTACAGCCAATAAAACAATTTAACTAATTTCAAAACTATACTAACTCTAAGTTACATATCATCTAAGTTAAAATAATCAAAAATAAAAAAAGCGGCAAGATCTTTAGCTTCGTTCTCCCTCCCGTGGCTCCGATAGTTCAGCAACCACTACTCTCAGATCCTCCCACGAAAATCTCAGCAAACCCCCACGAAAAATTCTCACCAAGATTTATGGATATTTTTCTTCACTCTCTACCGTTATTCTCAGTTAAATTCGCTCATCAATTTTGGATAGCTATCTCCCTTCATGCTCTCACATTCAACGGTTATAATTGGGTATTCTCAGTTGGAATTCGCGCATCAATTTTGGAATTTGTTCAATCAAACAAAGAATTCGGTAATCTAAGGTATGTTCTTTCAAATTTAATCCTTTTGCTTGGGTTTTGGATTCGATAATTTAAGTTTTAATTTGTTTTACTGAATTTGATAATTATATTGAAGTGACGAAAAGCTGCTTGAAGCATTTGGTTTGGGGTTCATGAATGTTTAAAGCTTAGAAATCCATTGTTTATCATTTCTAAGCATTTTATTTGGGGTTCATGAATGTTTGCCGGTTGCTTTAGTAATTTTCGGGTTTGTGGTCGAAAGTTTATAGCTTTAAAATTGATTGATTTGATGAAGTCTGATTTTTCAAGCCTGGATTCAGAGATTGGTTCCTTAACAAAATCTGACTTGGCCTTAAAGTTTTCCTAAACAAAGGCTTCCTTTGTAGTAAAACATCAGTGCTAGTTCCTGTAGGGTACCCTCCAATATAGACAACTGACTCAATCCAACTCATCTCGTTGCAATCTTTATTAGTTAGAGCCAATTCAGGGAAGGTTCGAGCCATGGTTCGAAGAAGCTGATTCGTGTTTCCTAAATACAGCGCGTTAAACAAAGCCTGTATTGTCTTCTCTGTTGTGTTTAGGATTGTTCCTGGCATGATTTCCACCCTGATGAAAATATTTTCATCAAGTTTATCAGCAACTTGCTGCCATCTATATAGCAGCTTGGTCAACCCTTGCTGTAATGTTCTTACAACTGTAAAAGTTGTTACAGTTTCAGGTACAGGTACAAGTTTAACCTTCCATGCAAGAATTACCCCAAAACTACCACCACCACCACCTCTGACAGCCCAAAACATGTCCTCCCCCATCGCTTCTCGATCCATAATCTTTCCCGAGGGATCCACTAACCGGAAATCAATCACATTATCGACTCCTAGACCATATTTTCTCATCATAGAATCGTAAGCACCGCCTGTAATATGTCCTCCAATACCCAAGTCGGTGCACAGTCCTGCAGGAAAACCGTGCACCTTACTCTGCTCTGATATCCCGTAATAAAGTTCCCCTGTAACATAATCATCTTAGGTGGTGAGTTGAAAGAATATTGAACTTTGACAGAAGGAAACAGCCATAAATTTTGGATATGTTGTTGCTCCTCACTGCCGCTTACCTGATGTAATCTCTGTCTCCCTCCCTTTAACTAATTCAAGTGTTTACCTATATGTTTGAAGGAGGACATTAATTGCCTCTTGGCCTGAAAACATTGAATTTCTGTTTTACATTGCACAATGAACTGTATTGCCAATGGTAGAACTTTTATAAGGCAAGTTGTCCATGTATGTGTTACAGTGTGATCCATGCTTGATTGATGCTTTACTTATTTCATTTATGTTGTGTGACTTATGTTCATCTGCTGCCAAATGTTGCTATACAGAAATAAACGAAAGAGTTAATGAATTAATCCCTTATTTTACTCTGTGAAAAGTTCAGATTGCTATACAATATGAGTTGGTGCAGCATGTTTTTGCTTGGGTTTTGCATTTTATTGTAGATGTTGCCTTAGTTATTGCTATACAATATGAGAGGTATGCTTTTGTTTGTAAGGAGCTAGAATTTCTATTATTGTGAAGATGGAAAAAGATATTGTATATTCAAGGAAATACTTTGTGTTCTCTTTGCTCTTTTGCTATCCTAGCTTCTTGCTTTTTGTTGGAATTTGCATATTTACCATACTAAAACTAGAAATGATGAAACTGATACATCAAGTGACCTCAGGAAAAAAAATAATGAAATTACCTAATAACAGAAAATAGTAATGAGATTTCTGGAATTCCTAATTTGAACCAATTTTGAAAAGAGAAGAATTGTAAAGTAATTTTAAAATGAGAATTATGTTGTCGGAGTGATAAGGACCATTGCTTACTTATGTATATTCTACATCCATGATTGTTTGTTGATTTGATTGGCTTTATTTTATTTGTTGGAGATTATCTCTATTAAAAATTTTTTTGGTTGCATATAGATAATCGATTATGGATAGAAGTTGGATGTATGGTAGGCGTGATAGTGTTGAGTTCTTAGAAGGGGTATAAGAGTTTTGTACGCGTGCTTTAGAACATCAAGAGGACATTGGGGGTGGTGAGATTTACTGCCCATGTTTTGATTGTGAGAATGTGGAAAAATTCAGTTCTGTCAAGGTTATACGGGATCATATCATTCGTCGTGGGTTTAGGCAACAATACGATGTGTGGCTTTGGCACGGTGAGTCAGTAAAGGTCATGGAAAGTGGTTGTTGCAATGTGGGCAAGGAACAATGTGAAGTGTTCGAAAATGACTCCCCGGTAAGTGAGGGTGATTATAGCGATGATGACTTGAGCCATGATGATGATATCGAAGATGAGATTCTTAATGATGACGGTTATGCCACCGAACACAATGGTGCAGGTAGGGCTGTTCACAGGTCCAAACCCGGACCGGAAAAACCCGGACCGGACCGGAGACCGGAATTCTTAAATTTAAGACCCGAAGACCGGACCGATTTTTAGTGGACCGGGACCGGACCGGACCGAAAAAACCGGTCCAAACCCTGGACCGGACCGAATTAGACCGGTTTTTCACTTTTCCACACTCTTTTTAATACTTTTGATCATTATAAGGAAATATTATAAAAGTAAATCTTCAAAATGTATTTTTCAAGGTCTTTTTTGAGACTTTAATCTATATTAGTTACTAATAAAATATAATCTAAAACATACAAAAGGAGAAAATTATATTTTTTGATCTTCGATATTCATATTTTTGAATGAAAAACCAGTCCGATCCAAGACCGATTTTTACAGGGTTTTGGACCGGACCGGACCGAAGACCAGAAAATTAAAATCTTTGACCCGAAGACCGGACCGGTTGTGACCGGTCCGGTCCGGTCCGGTCCACTTTACCTGTTCGGACCGAATTTTGAACAGCCCTAGGTGTAGGGGTTGAGGATAACGAAGAAGATCGTTTCGATGAGATGCTCGTAGGGGTCGAAGATGAGCTACGTGGACGCCCACGTATTTTTGAGACTTTAAGTGAGGCGTCTAGGAAGCCTTTGTATCCTGGTTGTACTACGTTCACAATATTGTCAGCTGTGGCAACACTTTTCAATGTGAAAATGAAGGGGCGGTTAGAGTGACGCTAGCTTTACTTGGTTATTGGAAGCTTTGAAGGAGATGTTGCCTGAGGGTCATGAGTTGCCAAAGTCCACCTATTATGCCAAGAAGTTGATGTGTCCCTTGGGTTTGGATTATGAGAAGATAGATGCATGCCCAAACGATTGTGTGCTTTACAGAAATGAGAATGCGGATCTAGTTCAATGTCCTCGGTGTGTGAAGTCGCGGTTCAAGCTCCCACCAGATGGGATAGAGCGTGTGGAGGGTACCAAAGCTCCATCAGCTAAGGTTTTATGGTATTTGCCAATAATACCTAGGTTTAGGAGACTTTTCTCCATAAAAAGTGATGCGAAGAATTTGAGGTGGCATGTAGATCGCCGCGAGGGAAAAGTGGATGATGGCATGCTTAGACATCCTTCAGACTCACCACAATGGAAAACTATTAACTCGCGTTACCCACAATTTGGTAAGGAAGACCGAAATCTGAGATTGGGACTTTGTACGGATGGAATGAATCCGTTCGGTACCCTTAGTACTCAACACAGCACATGGCCTGTTTTGTTGGTGATCTATAATCTTCCTCCTTGGTTGTGCATGAAGCGTAAGTACATCATGTTATCGTTGCTGATCTCAGGGCCAAAACAGCCCGGAAATGACATTGATGTGTACCTAGCACCATTGATTGATGATTTGAAGAGGCTTTGGGATGAAGGGGTTATGGTTTTCGACGCTCACGCAAATGAGTCGTTCACTATGCGTGCTATGCTCTTTTGCACTATCAACGACTTCCCCGCGTATGGAAACTTGTCTGGGTACAAAGTCAAGGGTAAAAAGTCATGTCCGATATGTGAGGATGGTATGGATTCCCTTCGATTGAAACATTCGCGAAAAAATGTGTATATGAACGGTAGGAGATTTTTGAATCGGTGGCATCCGTATCGTAAGCAGAAAGTTCCTTTTAAAGGGAAAACCGAAGAAAGAAGAGCTCCAAGGCCTTTAAGTGGAAATGAGGTCTACGAGCGTATGAAAGACATCCCAACGGTCTTTGGGAAAGGTGATAATGGTAAAGAATCTGATTCCTTATGGAAGAAAGAGTCCATTTTCTTTCAGTTAGAGTATTGGAAAGACTTGGATGTTAGGCACTGTCTTGATGTGATGCAGATAGAAAAGAACGTTTGTGATGCAATTCTTGGGACATTATTGAATATATCGGGGAAAACAAAAGACGGTGTGAATGTGCGTAAAGACATGGAGGAGATGAAAATTCGCCTAACCTTTGGGTTAAAGAAGGGGAAGGGCCAGGGGAAAGGGAAAGGGAAAGAGACAAGAGGATTGATTGATCAAGGGACAATAAAAGAAAAAAGGAGATTGGTTTACTTGCCGCCAGCTTCCTACACCCTCTCTAAAGAAGAAAAGAGAATATTTTGTGAGTGCTTGTACGACATTAAGGTCCCAACAGGCTATGTATCAAATTTAAAAAGGATTGTGTCCTTAAACAATTTCAAACTCACAAATATGAAGTCTCATGATAGCCATATGATGATGCAAGTGTTCCTTCCTATTGCTATTCGAGGAATATTGCCAAAGCATGTAAGGCATGCCATTACGAGATTTTGTTCATTTTTTAACACTATTTGCAACAAGGTCTTGAATCCAGAGAAGTTAGATGACTTGCAAAATGACGTCATTGTAACATTGTGTCAATTTGAGATGTACTTTCCGCCATCTTTTTTTGACATAATGGTTCACCTTGTCATTCACTTGGTTAGAGAGATCAAGCTCTGTGGTCCCGTTTTTTGAGATGGGCATACCCTTTTGAAAGGCACATAGGAACCTTACAAGATAAGGTTAGGAATAATGTGCATCCTGAGAGCAGTATCGTTGTGAATACGGTTACCGAGGAGATTGGTGAGTTCGTTTCTTAGTTTATGCCCAAGCTTGGAGCTATTGGACTCCCTATATCTCGACATGAGGGGAGACTTGATGGTGTAGGTGTACTTGGTAAAAAGGAGATAATGCCACTACAAAAACTTCGTGATAAGGCTCATCTTTATGTACTACAACATGTCACAAAAGTTCATCCCTACTTGAAAAAGCATTTGAGAGAGTTGGCTAGTAAATTTCCAAAGTCACGGGAAAGGGAATTGATGGTGATGCACAATAGAACATTTATTTCATGGTTTAGAAAGACCGTCTTTGATGAATTGTCTAGACCAAAGAATGAGATTTGTGAAACTTTAAGGTGGTTAGCATTCGGCCCTCGGGAAACAGTGTTATCTTGGGAAGCGTATGATGTGAATGGCTACACCTTTTACACTGAACGCCAAGATAAGAAGTCGACCTCAATACAAAACAGCGGTGTTACATTAGAAGCATCATCTACGGAGTATGCTAGTTCCAATGCTAAATCCCCGGTGGATGCTACTCAATCATACTATGGGGTGATCGAAGATATATGGGAGCTTGATTATAATAATTTTTGTATAACAGTCTTTAATTGCAAGTGGGCTGATATAAGCCGAAGAGGTTTCAAACGGGATAATTGTGGTTTCAATTTGCTTAAGATGGAAAAATGGAGAGAGAATGAAGAGCCATTTATACTCGCATCACATGCAAAACAGGTCTTGTATATAAGAGACAAAGTTGAAAAAGGCTGGTCCATTATAGTTCAAGGGAAGAGATATATTCTAGGCATAAGTGACGTGGTGGATGAGGATGAATATGATCGCTTTGACGACAGCCCCCCTTTCTCGATACCGACGAATGAATCATTAGAAGGAACAGATGCTGAAACCAACTACATGCGATCAGATCATCAAGAAGGGATAACTGTACAATTATGAGGTAGTTAAGTTGTGTTCTTAGATTTTTACTAATAAATCACTCATAGTTTCGTTTTTTGATCTGTAAGTGTGCAGTTGTCTTAATTTTTTTAAAATTTTTTGCATTCAGTTGCTTGGTTTTTGTGTTTGATTGGCAGCTTAGTGCTACTATGAGTTAGTCATGAAACAAATGGCTGGGAAGGCAGTCGTAGAAGCGAAGCCTTGCACTACTTGTAGTATTTTGTTCTTTACATAAGCCTGTAAGATGCATGCTTGATTGTTTTCCTTAAACGCTGTTAAACATTTAGTTTTGGTGTTTGGAATATTAAGTGATGCTAGTTATATGCAGGGATTCTTATTGGCAATATTTCGATTCTATATTGTGTAAGCTGAATGTGTCCTCTTTTCTCTTTGTACTTTCTTTGAATAACAGATTCTCTCCAGCCAGCCCAATATACAGTTACACACTGTCGAGGATCAATTCAAATGCTTTGAATACTCCGGAAAGTAAGTTTCTTTGTGTGTGCTTTTCCCCTTAATAGAAGTACTTTTTTTCAGAATCAAGTCTGTTGGTGTTTAGCGCTGACTTTTCCAGTTGACGTACGACTTTGCATTTGAATCTTTTGTAGTTATTAGGCAGAAATTATTCTCTCTAGCCAGCCCAATATACAGTTACACACTGTCGAGGATCAATTCAAATGCTTTGAATACTCCAGAAAGTAAGTTTCTTTGTGTGTGCTTTTCCCCTTAATAGAAGTATTTTTTTTCGGAGTCAAGTCTGTTGGTGTTTAGCGCTAACTTTTCCAGTTGACGTACGACTTTACATTTGAATCTTTTGTTGTTGGTAGGCAGAAATTATAATCTGGGAAATTGATTTCGAGTTTTTCTTTATATGACTTGCCAATCAAAAAATTAGAAATCTATTTCCTAGAGTCAAACACTGAAATCAAAGATCCTACCACACTTGTATCCACATAAAATCGCCCAATTTAAAGATTTTCCTCTCAAACCAAACACAATCTTATGTTTTTGCATCATGTAAAAGTCTAGATCTCTGGGGTGAGCCATGCAGGAGGAAAAGTATGGGTTTAACCCTTGCGACTGCGTCGGATTTGGATTGATTGACACCATATATATGACCTTCAATCGATTGAGTGACTCTCCTTTTTCTTTGTTATTTGAATAGTGGTGTTTATGTGTTGTGAGTTTCTGGAAAATGTCAAAGCTACTAAAGTAAGCACCAAGCCGTTCTCTGGCCTCTGTTTCTTTGAAAGGGGAGGTGCTGATGATGGTAACATGATGCCCAAACGCCTTCGCGAACTTGACAGCAACATGTCCTAAACCACCAAGCCCAATGATCCCAACTTTTTTGGGATTACCTGATGATTCTAGTAAAAGGCTGTCTTTTATGGGACTGTATACTGTATTACCTGCACACAGCAGAGGTGTTGCAGCAGCCATTGGTAAGCTTTCTTGTACAGCACTACATACCTGAAAATTACATTTGGTAAGCTTTCTGCAGCAACCATTGGTAAGCTTTCTGGTACAGCAGCCATTGGTAAGCTTTCTGGAATGCAGAAAGAAATAGAGAGAATGAGCTAATGAGAGAAAAGAGGAAAAGTTTCTTGTTACTAATTTTTTGAATATCATTGGTTAATTTCTAACATGTAAACTATGTAGGTGCATACTAATCAAACTATTGTGGAAGATGATATTGTTGATGGACGCGCTAAGGAGCAAGATAAGGGACATGATGATCTTGTGGATGATCCGTTCATGCAAGAGTTAGTCAATTATGATGGTGGAACAATTCCATTTTCCTCCTTGGCTACGCACATTGCTCAAGGTTTCCAGCTACCTAAGCAAATATTGCTGCCAGAGTTGTTTTGCACCGAGACTTCAACTCGACAGGAGCAATCTGTAGAATTTATGCTTGCCATTGAAGCTCCTCTTGATGAGTCTATTCCCACAAATAAGATAGAATCTGATATTGGACAAGTTCAAAAAGTGAAGAGTAAAGTGATTGGGAGGAGGGGAAAGGGCTCTTACAGGGGACCGTTGAGGGGATTAAAGGTGAAAGAGCCTATGTGTTTGGAGTTTGATAGCTTGGGACGACCTCGTGGAAAATGGCGGCTTAAGTATGGTCAACAAGCAGGCATATGTGCACGCAAACTAAACATCAATTGGGAGTGGTCTTCCGTGGAGGAGGCATACAAGGAAACTATGTGGCAAGACACCATGGTAATGTATTTTTGCAATTAAAATTAGTTTATAAGTTTTTGTTATCCATGCTTCTAATTTTTGTTCTTTTTTTTTTCAGAAGTTATTTCACATCTGTGATGATAAGGAGCTAAGGGCTAATTTCATGGCTAAAGTCCGTAGAAGATTTGATGATTTCAAAGCAAAGCTAGTGAGTGGTTGGATCACATTTAGTCGGAAGCGCTCTGCCCAATGTATGAAAAAGACTCCGGATGCAATTTGGAAGCACATCAGCCCTACAGATTGGGCCTCATTTAAAAAGAGAAAGTAGGGTCCAGAAGCTGTGGTATGTTAAAAGTCTACAGAATTATGTGCAGTATATTGAAAACCCATTAAGGAAAGATATATTAAGCTCACAATACAAAATTACATTCTAGAGAGGATTACACCTAAAACCAAACAACTATATACAAGAAATCTAAGCTCTAATTCTGAATGTTAGCACATCTTTCAACTGCTTAAAGACACACTCAGGCCTGCCCACATTTCCTATAGTACAATTTCAGACTTCGCCAACAGTCTTCTCTGTACTTGATATTCTCAGTAGCATAACCTGAAGTGCATCTTCTCATTTATTGCCACTATCTGTTTTGGCCTGTGCGGGTGCTGTGAACAAAGATGTGTACCTGAAATGACACATGAAATGACACACTTACTAATACTTCACATTCGATGTCTGTTTTAGCTTTTAAGCGCAAAAAAACTATATATAAGCTATGAACATTCCAGCTTTTGAAACTTGTTTTTATAAGGTGAATAGCAAGTACCCTAGTCCTGCAATATGAGTGAATAATTATTAAGACAAAGTGTAACTGATATGACTCTTGCAAAGTACAAACATGATAAAACCTAAGTTTTATTACTCAACATAAAGTTTGTTATAACAAACTTCGTATTTTATTTAGAAGAGTTGTAATTGTAATAAGCCACACTTATATGGCATTGGCACATATATATAATGATTAGAGCGCGAAACTTCATCAATAATACATATACATGAGTAGAGAATGCTGCTTGCTTTCTGGGACTGCTTTCAAAAGAATGAAACTGCTTTTTCTTCTTTATTTGCTGCTTGCTTTCTGGAACCCAAAATCTTCCACTGACTGAACTACTCCCCTGTGAAGCAGGAATAATGACACACTACTCAATTTCCTAATATGATGCTTCTCTTTAATTGTGTGAAACAGCAAAAGCGTGA
The DNA here is from genome assembly GCA_947645195.1 of Patellifolia procumbens. Taxonomy (NCBI): domain Eukaryota; kingdom Viridiplantae; phylum Streptophyta; class Magnoliopsida; order Caryophyllales; family Amaranthaceae; genus Patellifolia; species Patellifolia procumbens. The sequence continues at coordinate 89,008 of CANSGD010000372.1, forward strand.
AACGGCTATTGCATCTGCCAAGAAGAACAAACACCCTCATTACATTGGGTCTTTGACTTATGATGATGCTCGAAAGATCTGGATAAGGGATAGGTTCTACCCAGGTATCACCTCAGATTCATCGGCTAATTTTCCTACTTCTGATATTACTGTTGAGGTTAATCGGGGAGATGACTGGTATTGTGCAAAGCACAAGAAAGATAAGAAAAGTGGTGTTAGATACATCCCGAAGGAGTCAACAAAAGCGGTGGCTGAAAACTACGTAAGTTTTGCAAGAAAATGTAGATGAAGTTATGAACTTATCAACTATGCTAGTTAACTTATAACATATGTGCGTTTGCAGTTGCAGTTCCGAGATAATGCATTAACAGGTGATTTCGTACCTCATCCAAACAAAGATGCGTTGTACATGGCTCTAGGGGAGAAGCCAGATCCTCTCGGGCGTGCCTATGGATTTGGAGGTGATAGGATAGGCATTAGAAAAGCTTTTGGAAAACCAGCTCCAAAGACTAACCAGTTGGGGTCAAGTACTTATACTGATGAGAACTCTAAAATGATGAGTAAGAGGATTAATGATAAAGTTCGGGCCGAGGTTAATGCATTAGTTAGCAAAATGGGGGAGGGAAGGACTAAAGATCCTAGATTCTTCACCTGTTAGTCCTCCTACTTCGTCTATGCCTGAGCCCATAATTCAAAAGGAACCACCTTCTACTTCAGAGGTACTAAATAGTTTTTACACATATTTATTTGCCCAGAAGTAAAAAAATAAATTTATTATTCTGTAAATATTTTTCGTAGGATAATTCAGGATGCCGATTATTTTTGATGGACAATGTGTCTGGAAATCTTATCCACGTTTCCGGGGGTCTTATTCTGGATTCAACCGAGTTGAGCACGCCTCACAACATGGATATGCGTAATGGACACTTGAGAGTGAGTGTTCAAACAATAGTGGAGGAATTTCAGTACCTAGATCTCCCGGTCAAACTTGAAAAGTATGACATCGAGACTCTAAAGGATGCTAAAGGGACTTTTGTGCAGTGGCCAACTGAGTGGGTTCAGAAGTACGGAGAGGTAATTGGTCAATTTAATTAGTATCGCTTTGGTCTTTGCTTCATTAATGATAAAGTTCAGAAGTACGAAGTATTGAACTTGGCCATTTTGTAAAAAAACAGTCTATGTTTTAGTTAAAAATGAAGTGTCAAGTTCCATTGTGTCCGACACGATATGATACACATATTTAGATTCCTGGTGACCAAGACCAGCACAAGTATCACAATGTTTACCAGGGCAATCAATTCTGTAACCCCAATACAAGAATTTCTCAGTTTTATCAATGGTGATTACACTCGATCTGTTTGAGACATGGTGGATAACTTTAGGAGAAGAGAAAGAAAACCCAGTTGTAGAAACGAATGATGTATGAATATGAATAAGATTGCAGAAATGAGAGATACTTCAGTGTTAACTGAGAGAATCAGGTTGAAGGTGAAAGATTTAAATTACTTGATATTCCCTTGCTCTGACTTCCGTCATGCTGTCATGACACCAGCTATATTGTTAATGTGTGAATATCTAATGCGTTGTCCTGTTCTGTCTGGCCGGGATGCTGAAATTGGGTCTTTCTTATGCTCCATAGTTCTTTTGGTAGGTTTTGTTTATTCTTGAATTTGTTGTCCTTCCTATGTCTGGTTTTGCTATTCAAATTATCGTGATTGAGTTGCTTAAACTTTGAAATGAACTGTGTGGACTTCTATGTATTCAGTATCCGAGTTTAAATACCCTTCGTTTGATTCTAGGAACTCTCATGGAGTATATTTGTTGACTAATTATGTATGGAACTGGCAACCGTTAGCGTTTACTGCTTTTGCCCTGTTTGCTGCCTTATATAAACCTTATAAATAATGTCATGGGATGAAATATGGAACTGTCTCGAACTATATAAAAGCAATTGTACCAGTAAGGTCTAATTGTACGTCTATGTTGACTGAAAAGATTATAGCATTAGAAAAATGGTTCAGTTGCTGATATGTTTGCTACACTTGGCTCTGTGGGATATGTTTGCTACACTTGGCTCTGTGGCATAACAGAGGATAATTTAAAACTGCTAATGCATAATGTTTTTCTTAATTGTTTATTGTATGAATTGCATGTGTAGCCCACTCCTACTGCAACGAAACCAAAAACTAAGGAGGTTCAAGACAAAGGGAGCAACGTATCATCTAACGGTTCAGAAGCTAAAAGGCACCATAATGTTACTCATTTTGATTTTCAAGATTCACTTCCGAAAAGATGCTGAATCTTGCATGGGATGACTCAAAAAAGACCGGCAAATCAGATGATAGTTATTCCCATAGACGGGAGCTTGTTCCATTACGATGATGAAGTCGAGTCCAACATCCAAATGGGCAAGGTCCTTATAAATGAATTCCTTCGAGGAGAAAAGCTAGACATTCCAGTAATCCATACCTTCATGAGGTGTTACTTTCCTTCATTTATGTTATTTTTGTGGGAAATTTTGAATATATGGAGTTATTTATGGAATTAATCCTTTACATGAAACTAATTGTAGGGTACTCCAAGAAGACTTGGCCTTTCAGGAGCTTGTTACCAAGATCGGTTGGATGTGTCCCGATGCCACATCAGATGCCAAAGTGATACATACACCAAATGATACATGCGAGTATATCTCCAAAAGCATTCTCAAGTCAGGAATGAATGGTGTAAAGTATATTATTGCACCTATTATTCAACAGTAAGTGTTAGTGTTCAAATTGCAAATGATACACTTTCTTGCTTTAATTATTATAACCTATGTAAAATAATGCAGATCTCATTGGATTCTCCTTCTCATATGCCCATTAGAGGCAATCGTGTACATTTTTGATCCTCTTCGCTCCGCAACTACTGAACACGATTTTGAAATCGGCTCGTTCGTCAACAAGTACTATTTAATTATTATGTTTATACGCACATGGATAATACGATCTTTAAGAGTCTTACTATCTAAAAATATTTGCTAACTAAGAGACTTATTTTATATTGTGTAGAGGGATGATGGCCTTTAAGATGTGGGCCGGGGACCGTAGAAAGAGAAGGATAGTATGGAAACCTGTGAAGGTAAGAGGAAACCAGTTATCATAGATATAATGTAATACTTTTCGTAATTTTGTAAAGAGTTTGCCTAATTTATTTGCGCGGCTTTGTAATAGTGTGCAAAACAACCAGGAGAAGTCGAGTGTGGGTACTTCATTATGAAGTACATGTACGATATAGTCACCACTTGCTTTGAGGCGACAGACATTGCTCAGGTAAGTTGTATTTAATTTTCAAGTACGATCATGAATACATTTATAAGTGATGTAACATCATTTTTTCTAATGATAACTGCAGCTTGCACAGACCCAAAGGGACCAACCCTTCACCCATGAGGAAATCAATGACGTACGAGAGAAATGAGCCAAGTTCTTAATCGAATATTGTATGTGATTATTGAATGGTAAGTACCTCGTCAAATGCTTATAGTACGTAATTACCTCTTTCATGTTCTTTGGGTTTTCCGGTTTTCTCTTTGAACTTCTCTTTGCTTTGTGTGTTCAATTGAACTTATCAGATTATCTGCCTTTATACGCACATGTGTGTAAGTGCACAAATACCTACGAGGGAGAGATTAAGGAACTTCTAAACAATTAATTAAGTTGAACCCACCACTAATCATGTTGTTTTTCTTATATTTTTAGAAGAATATAATCTGAATGGAAAAGAGAAGATCAGATTACAATCTGGTTGGTACATCTCGGTATTAAGAGGCATTAGGATATGGGGGGATGAACAAAGACTTTTATTGAATTATAAGGATCAAGAGGAGATCTTTAAAAGCCAACCCACTGTTTTGGAATCTCCCTTATTCAACATACCTTCATTTGTTAGACTACTACTACTATATTGTTTATAAAGTGTTAATCATTGCATTTATGAAGTAATTAGTACTAAACTTTTTGATCTAAAAAAGAGGATTTTGTATAAATCATTATATATTTATGTATAATGTAAAACTTTTTAATACTTGTAATGTATGTGCCATGATGCTGTTTAGTTGCTATTGCTGCCGATTTGCGGTTAGTGTCGAGTTGCTGCCGCTGCCCTGCTGCTGTTTAGTTGATGTTGCTACCTATTTGCTGTTGCTGCCCTGCTACTGCTGCCTCCTGCTGCTGCACGTTGTTGCTGCTGTGCGTTGCTGCCTCTTGCTGATGCTGCCGATTGCTGCCGATTGCTGCCTCCTGCTGTTGCCAATTGCTGCCTCCTGCTGCTGCCCCTTCCTGCCTTCTGTTGCTGCCCCTTGCTGCTGTTGTGCATTGCTGTTGGTACGGTGGTGCGTTGCTGCTGCTGTGAAGCTGCTGGTAGTGTACTAATGTATATAGGTTAGACTTAAATTACTTGATGTTCTATATTTTGTTCGGATGCACCAATCATTTTGACCGAACCGATCCGACCAACTATTGGTTTTGTTTTGGCTGTATGGTTACGGATAATATGATTACAGGTTTTGATAAATTTAAGGGTACCTTTATTTTTAGAGGAAGTTCTGCCGAAATTTTTACTGCATCTTGTGGCTAATTATAGTTATTGTGTTGTTTTTGTTAATGCTATTATTGTTATAATAAAAATAATTGTAATAATAATAGTATAAAAAAAATCGGTTGTGTTTTATTAAAAAAAAGGGTGTTTCTAATTGCTGCTTTTCTTGAAAAATATAGCAGCAAATAGAAGAGATTTTTATGGATGTGACATATTCTTATTGCTGCTATTGAAATAGCAGCAAAAAGGTTCCTTTTGGCTGCTATTATTTACTGAGCAGCAAATAGAAATGTTCTATTTGTTACACCTCTAATTGCTACATAATAGAAATGAGCAGCAAATGAAATAAAATATGAAGCAGCAAATAAAGGTTTTTTTACTAGTATGGGTTGATCTATACTATTTATAAACTAAACCCCAGCCCAAACCGCCAAATTATCTTTACTATTCAACGTAACGACGATGTTGTACCTTAAATAATACTCTAGTATTATTAAAAACTTTGTAATTTTTTAATATTATAGTGGGCCAACCCACTTATTGTGTGGGATTAGGGTGGCTGGCCATGAGGAAGAATAAGGGGGTTTTTTATTTTGATTTTTGAAGCTAGCATCTCTTATTTTTGGTAGCTAAATCCCTTCCCCTTTTGCAAGCCAATCAACCTCTATTCTCTCACTCCATTTTTGCACTTTATATTCTAACCTAATTACTTCATTATTGTTGTCCTAACATAAGAATTTCAGCAATTAAACACTCCTCTCTTTCTCCATATCACAAGCCTATTACAAAAACTTTAGGGGAAAAGTTTCCCACTTGTTCTTCGTAAAAATCCTACTTCCTATTGACTTTTAATTCATGTTCAAGGGGGTAATTCAATACTCAAGTTCGGATTTAATCTCTTCCTGGTATTTTCTCTCAAGGGGCGATTTTCCTAGCTATCTTATTCTCCTATTTTTTGATTTTATTATACTCTACGGGTAGATCGAGGTAACTAACATCCCTTCTATTACTTTAGTATTTAATTAATTATTTAATTATGTTAGAATCATGTGAGGATGTGTTTTAGTTATTAGATCTACGATTTTTAATGTTATAGTTATTAAAATTCATGTTAGGGTTAGTTTTTATCGCTTTTAATATGTGTTAGAGTACCTTAAATCATTATTTATGATGTTAGTATTGATTAGTATCATGTTAGGGTTGTTACTCTCTATTTATTTCATTGATTAGTATGTTTTTATTAATTTTATTAATGCTGGAATTATTTTAGTTTAATGATATTGTCATTTTCGATGCATTGTTTGAACCTTGAGTATCGATGGAATTATTGTAGTAATTGGAATATGTTTTTAGCATGAATTTAGATGTTTTGTTGGCTATTAATATTATTTTGATATTGCTGGAATTATTTTCCATGAAGTTAATTAATTCTTTTGAGTTGTTTTTAACTCTGATCTTAAACATGCCCTAATTCTTATAGTATGATGAGTATGCTTTTGGGAATGTTCTTTAATGTTTTTAAGTGTATTATCATGAGTAATTTAGCGCTGGAATTTTAGTTAGTTTAGTTGGAATTTAATGTTCATGTTTTAGGTTGTTTAAAGTATTAGTTTCTTGATTTTAAGGACTTGTATATTTTGTTCCTTTAATTTCTTTGAAGTATAAATTCAAGCATGCCTATTTGATGTTAGGAAAAATTGATAAGAATAATCCGACCTTTGGCCGGTCTTCCATGAATGGTACCACCTTCATTTAATCCAGCAATAATCCCACCTTTGACATCCATATTCTCTCAGTGGTACCGGATGATGGCAACCTGTTTGACCATACTAAATGACCGTTGACTTTTTTTATAAAAAAAACTTAAAAAAATTAAGGAAATCCCTTCCCTCCCCACCACTGCCAGCCACCGGTTCCCTCCCCCCACCACTACCACCGGCCCTTTCCCTTCCCCCAGCGAGCTATTCCGCTACCACCCTCCCCCTCCCCCGTCACCATCTCCCGCAATTCAAAAACAGCCGGCAGTGTTGAGGTGAGTGGGGTTGGGCTGAGTCACCGGCGGTGAGTGAGTGACAGAGTAAGCGTTGAGCTTCGTTCATTCTTGTCGGTGAGGGAGTGAGTGAGTGACAGAGTGAGTGTTGAGCTCCGTTCATTCTTGCCGGTGAGGGAGTGAGTGAGTGTGATCTTGCGGGTGGCGTTCCAGAGGTCGCCGGTACGTGGCGCAGTGTTTCTGGCGGGGCAACGGGAGGGTGGCAGGGAAAGGGGAGGGGGAGGGGTGGGGGTAGGGGTGGCAGCCGCGGGGGAAGGGGGAGGGGAGGTGGGGTGGGGGTTGGCTGGGAGGGTTTTCACTTTTTTAAAAAAAAGTTTATTTTAATCACTATGATTTAGAAGTTTAATTAAAATTTTAAGTTTAAAATACACTTAATTAGCTATTAATCACAAATTAAGAGAGTTTACCTGCAATTATAGGTCACCAACAGGTGAGGGACCACTGAGAGAATATGGGTGTCAAAGGTGGGATTATTGCTGGATTAAATGAAGGTGGTACCATTCATGGAAGACCGGCCAAAGGTCGGATTATCCTTATCAATTTTTCCTTGATGTTATTGAAGTTATATTTAATTTTCCCATGAGTTTAGTTGAGCATGTTTTGATGTGAATTTAATTGAGTAATACTTTGATGAATTTTTGAGTTATCGACGTCGTAATGCTCGGGGCAGAATAATAATGCCCTTAGCATCACTTCGCCAAGAGTTATGTTTGGGGAAGATTCGCAGTCCTTGTGGTAAGCGTATCTCCTACAGGGGAATTGTTCTGAAGAAAGGGATAAAGAACATATCCGCTATGAAAATGCAGAAGTTCCATCAGAAAAAGGAACAAGTGTTCCTATGCATGGTTAAAGATCTGTCCCAAGAAGTGAAAATGGAGGATATCCCTGTAGTCCACGAGTATCCATACGTATTTCGTGATGAGTTGTCTGGTATCACTCCTGAGAGAGATGACGAGTTTGGCATCGACTTATGCTGGTACTGGATTACGAATGAATTAGAGTGTAGGTTGGAAAAAGAGGAGTTGAAGCAAGCTTTGATTAGTGAAGTATCAACCAGTATGAAGCTGAAGGTATTTGGATTACGAATGGAGTTTATAGAAACATACCCCTACATCTACAAGCTTGGGTAGCAAATACAACATATCCAAATCAAGAATTTATAAACTACATCTACGATCTTGATTGATGTACCCACAAAAATTTGATTTGTACAAAGAGATATATAAAATCACCTTTTCCTTCTATATTTTTCCTTCACTATTCTAGCATTAATGTTTTTCCAATGAATTAGAGAGAAGAAGGAGAGAAAGAAAAAACGACTTAGTAAAAAAAAAATAACGTATAAGAAAGAAGAGAAAAAAAAAATTTTAAAGAAAAAGATTCAATTAGGAAGATTTTTTTTTGCACCATCACATGAGGTGCTCAAGTTATGATATGTACCTTGGAGTACACTGAGCTGTTAACTCTCGGTGGCCTTTTCGCAATTTTGTTTAAGTTGTGGGGGTAAGAATGATATTTCGCCATCTAAGAGAGGGAATAGGGTATTTATGAGAGCTGGGCAGTTGTGAACTCATTTTGGCGGCTTTGTTTCTCGGATTTGCCGCCATGAGCTGTTTGGAGCTCGTGTTTTCTCTCAAACCAGGTAATTAACGCATGTTTGTTTGTGATTATTGGATCTGCCTTCATTAATTTATTGTTTTCCGTTTTTTTCTTGAATTTTGTATAAATGTTCTTTAGCTTTACACCTAATTCTATTTCAATCTAGATTTTGCTCTTTTTAATGTTTGATTTGTTTTTTTTTAAGTTTTGATTGTACTTTCAACATTTTCGAAATTAACTTTTTTGATGAGTGCATTGATTTTTTGATATATGCTATATATATACATGTTTAGATTTTCGTTTTTTTATTTTATAGTAAGATGCATAATCATTTGAATGATTCATACTTATTTGTCAGTTTCATACAAGGATATAGTCAAATGAGCAGGTATCATATTTGTACTCATTTTGTACAGTGAATGATGCTTACTCATTTGAATGATTCATACTCATTTGTTAGTTTCACACAAGGATACAGTCAAATGAGCATGTATCATATTTGTACTCATTTTGTACAGTGAAATGAGTATGCATTTTTTGATGGATTTTCATTTGCATTTCTATTTACTCATTTTGTACAGTAAAATGAGTATGCATTTGATGGATTTACAATTGCATTTCTGCATACTCATTTTGTACAATAAAATGAGTACTCATTTGATGGATTTACAATTGCATTTGTGCATACTCATTTTATACAGTCAAATGAGTATGCATTTTGTGTATTCATATTTGCAGTGTGGTATACTCATTTTGTACAATAAAATGAGTATGTATTAGTTGTATGATATACTTTCATATTCATTTTACTTACTCCATGAATCTAAATCTTTAGAATTGGAAATGAAAGAGTTTGATTCAGAAAAAGAAGCATATACTGCTTACAACGATTATGCTTATAGGATAGGATTTGGTGTTACGATGTCTAAGCTTAGAGCTTCGGCTAATCAAGAGGTGTTAGGGAGAGAATTTTGTTGTAGTAAACAAGAGAAGAAGCAACAACATGGAAAACAAGGTAGGAAGTTGTGAAACTTAATCGTAGGACTGGTTGTCAAGTTATGATTTATTTTCGAAAGAATGATCAAGATAAGTGGGTTTGTGTGCGGCATCTTATGGTTCAAAAACACTCTTTTTGTCCTCATGCTGAAGTTCATCATATAAGGTCACATATGAAAGTGAGCAGTGACCAATTGAAGTATCTTACACACATGAAAAAAGTGGCATAGGTGTAGCTGCTGCTTTTCGTTGTTTACGTCTAGAAGTTGGTTCTTCTCCGACATGTGATTTTGAGAAAAAGGATGCACATAATGCTGTTGCTATAGAGTTGAAAAAAATTGGGATGGAAATGATACAAGAACTTTGCTTAAGGTTTTTAAGAGAAGAAGGGAATCCGAAGATGATTTTTTTTATGATTTTGAGGTTGATCTTGTTGATTCATCATTGATTGGTTTCTTCTTCAGAGATAAGAAGATGAAGGCTGACTATTTAGCATTTGGTGACTTAATTGTCTTTGATACAACCTACACAACTAATAAATATTCTATGATTTGTGCTCCTTTTTGTTGGTATTAATCAAATACACGTACTTATATGTTTGGATGTGGATTTCTTCTTAATGAACGTATAGATTCTTTTGTGTGGCTTTTTGAAAGATTCTTGAGGTCAATGGAAGGGGTTCTTCCTAAAACCATTATGACTGATCAGGCATTCTCTATGGCAGCCGTAATTGCGAGAGTTTTCCATTAGTGAAGCATAAACTTTGTATATGCCACATCATTAAGAATTCCCTAAATCATATTCGGTCCTTGCATGATGAGCCGAACTTTAATAAGTTTTTCAGTAGAATTATGAATAAATGTCATAGTGAAGCGGAATTGAAGTTTTTTTTGCAAAGGTATTTTGTTTCTCTTGTTAAATAATTCTGATATGATACCAATAATCATACTCATTTGACTGATCCATACTCATTTGTCTTTTTCCTATGTGATAAAATCAAATGAGTCTGCATAAGATGGATACTCATTTCTATGCAAATGAGTATGTGTTAAATGATACTTGCAGTAATGTGTACTCATTTAGTACAGTAAAATGAATACACGTTTGATGTAATCATTTTTTATAGGCAAATGAGTATGTATTTTATAATTGCATTGATGTGCACTCATTTTCCCTATCATGGTAAATGAGTATGCATTGTTATTTATACTTATTTCAAAGTGTTTTTTTTTTATGTTCTATGGCTTATTTTTTTGTAGAATGATGACAACATACAATTGTGTATCTACTGGTTGGTTGGATATATTGTGGGGATTGAGAGAGTTGTGGTGTTTTGCTTATTGCAAGGATTATTTTTCTGCTGGTACTTTGTCGTCACGAAAGAGTAATTCTGCTAATCATGCATTGTCAAGAAAAGTTTCTAAAATAACTAGTTTGTGAGTTTTATGATAATTATTGCAAGGTGGCTAGTGAATGGAATAGTACTAAAGAAAAGACAATGAGCTTTATTGGGAAGGGTTTTCAAAACTAGCTGTCCCATATGTGAAGATACTTGAGAAAGCCTCACAAGTTTATACAATTGAGGCTTACAAACGTTTTGAGAAGGAGTTTTTGGAGGGAATGTTATTAATTTCAATTGCGTATCGATTGGTTTTGAGGTTGGAGATACTCTTATTTTCTTTGTAGAAAGACCCCAAAGTGAAGAGTTTGGTCATTATATGACATTTGACACATTGTCGCATTGTTCTTCTTGTAGTTGCAAACGTTTTACTGAAAGTGGATTTCTTTTCCGTAACATTCTTATAATTTACCATGCCAATTGTGTTGCTAAAGTTCCTGATGTGTAATATTTAAAACGTTGGACAAGACAAGCTAGAGATAAAGATGATGATGAAGCTTTAGTTGCTTGTGAGCCAATTGATGGAGTTGTTACTAGTTGTACAATATGAAGACTTCAACTTGAAAGAAAGATAAGCAAGTTTTTATGCGCTAGTGACTCAAATGAGTTAACAAGAAAGGTTGTTGATAATATATTTGAGGTAGCAAGACACGAAGTTGAAACAGTTATTGGTAGTATATACTTCTCTGATTTTGATGGTGAACAAGACTTTGATGATGGTGTTCAAAATCCAAGAGGAAAGACAACAAAGGGTGAAAGATTTAACAGGAAAAAGGGCATACAAGAGGTAAAGAGAAATGTGGCTAAAGGAACACAAAAAGCTAGCGAGACTCGTGTAAATAAAAGCCAAACAAAATTAATAGTACAAGTTCCTACCTTACTAGATTGTTCTTCGAGTTGCTTTCCAATAGATTATTAATTAGTGTCAAATGTACTTTGATTCTCATTAGTTTTTATATTTATTTTAGGATTGGTATTGATTTTTTAAAAAAATTTATCAAGGTTTTATATTTGTCAAATGACTATTATATTGCAATACATCCATACTCATTTGTTAGTTTTTCACATTCAAATGATGATGCATTAGTTGCATACTCATTATGTACAATAAAATGAGTATCCATTAGATAGATTCACATTTTTTGTGATGTATACTCATTTCTTACATTCAAATGAGTATGCATTATTTTGTAATTATATTTGAATTGATATATAATTACTTATGCTCATTTAAGTATTTCCATACTCATTAGTATATATTTTTATTTAAGATTATTTAAGTTATACTCTTTTTACTTAATTATCATATTTAGGGATGTAAACAATTTGACTCGGCTTGTGAGCCGTTGTGCTTGAATCTCAAACCAATATAGATGTCGAGCTCAAACTTGAAGTTTTGGAAATGAGCTGAGATTGAGTTTAAATACTTATATAAATAGATCATTTTTAGATCACATATATAACATATATTAAGATTTCATACTCATTTTTTAGAATGATTAAAGAGTCAAACTAATTTATATACACCAAAATGTCAGCATATTGTAACTTAAAGGATTACATGATATACTTTGCATGAACTAAAGTTTTCTAATAAATTCCCCAAAATATCCTACTAAAGTATTTCATCCGACTAAAACATCCCAAAACACATATAGAAAAAGCTTTTATCAAACTGAATATTTTGTTGCTTCAATGTTTTTCTTCCCGTGCAGATTTTCTTTAAGTGTCAAGATGTCATAGCAGTACTTGATCCTTAGATTTGCCAATGGTATGAACTGCAAAGTAATGAAGTGAAAATTTAAAATCTTTTAAAAAGAAAAGGCATACTCATTTCAGAAATTCATACTCATTTGCTTTTGATACAAGCAAATGAGTATGCATCACATTTAAATGAGTATGTGAAATGCATACTCATTTGCATAGATTCATACTCATTTAACACAGTGAAATGAAGTCACAATCATATCATTTTAACATAAAATATATTTAAAGTACATTTATATGAGAAAATGTTAGAAAAACTATTGTTTACTTACATCATCCTTAACCAGTCTTGTTCTCCAGCCTTTTGCGCATTCTCCTTTGTATGTTTGCATGTGCTGCATGACATAGGTTCGCAATCAACAGTATTCTCAGTATTTCTCCAGCTCATTTGTAAACGGACTGGTTTCAAAAGGCTAACCGTGATTACCTTTGGATGATCTCTGAGAAGTAACTAATATGCTATTGCAGCTTTCTAGACATACAAATAGTGTGAAAAAAAGAAGATAAAGTTAGGCTATTTTTTAAAATGAAAATTTGAGATGAAGTAAAAGTTTTGTATGCATACCGAATTATAGGGAAGTTTCTCATATTTAATAAGCGATTTTCCAAGGGTATCTCTGTTGTCGATTATATCCAATCTTTTATGCTTGAGGTTGAAAGTCATCACATAGAAATGATCATGAGTGTGCACTAGAGCACCAGCACGTCCACTTTCTTCATTGCGAGTGAACACCACTTGTCAAATTGAATGCTTGCTTCAGCTGCAAATATATCATTCCTTTGCTTTGTTGTTTTTTTTTCTCGAACCATCCCACTTTGTTCTACATTTAAAGAGTCTAAAACAAATAAAGATAAACATATAGTAAATTGCAGATGAGTATCAAATTATTCATACTCATTTGACTTTATCAGATGAGTATGAATCAGAGTTACTCATATAGATTTGTGATACTCATTTATCCACTGACCAACAGTTTACCATACTCATTTACTTTTATTATACTTATCTACATACTCAAACATAGTAAGTTGCAAATGAGTATGTATTAAAGACATACTCATTTGATACAGTCAAATGAGTATGTATCAAAGAGCATACTCATTTCAACAGATGAAAATGAGAATGTATTAAAGACATACTCATTTGATACAGTAAAATGAATATGTATCAAAGAGCATACTCATTTCGATACATACATACTCATTTCAACAGATGCATAGTAAAGAACAAAAAGAATTATGAAAAACTAATACTTACAGCAGCTTTAGTTATAAAGAAGAATTTGGCTGGTGAATCATTACTCTTATTACTTCCCTATGGTTCAACATCAATGTATCGATATCTATCATGTTTAAGGATATCCATGTTTTTCCTTGAAAACTTAGGAAAAAAAATCTTATCCCTTGTAATCAAATAAGGTTGCCCTGCAAAGAATATTTGAAAATCCATGATTTTACACATATTATGTTAGTAAATATTATTTGTAAATTTGATTAACACGTTATGGTATCAATTAAGAAATTTACCATATTTTTCTCTTTTCATCAAATGCAAATTATGCCATGCATAATTCTTTCTCATCTGGTGGGTCATTTGTATCTTGTACTCGCTCTAGAAACGGTAATGGAAGATGAGCTGAAGGTTGCAAAGGCCGTTTTCCTTCCCTCTTATCAACGTCGTCTTTGTTTTTTGATTTTGTTGTGTCTAGTTCCTGTTCCTTGTTAACATTCTCTTTCATATCTTTCCCTTTACCATTGTCTTCCTTATTTCCTCCATCCTCAACATTATGATCTTGTTCTTCGTCAACTTTCTTCTCTTTATCATTACTATTATCTGTCTCTTCATGAACTTTCATCAACTTCTCTTTGTTATTATTGTCCTCATCTTCATTTTTCCATCGTCAACTTGTTGATCTTCTTGTTGATCAACTTCTTTCTGTTTCTCATTACTGTGATCTTTCTCTTGTCCTTCCACGCCTTTTGTTATCATCAATGTTAGCATCTTTCTCAATGTTAATTAGTTTTAAATCAATCATCATGAACTTGTTCATCGACATCTGATTTCGGGGTTTCCTCCTCCTGATCTTTATGCTCACTGTCCTCAATTTGGAGTTGCTCACTGTCAATGTTATGCTCTTCATTACCTTCCATCTCTATTTCATTGTTAACTGCTGCCTCTGCCAAAATCTTTGTTGCCTCTACCAAAATTTGTTGGTCTTCTAGCATGTTGTCCATTTTCTCTCCTTCATTAGGTTATTTCTCATTATTGTCTTCGACTGGAGCCTCTTCTAAATTTTCAGCATTGTGTTCTGTTTCTCCTTCCTCTTCAATGTTTTTTCTTCTTTATCATCTCACTTTTATTTTCATCTTCCTTCTCCACATTTAATTCATTTCCATTATTCTCCTCATTATTGTCACTTTCAATTGTGTTTTCTTTTCCCTTGTCGACAATTTCTTGTTCTTCAGCATTTGACTTTGGCATTTGTTGCGATGTTTCCCCCAAAACCATATCTCTGGCTTCCTCAAATTGTTCTTCTGCTGGTGTATCAACATCAAGATCCACATAGCTTTTTGCTGTATCGACAACAAGGCTACATGTAACATTCACCTCATCTGACTTTTCTAACAATCCTAAGTCAAAGCTAGAAATATCTTGATCAACTTTATCCTCCCTATTTTCCTCATATTTTTTCTTTACTTCTTAAGCTCTTTTAAAATTGGGAATAACAGCGTTAATTTCTTCAGTGACCGCAGGATCATTAAAGAAGGTGTCTTGGCTTGAAGGTGTACTTGTGTTCTCTGGTTCTTCTACTTCTTGGTTCAAACATATACCAATCACTGATAATGCTAAGTCTTTCAATTTCTCGACAGTTTCATTCTTAGATTTCTTTGACATTACTTGACACTTGTCTAAGAAATTATTTATAGCATCCCTGAGTTTTGATGTTACCAAAGAAAACTCTCTGATTTCATCCTATTTCAATATAGATATAAATTTATATGTAGCATACTCATTTATAAACTTTCATACTCATTTGAATACTTATTTATAAACTGTCATACTCATTTATAAAGTTTCATACCGATATTATGACCATTAATTTTTCATTCAATTTTCTTAATGCTGAAATTTATATTTTAAGAGATATACTCATTTCAATTATTCATACTCATTGACTATATGTTTAGATATATAGTCAATGAGTATGTTTTATATTGATACTTATTTGGCTGTATGCTTAGGATACAATCAAATGAGTATAAATTAGATTCATACTCATTTGTCTCTATGCTTAGATACAAGCAAATGAGTATGAATCAGATTCATCCATACTCATTTTACACAGTCAAATGAGTATGGATTACATGCATAACCAATTGTACCTAAGATTCATTACCAATGTCTGAATAATAAAACCAGGACCATATTTAAACCATATAAGCAATTTGAATTATAAAATATTACCGTTTCAGTTTCATTGTCATTATTTTGTAGATCAATCTCACCTTCTTTGTTGAAACCTTCGGTTTCCTCATGAACATCTTTGTCATCTAGGTTTTCTTCATTTTCTTGACTTGCAACAGTTTTTGATACTTCAACTTCATGTGGCAGTGGATTCTCCTTTTGTAGTACTTCGAATGAAGGTTTTATGATCTTTCCTGACCCGAATCTTCCGGTGGAGAGCTCATTAGTCACTCCAATCACAAGCATGTTTGTTGTCCATCCAGGGAATGCAGGGAATCGTTTACTAGGCTATTCTGATTCTTTTGAACAACATGGTCAATGTAGAAATCGGTAATACGAAATGAAATTGTTTTGGTTATGATGTAACTAATTTAAGGATGTATAAACAAAGCTAGTTGAAGAGAAAGATTACTTACAACTAAGAAAAGTAGAGGACTGTTGTAAGACTTTGTTGGATCTTTCTTCCAAATTCTGACAGATTCAATTAACGAATCATAAAAAAACTTGCTCCAATTCAAGTTCGTTATCTAGTCAACATGTTGTAGAAATCGTACAATTCTTTGATTAACAAACACATTTTTGTTCCCTTCTATAAGCTTAGAGACAATGAGGACAATTAGGTTTCGCTTGAAAGAAGCGTCACCAACCTTAGATTTTGTTAGTTACTTCACCAATATACTCTCTGGTACATTCGTTCCCCTTTAATTTCAAGATGACCTTTAAATTGCTTGTGCCACTGTGTTAAGGTCAACATTTCAACATTGTCACCTTTTGTGAAGTCGATTGTCTGACCTCCTATAGGGAACCCCAATGTGTAGTGGACATCAATCTCACTAATTTCAATTGATCCTTTTTCTATCTTGAGCGTAGAGGTATCAAGATCAAAGCTATCTAACAACCAATAAGTAATGGTTGATGGTATCCTAGTTATGCTAAGCTGTAACAGATGCTCAAACCCTATATCTGTTATTGCTTTCCTATGTGTTTTCCCTTTTACTTTCAAGACTTTACACAAGCTTTGAGGAGACATCCTACTATGTACAGACAAGAAATCTAATGATGGTTTTTCATCTATCATCTCATCATCCTCTATTATCTCTTTTTCTTTCTTAGGATCATTTTTTTTGCTTTTTGGTTGGTATCACATCTTCTGGAATTAAGACTTCTTTACCTTTTCTCTTTGGAGTCTTCTTTACTTCATCATTTTTGCTAACCATTTCTGATGTAGTTGATGGTCGTTTTGGATGTTTTATTATCATTTTGTCCTGCAATATACATAGAAGCATAAGAACTGTGAATAAGGTCCCAAACATAATTAGAAAGTTATACTCATTTAGGTTTATCATACTCATTTCAAGCATTTTCCAACAAATTTGGTAACTGCAATTCACTTAGA
Organism: Patellifolia procumbens; assembly: GCA_947645195.1. Taxonomy (NCBI): domain Eukaryota; kingdom Viridiplantae; phylum Streptophyta; class Magnoliopsida; order Caryophyllales; family Amaranthaceae; genus Patellifolia; species Patellifolia procumbens. The sequence continues at coordinate 106,259 of CANSGD010000372.1, forward strand.
TTAAACATACTCATATCTGTTTATCAAATGAGTATGGATGTAAGTCATACTCATTGGACAATATCAAATGAGTATATCTCAGATGCATACTCATTTGACTGTATCAAATGAGTATGATTAAGAGGCATACTCATTTAGATTTATTACCATACTCATTTAGATTTATTATACTCATTTCACTAGAACTCTATATACTCATTTCGGTTTCTTAAATTAGTTGAATCAAAGGCATACTCATTTCAGTTTATACAAATGAGTATGCATTCTTCAATGCATACTCATTTGCATAAATTGAAACAGATCTAACTGATTCATACTCATTTTACTGTATCAAATGAGTATAAATAGATTATTATACTCATTTTCGCATTATCACGAGGTTTAGCTAACAAAAATTTGAGAAACTACATACTCATTTTCATTGTATCATACTCATGACAGTTCTGTGTCAAATAGATTATTATACTCATTTCAACATGTTAACTACTTTCATATTACTTATACGTTGTATCAAATGAGTATGTGTTAAAGGCATATACATTGATGTTTATCATACTCAATTGACCAGTTTTCATCAGATTATAGACTCATTTTTTTAGTTTACCTACTCAATTAGGTATAACATACTCAATTAGGTATAACATACTCAATCAACTATTAGATAGAAATTGAGAAAAATCATTGCATTCTCAACTGATTTCATAACTTTAATTCGATAATAATCGCATGCAAGTGAATTTCGAGATATCTAGCAGTCTAATTGAATCTTTTTACTTACTTAGGTTGTGCATTTTCAACAGTTTGATCATCTTGACGATCTTTCTGTCGAGTTTACATGATTTTGTTTTCTTCGAAGTTTGATTTTGCTTCTTTTAGTTTCGATTTCATAGTTTTGTAACAATTTTCTTTGATTTTTGCAGAAATTTAGAAGAATGAGAGAGAATCGGAGTGACAATGGAGAGAGCTTTTGGGAGGAAGGTAGTTTCTGGAGACAGAGAATGGCGTCTCGAGAAAAGCGCGAGAAATGAGTAACTCGAGTTTTCTTTTTTTTTGTTATTGCTGATGTTGGGCGGTTTCCTTTTGGGTTTTTATATTGTCTGGGTGCACCTAGATCTATTTACACCATGGGGTACGTTTTACCGACTGCGTGAGATGGTTTTCTTTTCTTTTTTTCTTTTTTAAATTGTCTAACAAGCCTCTACTGTATCTAATTGGTGTACCTTCTAAACATTGGGCATCTTGTTTTACAAGTAGTAGAGTCATTTCAAATATAACCTTAAACATTAGTTTTCTTTTATAATTAATTATTCTTCACTTCACAATTCCATTTATCACTTTCTCATTTAAGGGTTGACCCCTAGCATCATTGACAAGTTGAGTGTTTTTACGAAATTTTTCCAAAACTAATCCATACGGAATGTGCCTCTATGATAGAGTACTATGCTATTTAGTATACAATTTTATTATACACCCGGGTGTACCGTGAGAATAGTACACCTAAGGTTATTTTTTGCTCAAATAGATTTGGGTGTACCATGTGCTAGTTTTTTTTCTCAAATACATGGCCGACCCATAGAGGAGCAAGAAGAGCAATTGCATAGGGCCTGCAAAATATTGGAGCTAATAGGGCCTCCCAACTGTGACATTCTACATGTAAATATTTCACTACCATTATGCAGTAGTTTTAGTTTGGCGTAGTGGTAGAACAGTGAGCGCATAGCCATTATATGAAATCCAAGTGACCTGGCGATCGAAACTCCTTACCATCTTTAATTTTCATTCTTTTTTTTTTACTTAAGGCTTCTTTAAAGCTTCCCTTTCCTTTATTTATGAAGTCTTGAGAGCCTATGATATTTACGTTATTTAGGCTTCTTTACACCTATCAACATATCAAAGCTTTTGTGATTGTGATTTATGGGTTTAGTCTTAAATACCATATCTTTTATTGTTTGAGTTCAACCAAGTTAGGGTCTGTTCTCTTCGGCTAATTCTAACTGAACTGAACTTATTGGAGCTGAACTGAACTGAACTGAACTTATTGGAGCTGAACTTATTGGAACTGAACTGAACTTATTGGAGCTGAACTGAACTGAACTGAACTTATTAGAGCTGAACTGAACTGAACTGAACTTATTGGAGCTGAACTGAACTTATTGGAGCTGAACTGAACTGAATTGAATTAAATTAAATTATAATAAGTATATGAATAATAAGTAAATAATAATAATTATGAATATTAAATAATAAGTAATAATAATTCTAGGTAATAATAATTAAATTAATATTTTAGAATAATATCAAATGAATAATGATAATATTATATTAATGTTAATATGATAGTTATAAATAAATACATAATAATAATAAATTAATTTTGAAAATAATAATTACTGATAATAACAATAATTAATAATGGATAATAATTATTATTAGTATTAATATATTAATACTTGATGATGATGATATAATATAATGTCTAATAAGTAAATTAATAGTATTACCATTATAATAATAATTAGCTTAAAACATGGGTTGATGTGTGCTTCTAACCAAACCACGATTTGTGGTGGGTTGGTCTATGATAGAAATACACCAATCCGCCAAAGTATATTTAATATACAACGTGACGGCAATGTTGTATTTTAAATAGTACTGCAGTATTATTAGCAACTTTGTAATTTTTTCATATCTTCTAGCTTTTTGTAGCTTATTTGTATGATGTAATAGTGAATTTTATTCAGTAAAATAAAGCAACAATTGCAAATTAGAATACTCATATTGACATAAAATTTGGTTAAACCGTGCACCAACCCAAACTTTGCTCAGCCATAATAATAATAATAGTAATAATAATGAGTAAAGATATAATAAAAAATAATATATATAAATAATAATAATTATTATTATATAATAACAATAATAATAAGTAAAATAAAATAGACCAACAATAATAATATTAAACAAAATGGTTAAATAATACATGGAGCTAAACTGAACTGAACTGAATTTATTGGAGCTGAACTGAACTGAACTGAACTTATTAGAGCTGAACTGAACTGAACTGAACTTATTGGAGCTGAACTGAACTGAACTTATTGGAGCTGAACTGAACTGAACTGAACTGAACTGAACTGAACTGAAAATAAGCTGAACAAAACAGGCCCTTAATCACTTTTCTATTTACTTTCTTGTGTTTCAAGTTGACAATGTTTTTGGTCTTTAAAAGTTTTGTATATCTATGTTCTTTTAAATTTACATACAAATTGCAATAAGTCAAAAGCCCAATTTTTTATTATCATGTTTGAAAATTCAATTCAACGGTTTATTAATAAAAACTATCCATAAGATAAAAATTTTGGATTAAAACTCTGTTTTACAAGGCCCATCTTTTAGTTTTCACTCAGGCCCCGAAATTATTCGGGGATGACACTGCTTAAATAGTCTTGGGTGTACCATGCTCATAGTACACTCGGTTATACAATGTGTACTCTTTATTTAGTAATTGACATCAAGATATTTAGCATACACTTTAGGAGTATGACAAAAAAAATGAAAATAAATTTTACATAATTTGAGTACAAGTAAGATGAATTTTAGCATTATAAAGAGTTGAAATTTTGTTAAATAATCATTTCATTTCCCTAGTCTCTCATGCTACTAAACATACATGTCAAGATACTCGGTTGTAACTATTATATACTTAATAAAAATATTTCTGAATGACACTGAAAACATGTTAATATTTGAAAATTGTTTATTCTTCAATGAAACTAGCATTTTGCCGATACTCTTCGATGGCCCAAGTACTTTAAATAGCTTGCATTTGTTACTACAAGTTCTGAAGCAAAACATGTGAAGACATTCAAGTAAATCCCAATTTTCCTAGAATTTTCAAGAATCAAATGGGAAGAGAAGCTTTTGTTTTGGAAGAAATGTTTAAAGTACATATGGTACTGGTTAAGGTAGTTTGGAATAACCCTTATCTTTTAAGTAAGTAATAATTGTTGTAATTTTTCATTCTTTTGATACATAAATTAGGACTAACACTAAAAAAATAATGCAGCTTGACGATTACAAAAAATGGTTGCTAATACTATGACATACGTTGCCAAATAGAATTAGCAACAGATTGACAACGGATCGGAAAAACTTAGTAGCTAATATCCTAGTCGTCTAGTGAGGTCAGCAAGCAAAATGTTGAACATATCTGTTGCCAATATACTTGGAGCCAAATTCGTCACCAGTTTTTGGTTGGCCCCTTCACCATCAAATACTAGCAATGGATGCTTTGTTCGTTGCCATTGTTAGCAACATATTCTTCTCTCCGTAGCCATATGTAGCAACGTTATGGAGTGGGTTTTCGTTAGCAGGCCTTGCTAGATGAAATTTAAATTTACCAACGGATTGATCATTGTCGCCATTAAATTTCCTGCTTATTATTTTTGTTCTCAATCATTATCGACGCTTATATCGAATATATTTACATTGCACCACAAACATAGAATCGACATCATAAAAAACTAATATATAAAATTAATTTAATTTAAAATTAATTTCAGGCTTCCAAAATAGGTTTTAAGCCAATTAATTACATATAATTTTTTCAAAGTACATCCATGAATATAAAATGTTGACGCAAGAAAATCTTCGGCTCAAGTAAACTTGAGTTTTGCTAAATCATCCACCCAAAATATGTACCCCATATTTAACACAATGATTACCGTTACTCCTATTTATCACTATAAAAAAAACCCAGAAAATGACAAGTATCGGTACTTTAAGAAGCAAGTTGAGTTGTTGGTGATGTTGAATCAAGATTAGCTGAAGAATTACATCTACTATTCCACAAAAATTGAAATTGTTCTTAAATAGCATTTAAAGCGAGAAACAACCTTTTAAATACATTTTTTTGCGAGAAACAACCTTTTAAATTTTTTTTGCGAGAAACAAACTTTTAAATACATTTTTTGCGAGAAACAACCTTTTAAATATTTTTTTGCGAGAAACAACCTTTTAAATTTTTTTTGCGAGAACACACCTTATCACTCTTTTCCGGCGTTGACCACAAATTTCCGGCGTTGACCAAGTCAAATTTGCTATTTGCACTCCTTTCTTATTTCCACACTCTTTTTCCCCTATTTGTTCCCCATTATATAAATCCCATGTTTTTAAAACCCAAAAAGTTCTTTCTCTTTAAGTAAATTGATTAAGTAGTAGTGTAATACATGGGATTATAAAAACATAAACTTTAATTTGCCAATGCATGTATTAGTACTAAGACTACTACTTAATCAATTTACTAAAAGAGAAAGAACTTTTTGGGTTTTAAAAACATGAGATTTATATAATGGGGAACAAAGGAGGGAAAAAGAGTGTGGAAATAAGAAAGAAGGAGTGCAAATAGCAAATTTGACTTGGTCAAGGCCGGAAATTTGTGGTCAACGCCGGAAAAGAGTGATAAGGTGTATTCTCGCAAAAAAAAAAATTATACAAGGTTGTTTCTCACAAAAAAAAATTTAAAGGTTGTTTCTCGCAAAAAAATATTTAAAAGGTTGTTTCTCGCAAAAAAGTGTATTTAAAAGGTTGTTTCTCGCAAAAAAAATTTAAAAGGTTGTTTCTCGCAAAAAAGTGTATTTAAAAGGTTGTTTCTCGCAAATTTGCCTTTAAAGTATTTGTAGTTTCATCTAGTTTGTTCGTGGTTGCAACAAGACATACTTTTATGTCCGCCTGTCATATAATGTATAAAAAACAATAGTAGAATAACTCTTTATAGACGAATAAATCATATAATATTATGGTCTTTCATTTTTCACTATTACACTTAAAATGATAGCTAGGATGGTCATGCGTAACCTTAAAATAAATTTGAGAATTTAAAGTGAAAATTACTTTGATAACTGAAAAAATGTGATTGTAGAGCAAAACCTGAGAAGTTGAATGTAAAATCAGATTGGTAAAGGGCAAACACCTAAGATTAATCCCTCTTACTGCAGTAACATCATTTAGATGTTTAATACTTCGATCTGAAAAATCGAAGAAATTCTCTACTTCTTGGTCAGGAAAGAAAGAGAATTATTTTAAAGTGTTTTAAATAAGTGACTAGTTTGTGGCCCCGACGATCTTCTGAGTCCATTTTTATGATTAATTAAGTTAGAATAATATTCTTCATCACAATATCACTTTTTTTATTTTTAATATTTAAAAAATTAGACACACAATTTAAGAACTAATTGAACAATTTAAAAGGGTCATGAGAGATTGCATTGAAGGATATCTCTTCACTTTTTACCAAATATTGATTAAGGTAAAATGAATTATTGATTGCAATTTGACAACTAAAAGAGATATGATTTTGTGGTAGTGCCTATTGCATTCTAACTAAGAGGTCATATTCAAAACATATTACTTGCATTTTGAAAACATTTAAAAAGAAACCAGGCGATGCTCCGGGATTTTTGTTAATTGCAATTTAATAATAGTTAAAAAATAATTAATGTCATGTAGTGTGAAATATTATTAAACATCTCATTTACAATATGGTTTTTGAAAAGTTACAACTTAACTCTTAGTTTACATTTATACATCATTATTGATTTTGATAGAAAAAGCACTAATAACATGTTAGCGGGGTGGTTGGAACTCCTTATTTCATACTCTAGGTCATGGGTTCGAATCTTCACGTTGACATTTTGTTATATATGAGAATAAAGTAGATAGAGTCTCATTCAAAGAGGGATGGTGACACGTGGCAGATTGCAATTCTTGCTTACGCTACTAGCCTTGGTCAAATTGTTATACTAGTTCAGGATTTGAGGGAAAAAAAAAAAACAGATTTGTTAAGTTCTTCCATTTTTAAGAACTTGATAAATGTAAAAAACGACCGAAATGCTAGTGGGCCTCTAGCACATGAGCTCTGTAATGTGTTTGATGGGACACAATTTGTCTTCAACCCATCTACGACAATGCAAATATGCAGCCATGAGGTGGCATCGGTCCTTGGTATTGCAGATACCGGGATCGTGATCGATCTCTCTAAGTTGAAACACTGTTCTTTTTTTCTTTCTTACTAACATGAAGTGTACAAGTAGACATAACAGTATATAAAATAACCCTAAATCACCCCTACCCAGTCCACCCCAGCCCGCCCAGCAACCCCCTCCCCCTCTCACACCAGCCCAAGTGCCCAACCGCCCCCCAAACCCTAAAAGTGGTAATTTAGGAGGTGGTAAGGTTAAACTTATTGAAAACTTGCTCTAGTCTCTTTCACCTTGATGTTTTCATTTTGCAATGTTCTGTCACTGCAAGTATTCACTATTGTTTTTCTTATTCAGAGATTAAGAAGATTCAGCTGAGTGCGCGGGATCATTTTCAAAAGATCTTTAATGATCATTCTAAGATTGAGCAGCAACTAGAATCTGAGAAAACAAAAGACAAAAGACAAAAGATATTTGAAGTTTATGTCCATTTTTATTTGGGTCATATTGAGTAAACTTATTCAAATCGATTTTATGTCGATTAATTCGGGTTTGATTTCGGTTTGGCTTAATTTAGATTTCGGGTAATAATCGGTTTGGGTTAATTTCATTTAGATTATTTGAATATTTGATCAATTTTGGATTAACTTAATTTTGTATTGGGTTTGATTTATTTAAGTTTCAAGTTAAAATAAGTTCATCGACATTGGGTCCCGTTTTGAATCAAGTTATTAGTAAATCGGAGTGGATCAATTTTGTTAGGTCTACAAAATTATTCACCTAAAAATTTCGCCCCCAAAATAAAATACTTCAAGATCGCCACATATTAGTATCATATTCAATCATATATATAATATTCATCACAACCCATATTAAGACTAATGGAAAGGAAATCAACATCGGATTAAAGTGAGAAAACATATAAAACTGATATACATTTGCATTTAATTAAACTACAAAAACGCGAGGAAAGATGGAAAAAACAAAGAAAATAATGTTTAAACTTATTCACTGAACTATTCATCATCTTATGTAATGATCTAATAATCCTCTACAGATCGGTATTTATGCCGTTTTATAAGGTGAAGGTAATTTTTAGCTTCTTCATCAATGAAATTAATTGAAATAGGAGTTACATGGTATAATTCGTTAGAGGTTCGCATTTGCTTATAAAAGTTGACTCGATGCAAAAGAACACGCCAAAATGCAAGTCTAAAATTAAATTTTGTCTTTTAAAGATTCATTATTAGTCATCATTGCATAGTAGTACTAAAATAATACTATAACAAAAATCGTGCAAATGTAAAATAATCGGCTATACTTTTTGGTTCACATTCAACCAAATTTGTTAAAATGCTTAATACTAATGATTCTATGCACGTGAAAAAACCAAAATCTGATTTATGTTGCAAATAGATTTGCATACAAAAACCCCTAATTAGTATACCAAATTCCATCAAATAACTTTCAAAAACATGGTTGTTAAAGCACTTGGAACTAGTGAAAGTAGAGTAGTTTAACAATTGGACGTCACTGTTTTGTGATGAAAAAAAGATGTGACCAAACTTTGAGGGTCGAGAAGTGCATGAACGTGAGAGATAACAAAGAAACTCCAAAATTGTACATAAAAAGTTTTCAATTTTTTTAACAGAAGTTCCACTACCATACCATGCCCAAAATAGGCATAGCTTCACATGATTTTTATTGTTTGATTGTGTCCCGATAGAGACTAAAGGAGCAAAAAGCTAATAATTGATAAGAAAATGCCAATCCAAAGAAATTTGACCTAAGGTTCCAATTTTTTACTTACAAATAATTTTAATTTTTTTACTTGGTTTCTCACACTTAGAGGTGTCAATTCAGATAACTGAGTCGGTTTCAGATTGAATCGGAACGGATCTGATTTGATCGGGTTGGGTATGATTATCCGTCACGGATCACCATTAGTCAAATCGAATCGGGTCGATTACAAATAAAAGTCAAATCATGGTTTGGTCGGGTACAAGTCGGCTCGAGTCAGTTTGATATCGAGTCGGGTATTCACGGGTTTGGATAAACCTGAGTCAGATAATTGTCGGGTTCGTACGGGTCATTTTGGGTTCGGTGGCCTGTGGGTCGGATCGATCTCGGTTCAGGTTATTTTTGGGTCGAGTGAGTTCGGCTCTTAGTCGGACATAGAGGTGATAACGAGTCAGATCGAGTTTTGCATGACTCAACTTCTCTTTTTAAGATCTTGAGTCGAGCTTTGGCCGAGTTTTGACCAATTTGACAAATTGGAGATTGTGTGTTTTACATATCTTCGTCATATTTATATTGATTCAATGCATTAGATTAAATTATAATAAGATATTATAATCCAACTAGTAATAATAATAATAATAATAATAAGGTGGCTATTGCGCTGCTGAAGCGGGTTCAAAACTTCTCGAAGACACAGGATATAGGGGCAAGTGCTGCTGCCCATATTTTCACTATGATGGGTTTTTCTATAACTAGAGGAGTGGGTGCCCAGATTGTATCAAGGTTGCCAAGTAATTTCTTGTAGGTTGTATGAATTTTGTTTTATAATGATAATATAACAATAATAATAATAATAATAATCATAATAACAATAATAATCATAATAGTAATAGTAATAGTGAAGATCAATGTATAGCTTATATACTGAAATACTTAAAATCAATGAATTAGATCAATCATAAATATATGAAAAAGTTGTTAGGAATAAGCCAACTTTTGAGTTGACCGCTTTTAAACAAGTCTACCTTAATTTATTCTTATAAGAAGTAGACCTTTTGTACATACTTTTACTTTTAACAAGTTTTTTTACCGGTTGATTTGGGTCACTTGTCCACCTGGCTTGTTGTAATTGGTATAAAATAGTTATATATTTTCATTTTTAACAAAAAAATTCTTACCCCTTCCCCTTCGCCTGCTAGCGTGCACTCCCCTCCCCCTTCCCTACCCGCTGAACCCAACCCCGCGACATCCATCAAACACCACTGCAATCCACAGACTTTATCAAAAACAAACAAACTAAAAACTAACTAAAGTAAGAGAAAAAAAAATGAACAAAGCTTCTCAAAGGTGGAAGCTGGATGAAGCAGTGGTTGAAGCGATATACAACCGACTTAGCGACAACTCATCGGACCAGGGATAGGGGTTTTTTATTTTTATTTTTTAATTTAAAATTTAAAATCGTTCAATAAAAGAGTAACATGTGTCACTGTAACCTGTTAAAAAGGTTAATACGTGGTCTTAGCCGGTAAAAACTTGTTAAAAGCAAAAGTGTATACAAGGTCTACTTGTTAATGGAATAAAATAAGGTAGACTTGTTAAAAGTGGTAAACGCAAAGGTTAGCTTATTCTTGAAAATTTTTCCTAAATATATTCGATCAAGGAATAATATAGTGAAGATTAATGTAATATATCAATTTACATATGGTCTAGATCAAGCATATGGTTAAGATCTACGTATTAGTTTAATCATCGATAGAATAGGGTGATATATATGACAGTTAAGATCAATGTATTAGATCAATCATCAATATATTCAATCAACGTATAAGATAGTTATGATTAGTGTATTAAATGGATCAATACATTACATCAATGTGTAACTACTTATAAGATATTTTAAATCAATGTATTAAATCAATCATGAATATATTAGACCAAGGAATAAGATAGTGAAGATCAATGTATTATACCAATTGCATATGTTCTAAATCAAGCAAATGCTTAAGATCTAGGTATTAGTTCAATCATCGATAGGTTAGTGTTTTAAATAAATTATAGATATACTAGGCCAATATATATGATAGTTAAGATCAATGTACTAGATCAATCATCAATATATTAGATCAATGTATATGATAATTAGGATTAGTGTATTAGGTGGATCAATACATTACATCAATATATAACGTAAAAGATATTTAAAATAAATGTATTAGATCAAGGAATAAGATAGTAAAGATCAATGTATTATATCATTATCAATTAATGTATGATCTAGATCAACCAAATGGTTATGATCTATGTATTAGTTCAATCATCGATAGATTAGTGTATTAGATCAAACTTCAATATATTAGATCAAGGAATAAGATAGTGAAGATTAATGTATTATATCAATTCACATATGTTCTAGACCAAGCGAATAGTTAATATTTATGTATTATTTCAATAATCGGTACTATAATAGTGTATTAAATCGATTAATGATATACTAGGTCAATATATATGAATATGATAGTTGATCGATTTATTAGATCAATCATTAATATAATTTATAGGATAAATCGAACTTTCCTACCTTTTTAAAGCAAGTATTTCAAAACTCACACCTTTGTTTTTTTTTTTTAAAAAAACTCCCACCTTAATACTACCAAACGTTTTTAAACTACCATCACTTAACGGAATCCGTCAAATATTTTGTCTTGTGGGGCCCACTTTTGTCCTATTTAGTTTTCATCCCTAAAAGTTCCTGCTCAAAATCACGATATTCTCTCTCTCCTCTACTCTCTCTTTCTCTCTCTTCTACTTCCCCAAAACTATCTCCATTTTTCGTCTTCTTCATCAGCTTGTTACCTATGTATGTGCACCTCTCCCCTTGCTGCATTGTACTTCACCTTAAAGACGTCAACCTATAAATGTCATCCAATAAACACCTCCTTTGCCCTTGCAAATCATTCTGTCCACAGTGGCACTTCTTCTTTTAACCAACTTCTCCAGACATGATGGCCCTTCAATCAAACAAGATAGAACGAAAATTTGTGCACAATTAGGGTTTTAATTACCTAAGTAGACCTCTAGTTACAAAATTACGTTTCCAAACCAACTCAATTTAACCAACTGAAATGTACTTAAACATGCCCCTAACAAACCCTAATTATGTAAACAACAAAAATCTAAACAAGAATTCAAATTACCTCAAAAGAATTGTAGAAAATCTTCCGAAATATCAAATGCAATCTCCTACTTGCAATTACCCTAGATGCAATTGCAATTTCCCTTCAATTTATCCCTTCAATGTCTTATGAAATGAAAAAATGCCCCAATTCGAGGCCTTGAGTATTATATCAATAGACTTAGACAAAAGTGTGCCCCACAAAACATATTCTTTAATGGATTATGTTAACTGGTGGGACTTTTAAAACGTTTGGTAGTTTTAAGGTGGGAGTTTTTAAAAAAACAAAGGTGGGAGTTTTCAAATACTTGCTTTAAAAAGGTGGGAAAGTTCAATTTATCCTAATTTATAAGATAGTTAAAATTAGTGTATTAGATGAATCAATACATGAGATTGTGCGAGGGAAATATGAGCTAAACAAGTGAGGTTGTAAAAATGATTGAAAAATGGTAATTACCTCGTTGTGTCAGCTAGCTAAGATGACTTCATTTCTACTCCCTCCGTCCCCTAATAGATTTCCCATTTGCTTTTTTTGAAGTCAAACTTTGTAAACTTTGACCATGAATTCTCACCTATATATAATATAAATGATAGTCAATTTAATCTTGTTAGATTTGTCTTAGCATATACATTCAGAATATTAAAATTTTATAATTTTTGCTATTATATAATATGAGATATAAGCGGTCAAAGATGTGCATTGAATACCGTGCAAAAAACAAATGAGAAATCTAATGGGGGACAGATGGAGTATATGTTTAACATGCTATAACTAAAAAAAGTAATATTGTAGTATATAGATTCGACCGAATCTATAGTAGGAATATGACTTGAAAACCACAATTTGGGAAATCAAAATCAAAAGTAAAAGTTACCCTATTTTATTTTAAAATTCGAAAAGTCAAAATTTTAAATTTCCCCAAAAAAAATTCAGCCTATTTCGCTCTCTTTATACCCCAGAATTTCAGACCATCCCACTAGTATAAAAGCCATAACCTTACACCTCCTGTTTCCATTCAGCCCCCTCTCCCTCAGAGCTTGTATGTTCTCATCTTTATCCTCATACTCATTTTTCTTCTTTACAAGCCTGGATCATTTTTTCTCCCAAAAATTATAAAAAAACTAAATCAAACTCAGATTAAATTAACTTAGGCAAATAACCAAGTTAGATGAAATGAGAAACCCATAATTGCAACGTTGTTATGCAACCTCCTTCTCCTCCTCCTTTGTTAAACCTTACAACAATTTCTCCTAAACCCTTCTTCAGTAACATTGACCCCATTTTCGAGAGATTTGATAATGGTGAGAAGAGAAAAGTGTCCAAAAATGAAAAATAAAGAACCCATTACTTTCGGATTTGGGGAAGGCTCGAGGTTCAATGAGGAATAAGAGTACGCCTCATTGAAGGCTTTTTTCGTTTTGATTTTGTAATGTTAATGTCTGTTTATTTTGTCTTGTTAGTTTTGTAATTATGAAATCATGTTTCAATTTAGCAAATTTAGTTTTCAATTAAGTTGGTACAACTTTTGAGTTAAATATTTAGATTGATAATATTAAATAAGTTTGAGTTTGGTGAAAGTAATTTGGTTAATTCTTTTTCCTTTTGATCTATGTTAGTCAATTTCGTTCATGTTGTTAACAAATTTTGTTAGATTAGGTTTGATTTATGCTTGGATTATTGCCCAACTGATTCTTTTATGACTTTCGGCTTTGTTTATTTGATGCTAGTTGAAAGTTAAAGCTACATTTTGTACAGAAATTTCCTGAAATTAGTATTCTTGGATTCCTTAGTTTCATCCTTAAACTAATGGTAAAATCTTCAAGTTGATTTGCTTCTATAAGAAACAATGACAAAAGTTGCTCAGTGAAACATTTGTTTAGTAGAAGTTGTAGAGTTGGTAAAAAATAGTTTGACGAACATAAGTCGTTGAAAAAATTGAATATTTATTACAAATAACTAAGTAATAGTTTACATATTTTATCATATATTCTAATTTTATGAAGGATAGTAATTTTAATGATAAGGATTTTATTACCTAGAACAGAAGATAAATATGTGGGAATTATAAGTCAAAGAGATTAATCTATCTATCTATATATTCTAATAAAGCAAAATAAATTAGCATATGTGTCGTTCTCTGGAGCAATTGATGATGTGTCATTCACTAAAAGCATTAGGTGAGGTGTCTCAATATTATGCATCTTCAATTTCTTGAGAAAGAATTCCATGTGAAATCAGAATTTACCGAAAATATATCCTTAAATCAAGCATTAAATCTCAAATCAATAATCAAATAAAACCTATTAGGCGTGTGAACTGTGAAGGTATAGACAAATCTAAATATAATTTCCTTATAAAAAACTATAGCACTTCTATAAACTATTATGTGTATTTGTTAGTACTATACGTTCTTTCACAAACCTTTTCCTAATTAGCTAGAATATATATCTTGCTTAATTATAGGCTTCCAAATCCATGTGAACATATAATCACAGATTGATTTCCTTGATTCTTTTTTTGATCGGATTTCCTTCATTCTTATCCTACCCTTTTCGTTTTTTTTTGTTTTTGTTTTTTATATAAAGCATTCTTATAATCTTATCCCAACCTACTTTTTAAAACTAATTTTTAAAAAATTAAATAATTCAATTATGCAAATTAACAATAATATCGAAGAATTAAATTAATATTACTATTGTAATAATTAGATTTAATTATATATTAATATTTAGTAATAAAATAATGATTGGATCGGACCGTGCAAAATTACATTATAAACTGTTTTGACGTAATTTGATTGGATTATAAGCTGAAAACCCGGGTTTATTTGTGCTTTTAGTCTAAACCATGTTCCTCCCTAATGATAATAGTATTAATAATGAATAGAACTATAATAAACAAAATAATGTACAGATAATAATAATACTTAATAATAATAATATAAAAATAAATAATGATAATAATAATATAATAAATTAGTAAAATAAATTAGACCAACATAATAATATTTAACAAATTCGGTTATAAAACTGAACTGAACTGAACTGAAATAAACTGAAATGAAATAATCTGAACTGAACTTAGAGCTCAACTGAACTGAACTGAACTGTACTGATATTAAGCTGAAATGAACAGGCCCTAAGTTAGCCTCCTATAATGAAGGAAAGTTTATATGGTCTGCCCTTTAAAAAAAACTCAGGTGTTGATATAAGTTCAGTTTGGTAGAAATAAGTCCAGTTCAACAAAAATAAGTTTAGTTCAGTAAAAATAAGTTTAGTTCAGTAAAAATAAGTTCAATTCAGTAAAAATAAGTTCAATTCAGTAAAATAAGTTGAATAAACAGGGACTTTATCCGAACTTTTAGTACTACACATCATAAACACATCTAAAACCTAGGTATTGATATCAACGAAATTTTAGAATTAGTCTAACTTTATTGTTTAGTTTTTATGAAATATTAAATCATTTTTAGTACTGCACATCCGCGGAATATGACAATTTCCATTGATAAATTACGCTTGCACGTCTAATTAGCCTAAGTAATGCATAAAATATATTTTTCATTAGTAATTCAAGATTTATAATCACTTTACTGAACAAAATTCGGCTAAAATTATATGGCATGTTTAATGAAAATAATTGCTTAGTTATCCTATATTTTATGGATACTAAAAGATCACATATCCTAACCATCATGCCTTAGTAATTCAAAAATTATAATCACTTAAGAAAGTTCCCTTATTGCGTTTTATTGGGTGCATATAATTACCATAATTAATCGATGATCCTAATTGCCATAATTATCTATTAAGATAAACTCCAAGTTTAAATTTATAAAGGCATGTAGACTTTCGAAAATTTTGGTCTAACTTATACGGCATATAGAATAATAATAATTGGTTAATAAAATAGTTACCCTAATCTATCTATCTATATTCTATATATTATAATAAAGCAAAATAAAAAGTACACATGTCACTTGATTAAGCAATGTCTAATGAAAATATATATGTGGCATTAAATGAACGCAAATGCTATGCTCACGTGTCATCATTCTAATGCTTCAAAAATATTAGAAAATATTTTAAATAGCGGTTTTAGTTAAATAAGGAAAAAAAATCACAAAAATTATCTTACTTAATTAATTAAAATAACTTTAAGGAAATCTAAAGAATAATATCAGACATTTTTGTTTTAATCAAGGCAAGGGAATCACAAAAATTCCTCTAATCAAATGTTACTTCACGTGAAATGCTATTGTTGGACTTGGACAAGATCAAAGTATTGCATCCTCTTGGTCAATTTTTCAAAGATTAATATTAGGCAAGATAAAATGATAATATCCTCAAGGTTAGATTTTTCGAAGATCAGTAAGATAAAAGTATTATCTCTGATGAGTTAAATTAGGCAAGATTAAATTAGGATAATATTTCAATTAAATTAGGATAAAATACACATATGCTTTATTATTCTGAAATTAAAAATCTTAACATATTGATTATTTTTCGAAGATCAGTGTTAGGCATGATGCATGTTTATTGGTATAATCTCAATGCAAGAAATATATTACAGTTGTGCAAAATCTGCTATAGAATATTTCATAAAGATTACAATAAAATCTAATACCATAAAAATCTAGGTTTACCTTAAACAAAAAATGTGACACCATTAGAAATATATTACAAAGTACTATAAATTTTTCCACAGTCGTAAGTTGAATTTGCATTAGTTTAGTACATCTAAAGATGGAAGAAAAAATGCCTCCTCTGAAGCTAGCCGAAATAAACAAGCAAATAATGTTTTCAATGTATTATTAAGTGGTTGTTTGATTTTACGTGGGAATTCAAAATTCCAATGAAATTTCAATCCACATGAAATAAATTCTTAATCAAATTCATGAGATTTGATTAAACTATTTGGTTGACAATGAGGAAATTAAATTTCCATAGGAATTTTTATTTGCCTAGGGGACATAGGTAATTAAATTCCTCCATTTTGCGGGAAATCAAAATTCCTAGGAGTTTCTAATTCCTCCATTTTGGTAATTTGTTGTCAACCAAACAACTCACATGTTTTGCAATTCTTAAGAATTTCTTCTCATATTTTTTCACGTCAACCAAACAACCACTAAGTACATAGCCAAATTAATCAAATTACACAGCATTCGAAAGTATACCAAATCATTCAAAATTAGAAAAAAAAAACCATCATAATCATACACATAAACACAAGTGGGCACAAAACTATACTCCCTCCGTTTTCTTTTAATTGGTACATAAGTCTTTGCACTAGGACCAAGGAGATTCCTAAAAGTAAGAAAGAGAAACTGAAAAAAGTAAGAAAGAGCCCCACTTTTGGGAAAATCAAGAGATTGTCATCTTAATATGAAACACGCACGGTTTACGTTTTCGAGCCCATAAGAAAAAATCAAGCCACATAGTTCAGTCAAATTATTGGTATCTTTAGGCTGTTCAATCATAGATCGTTTGATAAACGGGTCATAAGTGGGGTTTGATTTATGGGTGGTAAATAATCTTTTGATGGGGTTAGAGATGGATAATGGTCGATCTCTAGAGGTACGTGTGATGGTGGTGAAGTAGAGAAGTTTCAGGAGTCGAAATAGAGACCCGGACGAACATGATGGGTGAGAGGACGAGTGAAGATTGCGAAGGAGCTGTGAACTAGGTGGGTGAGTGAGTGACTAGCAAGATGAAGATGCGAGAAAGATTTTATGGGTAAGTCTTCAGATCTAGAAATGAAAAGCGAAATATTGAACTTTTGTAAAGGCCGTAGAAAAGAGGAGTGAGAAGAACCGATTTTTGATAATATATTAAAATCACCCAATTTTTTGATTTAACAGTATTAAGAGAAGAGGGATTAGATAAATTATCCAATTTGCACGGGTCTAATACATAGTATTAGATATATGTTGTTTTTGATTTGTAAAAATTAATTATTGAATTACCATGTTGTTTTGGTAGTGTTCAACTATTCAGGTAACTATGATAATTAACATAAAGCCGAGCATCGTCATTGTGCGAGGCATATCTATGCATTATGGCATAAATCATTCAAGGGGGATGACTTGAAGCTGGCTTTTTGGAGGTGTGCTAAGTCTTACAACAGCACTGACTTTGAAGATGCTATGTCAAAGCTCAGGGAAATTAGTGAAGAAGCTGCTGAAGGCTTCATTGCATACAACCCTCGGGTATTCTGTAGAGCTTTCTTCGACAGTAGAATGAAGACTGATGCAATAACAAACAACATGGCCGAGACGTTCAATGGATACATTATCAATGCGAGAACGAAGCACCTGCTGCATATGATGGAGGATATTAGAGCAGCCCTAATGCAAAGACTTGTCATGAAGAGGAAAGCAATGGAAAAAACAACATCGGAATTGTGTCCGAGGATTCAAGCAACATTGGAAAAGGAGAAGACCAAAGCTGCAAACTGCGAAGTCATGCCCTCGAGTGACACTTTATTCAATGTAAGCTATTACTTGGATCAGTTAGTTGTCGATCTCGAGGCTATGACTTGCACATGCAGGAAGTGGGATATGACCGGTGTGCCCTGCTGTCATGCCGTTTCATGCATTTACTTCATCAACAAGGAAGCAGAAGAATTTGTCCACTCTTATTACAAGAGGGATGTGTATCTTCAAGCATATGGAGGTTAGTATGTGTACATTGTTAGTATCTCATTGAGTTTTTACCCTTCGTTTATAATTTACCGACACTAATGATGTAATAACTGTGTAGGGTCAATTCCGCCTTGTGCGGGAGAAAGACATTGGCCAAAAGTGGATTGTGATATAGTTCCTCCCCCAATAAAGATAGGTCCGGGAAGGCCTAGGAAAAATAGGAGGAAGGATCCTGATGAGGACCCAAAAAAACCGGGGAAACTAAGTAGGGTCGGAATGGAAATGACATGTACGATATGTCATGTCAAGGGTCATAATAAAAGGAAATGCCCACTCAAGGCTACTTACGTTCCTCCGGAACCGGCACCTAAAAGGCCTAGGGGGAGGCCTAGAAATGATGGCCAACCACCACAACCCAGGACCGATGCAGCATCGACATCTACAGCTCACCATTCTGCCACAGCTCAACCAAGTGTACTAGGCAGAGGTGGAAGGATGATCAGAGGTGGGATTGGGTCAAGGGGTGGAATAGGAAGAGGTGGTGGTGGCAGGGGGAATGTGAGTGGTGGCAGGGGGAATATGAGTGGTGGCAGGGGGAATATTAGTGGTGGCAGGGGGAATATTAGTGGTGGCAGGGGAAATATTAGTGGTGGCAGGGGAAATGTGAGTGGTGGCAGGGGTAATGTCAGTGGTGGTTCTGGTGGTAGTTCAGGGAGGGGTTCTGGTGGCAGAGCTCCTGTTCAAAGAGGGAGAGGGAGGGGAAGAAATCAACTAATCCGTGGTGTTGGTGTTTTTACACCACTTGATGGATCTAACCAAGTTCAGGTACGAGTCTAATTTAACCGTGCTTTTCTTGTGTATACACTAATGATGAAAAAGGCTAGATGCATATAGCTTAATTCCTTGCTTAATTCGTTACGTTTTTTTGGTGGCAGCGTACTACAAGGCAAAGAGCAAGCACTGATCAATGCTTCACAATGCCACTAGGCTCGCAGTCAAGCCAACAGTCCAGTGTTGTTCAACCTACTCAATGATGTGTGACTCTTCTCGATGTGCATGAGTCGGCTTTTTTTGTTGCTATGGTTGCGTAGTGTTGCCGCTCTCGATGTGTAATTTTCTTGTTTTATTAGACTCTTAGAACCTACTGCTGCTGCTGTAATTTGTTATTGTTATGCTTGTTGTTGCTGCTACTGTATGGCTGCACTACAAGTGCATTTCATCCTGCTACATTTTGGACAAATGATGGTGTAATTTTTTGAAAAATATTACAGGAGCATTATGGTACAAGTTTAATAATCTTGCCTCTATTTGTCAATACCTACTAAGCGTGCATGTCAAATGTTACAAAAAACTTACGATTGCAAAAAATAGGCCATTACATTTCTTAGTTCATTTAAATCCAAACATCAAAAACAACCTTATCATGTCCTACTAATGTTAGCATCTAAGCTTACTAAGCGTTCATCCAAAAAACGATTACATCCCACAAACCATACGACAAACCATTATATATAATCTTGCAAATTAAACAACATCTACCGAAAGTACCAACTAATTAAGGAACATCAAAACCAAAACAGCAAACAAAATCCATGACAAATACAACCCCAATGTCAGATTCTTCTCGTTCCTTGTCGAAAGCATCAATGCAATTTGTGCTCGGTTTAGTTCCAGCTTCATATCTTCAGACTTTTTGGTAATCTCCTTCTTCATCTCCTGGCATTTTTCCTCCAATTTTGCATTCTTCATTTCCAATTTTTTTAATTTGTCATCCCTCAACTTTAGTTCATACTCCATCTCACATATATTTGAATCCTTCTCTAATAATCCAAACCGAAGATCTTCCAATTCACTCTCCCTACAATTTCTCTCGTCAATAAATTTCAGAAAGTCACATTTCTTATCCTGAAAAATCAATTAACAATACACATAAACCCTTTTTTATACCCAATTAATACACTTATAACAAATTAAAAAACGGAAATTTAACTTACCGGCCATAAAGGGCATCCATGGAACTTCCTTCCAGCATTAGGCCCATTCTTCACAGTCCTCACAACGGCAACACCACCACAATTGCAAATTACTTCACCCCTTGAAGTGGATGAAAAATTCGACCCAAAAGAAACTTGTTTTCGGCTACTCATGGAGGGCAACGAATTTTTTTAAACAAAATCTGGAAATAATGCTCAGTTTTTAAAGGCAGGAAGATGAATTATGGAGGAAAAAAATGGAGATGGAGAAGAAAGTAATGGAGATGGAGAAGAAAGAAGGAGGAAGCAAAAAATGGAGATGGAGAAGCTGTAGAAAGAAGATATAGCAACGGTAATAACACCCACGTCACCATGTTAACCGGCTAAAAGAGGTCTTTGACCCGTTTGTCTTGTTAAAAAAAAATGGGGTATTAAGGTTGCATTATTCCAGAATAATCAAAAGGTTGCATTATTATCTGCGAATCGCCCAAAGGTTGCATTATTCTAGGCAATTTTTATATATTATAATAAAGCAAAATAAAAAGTACACATGTCACTTGATTAAGCAATGTCTAATGAAAATATATATGTGGCATTAAATGAACGCAAATGCTATGCTCACGTGTCATCATTCTAATGCTTCAAAAATATTAGAAAATATTTTAAATAGCGGTTTTAGTTAAATAAGGAAAAAAAATCACAAAAATTATCTTACTTAATTAATTAAAATAACTTTAAGGAAATCTAAAGAATAATATCAGACATTTTTGTTTTAATCAAGGCAAGGGAATCACAAAAATTCCTCTAATCAAATGTTACTTCACGTGAAATGCTATTGTTGGACTTGGACAAGATCAAAGTATTGCATCCTCTTGGTCAATTTTTCAAAGATTAATATTAGGCAAGATAAAATGATAATATCCTCAAGGTTAGATTTTTCGAAGATCAGTAAGATAAAAGTATTATCTCTGATGAGTTAAATTAGGCAAGATTAAATTAGGATAATATTTCAATTAAATTAGGATAAAATACACATATGCTTTATTATTCTGAAATTAAAAATCTTAACATATTGATTATTTTTCGAAGATCAGTGTTAGGCATGATGCATGTTTATTGGTATAATCTCAATGCAAGAAATATATTACAGTTGTGCAAAATCTGCTATAGAATATTTCATAAAGATTACAATAAAATCTAATACCATAAAAATCTAGGTTTACCTTAAACAAAAAATGTGACACCATTAGAAATATATTACAAAGTACTATAAATTTTTCCACAGTCGTAAGTTGAATTTGCATTAGTTTAGTATATCTAAAGATGGAAGAAAAAATGCCTCCTCTGAAGCTAGCCGAAATAAACAAGCAAATAATGTTTTCAATGTATTATTAAGTGGTTGTTTGATTTTACGTGGGAATTCAAAATTCCAATGAAATTTCAATCCACATGAAATAAATTCTTAATCAAATTCATGAGATTTGATTAAACTATTTGGTTGACAATGAGGAAATTAAATTTCCATAGGAATTTTTATTTGCCTAGGGGACATAGGTAATTAAATTCCTCCATTTTGCGGGAAATCAAAATTCCTAGGAGTTTCTAATTCCTCCATTTTGGTAATTTGTTGTCAACCAAACAACTCACATGTTTTGCAATTCTTAAGAATTTCTTCTCATATTTTTTCACGTCAACCAAACAACCACTAAGTACATAGCCAAATTAATCAAATTACACAGCATTCGAAAGTATACCAAATCATTCAAAATTAGAAAAAAAAAACCATCATAATCATACACATAAACACAAGTGGGCACAAAACTATACTCCCTCCGTTTTCTTTTAATTGGTACATAAGTCTTTGCACTAGGACCAAGGAGATTCCTAAAAGTAAGAAAGAGAAACTGAAAAAGTAAGAAAGAGCCCCACTTTTGGGAAAATCAAGAGATTGTCATCTTAATATGAAACACGCACGGTTTACGTTTTCGAGCCCATAAGAAAAAATCAAGCCACATAGTTCAGTCAAATTATTGGTATCTTTAGGCTGTTCAATCATAGATCGTTTGATAAACGGGTCATAAGTGGGGTTTGATTTATGGGTGGTAAATAATCTTTTGATGGGGTTAGAGATGGATAATGGTCGATCTCTAGAGGTACGTGTGATGGTGGTGAAGTAGAGAAGTTTCAGGAGTCGAAATAGAGACCCGGACGAACATGATGGGTGAGAGGACGAGTGAAGATTGCGAAGGAGCTGTGAACTAGGTGGGTGAGTGAGTGACTAGCAAGATGAAGATGCGAGAAAGATTTTATGGGTAAGTCTTCAGATCTAGAAATGAAAAGCGAAATATTGAACTTTTGTAAAGGCCGTAGAAAAGAGGAGTGAGAAGAACCGATTTTTGATAATATATTAAAATCACCCAATTTTTTGATTTAACAGTATTAAGAGAAGAGGGATTAGATAAATTATCCAATTTGCACGGGTCTAATACATAGTATTAGATATATGTTGTTTTTGATTTGTAAAAATTAATTATTGAATTACCATGTTGTTTTGGTAGTGTTCAACTATTCAGGTAACTATGATAATTAACATAATATCATTATATTTAGTCAAGTTTTTATCATGTGCACTCTAATGTATAAATGTTTTATAATTAGCATTTTTGACAAAAATATTCCGTGCTTTTGCACGGGTTTAAAACTAGTAAAAGTATTAAACTAATATATTAAGGATGAGTATCTTAAATACTTTGTTTTTTATTAGTTGTGACTCTTTGATTTTACGGACTATTAAGCAATATATTTTAAGAGGATAGAGATAGAGAGAGAAAAAATGAAGACTCATGTGATAGGAATATAGGATAGAGATAGAGAGAAGAATTTGCCTAAAAGTAAAGTCTTACAATTAGTTTCAAACAATTGACTACGTGTACCCCTTGATTTATTTTGCTATTTTTGCTTCTCCTTAAGTAAAGTATGATTATATTTTTGTTTTTTATAATGTAATGTAGGTCTGCTTACGTTCCTTGCCCACATACAAAAGATACACTTGCACAAGTTTTATTAGACACATTGAATGTGCATAACATTGCGGAAAAGATTTCTTGTGTTGTTGATAATTGTAGTACAAATGATGCAATGTTGGATGTTTTAAAACCAAGACTTGGTGAAGAATCTCTTATCTTAAAAGGTAGATTCTTGCATATGAGGTGTAGTGCGCATATCTTAAATTTGATTGTGCAAGATGGGTTGGCTGTGATTGATGGTGGGATTGAGCGAGTACGTGATTATGTCTCTTTTTGGGTAGCTACTCCAAAAAGAGTTGAGATATTTGAAAATAAAGTCAGATCTGTGAAAGGTGAAGAAGCTAAAAACTTACCACTTGATTGAAAAACAAGGTGGAATTCTACCTTTTTAATGCTTCAAAGTGTTTACCTTATAGATATATGTTTGCTAGTATTAAGCGTCAAAGCCCTCGTATAAAATGTGGTGTTGTGCTACCGTGCTGTGTTGTTGGCTGCTATCGTACCGTGCTGCTGGCTGCTGTCATGTTGTGCTATTGCTGTCATCTTTAATTTACTACCAACAGATTATAGAACACTTCTTGTTGAAGTATTATGTACGTTTAATTTTTATTAGGGAAGTATTGTTGAAACTTGTATTGTTGAAGTATTATTGAAAATTGTATTGTTGAAGTATTATTGAAACTTGTATTGTTGAAGAATTATTGAGACTTGTATTGTTGAAGTATTATTGAAACTTGTATGGTGCGACGTCACCTTTTATTTATGCTATTGGTGTATTTATTTATGATTTCGGAACGCGTAGGTTGAAATTGGGTACATTTTTTTAATAGATATAATCTAAATTTGATATATAGATTTTGTACTCGTTAATCACCCGATCCACCCGAATCACCCGGTTGTGATGGATGGATGGACTTTAGGTGATGGGTAAAGCGGGTGACGGATGGATTGATGAGCGTCACTCTAACCGGGTGATGGATGCGTGTGATGGCTCGCCCGACCCAAGTCCCACTCGTTGCCATCCCTAGATAGGATAGAGATAGAGAAAAGAATTTGCCTAAAAAGAAAGTCTTACAGTTAATTTCAAACTTCCTCATATGGAACTTGTTACAATTAAAAAATATGAAGGAAATAAAAAAAATAATTTAACATTTAATACAATAATTTCATAAATAAATTAAATGAGTGTCATCAATATTCTAATAATGTTAAAAATGAGTATTATACAAATTTTTATTTACATAACTTATATGCTTGAGTAAACACCAGATAGAATAGGTTGGGTCAACATTGGATCAGATTAAATTAGGTCGGATCACGTTTGGATCGGATAGAATCAGGTCGGATCAACTCGGATAATATTGGGTTCAAGCGGTTATCGGATAAATTTCGAATCGGGTGTCGGTCGTATACGAATTAATCATAAAATAGCGAGTATCAGATAGACTTTGAGTCAGTTCCGGTCGCGTTTGAGTCGGATCAAAGCTGGTCCAGCCAGAGTTGGATTAATGTCGGGTCGGATAACAGTCGAATTTTAGATATGTTCTAACTCGGATACAACCAGATCGGGCTAATATCGAACCAAATTGGATTATCGGGTTGGATCCGTTTTTGACACCTCTACTCACACGAACCAATAAAGTGACCATCGTATTTTTTTCGCGTGAAGAATTAAAAAGAACAAGAGGTGTAAGAAGAATAATGCATCCAATACCTAATTTATAAGAGATGAAAAACACGTTAATAAAAACCAACCTTTAATTTTGTGAATAAGATGATTTCATATGAGAGTTTTGAATTATAGAGGAAACTGTAAGGCTTAACCCATAGAATTATTATTGTTAACAGATAAAAGAAGAGAGAGAGAGAGTTATATATACAAGAGTTAGCTAACAAACAAAAAACTAACTAACTAAAGCTCTGACAGAATACAAAAAGTGTATTTTGAATGTATTAAGTATGTATAAACATATGATTATACCTCTATACATACTCACATCTCCCCCTTAAGTTGGACATGAGAGATGTCCATTCTTGGAACAAAGATAAGAGTGAGCAGATGGAGGAAGAGATTTGGTTAACAAACCAACCAGCTGATCGTTGCTTGAAACATGACTGGTATCTAAGAAACCAGAAGAAATGTGTTCTCTGATGAAGTGGAAGTCTCTAATATGCTTTGTCCTTTCGTGAAAGAATGGATTATCAGCAGCAGTATTATCACGATACATCTTGATAGGTAGAGAAACTGGAACATGCAAATCTTCAAGAAGACCAGCAACCCAGATTAACTCACGGGCTGTAACACCCCGACAATTCTTTCTATATAAAATATATATTTTCCCAACTAGAACAGAGAATTATCAAGCATTATCGCTCGTGTGAAAACATATCGGCTTACTCTGAGTATTGCAACGGAAAAACATTAAATAAAACTTTATTACATACTTAAGACATAATAATTGTAAAATCATTATCAAAACCTCGAAAGGTAATTCAAAACCAACTTAAAACATTTAAAATAAATAATCCATAAATCAACTTAATAAAATTAACGTAAAGGTAGGACGCAATAAAAGTAATAAAACGATCTCTCATCAACGCTTCCCAAGTCCCAACTTAGTAATTAGACGATGCATCATGCCTTCCAAACCTGTAGGCAAGTACTCAATTGAAATTGCTCATTAATATAGGGTCATCACAGGATCAATGGCACAGCCATGATCGACACACCGAAAGCACGTAATCAACAAAGCTGAGTGCATACGTAAATAAAATAAAACACGAAACCTAATCATGATACTAATGAACAACCAAAATATAATCAATAAATATACCTCAAGACTTCAACTTGTACAATAAGACTTAAATTCCACAAAACATACAACATGATAATCATTAGTAAATTGGATAGAGAATGGATCGAGTTGTCCAACCAAAACTAGTCTTTTAAATAGAAGAGCGAGTTACGGGCGCGACTCCGTAACCTCTTGACCTACGATATCGAGAAATCTTTAAAAATACAAATAGGGTATTGTGATCAATCCGACCCCAAGACAAGCCATGGGCTACCACCATGTACTCTAACTCATACTAGTCCAGAACTTCAGACGTACACAAGTCTAAAGCTATTGCTATTCACTTCCACTTTAAGTATTAATAATTTATTCGATGTTGGACTCTAAACAAAGCAACCAACACATAACATGAATACAACAATTATTCTTCTTTAATCTTAGGATTAAAAAATTCCAATTGACCAAGAATTAATCCTCTAAATTTATTTGTTGACTTAAATGAACAATCGAATGTCCAATGACAATAAAAATACATACCCTACAAAGCCCTCGGTCTTTGTAAAGTAGTAAAATAATAATAACCAATAATAATCTGACTTACTCACAAAGTCCTCGACCTTTGAGAAGTAATAAAATATCCACTAAGTGAAACAATACCAAAATCCATAATCCAAATAATACAATAATATTAATCCATATCACACGATGGATCAAAAATAAATACTTCCAAACAACATGCTTAAGTCAAACATTCATTCAATCATGTCATAAATCATAAAGACAATTAACATGCTTAACAACCCGTAATACTATGATAATCATAATTATGAGGACATGATACTTGTCTAACACATAAGGAATTGTACGTACCTTGTGTAGACAAAGTGAGAGGCCATTTTAGAACTCTAGAAATCGTCTAGAGTAAATTCTCCGCCTACCAAAACAATAATACAACAATGAATTAATATCCTAATTAATTCATAACAATATAAGTTATTTTAAAACGCTTCAAAACCCGTTTTAAATTACTTTAAATATATTAAAGTCCCAACCTTTAACAACCTTTAATATAGTACTTATAAATCTAGGCTTTAAAACCTCAAAAATCATTTCCTTCATACTTAAAACTCACTTTAATTAATAAATAATAAATCTGAAATTTTAATTTATATTCACAATAAAAAAATCAGATTTTTAGTAATTTGAATAATAAAGTTTTCAAATTTATCTATAAAACATATTAAACTCATAAAAATTACAACTTTAATATTAAAACTCATAAAAATATGTTGAAAAATAAATAGAGGATAAAGGTTAAGAAATAACCAAAAGAAAACAAAAACTGGATTTGCGAGTGAAAAAGGGTTTCCAAACTGTCAAACTTCCAGAGGCCACAACGGGTAGAATAATAATCGGAATAGAGTGATTCTTGAGCCTAAGTTCAATAACATTTTGATATCTACGACTTTGAAGCAGGAAGTTTTGGCTAAAAACAAAAGAAACTATAATAAATCTGAGCAATCAGATTCGGAAGTATAAAAAGATGTAAAAGAGAAATAAGAGAGAGAAGAGTGGTGGTGGCTGCTGCACGCACGCAAGAGGAAGGGCGACGTGTGGTGTTGGGCTCGTCGGAAAACACCACGAAAGGGAGGTGGTGATGAATGGTCGGCGGCATGCAAAACGAGGGAAGAAAGATAGGGAGGTGGGCGCCGGTTTGGGGAGAAAGAAAGGAGAGAAAATAAAGTGTGCAAAAATTGGTGACTAGGGAGGTATTTATAGGTTTTTCCTAAAACCTATGACAATTAGGTTAGGCTTAGGTTTGGGATCAAGTTTATCATCAAACATAAAGAAATGGTTTGGCCTCCTCAACCCAACATTAAAAATTATTTTAAACACGACCCAAAACATTTAATAAAATATTCAATACTTAAAATCCAACCCAATAAATATTAATGACTATTTAAAACGTTTAAACAATCATTTGACTTTCAAAATAGTCAATACTTAAATAATTAAATGAAATAAATATGAAAATAATTACAATTTACTTTAAATATATTTATAAAATTCATAAAATTACGGGGGATTACAGTCTACCCTCTTAAGAGAAGTTTCGTCCCGAAACTTGGCACGAAAAACTAAATCGTTTGGAAAAATTCTTTACTTAAACTTTTCAAAACAGGAAAACTCAAAAATACTTGTGTCACACATGTGCACAGTTTACCAACTCAAACTCAATTGTGTCACTCATGGAAACGTTATTTTGCACCAACATGTGCAAATCGCAAACATAAGCATTAAAATGTATAAAAATAGGCAAAAAGCGCAAAATTCTATCGCATTCTACCCCTCTTAAAGAAAACGAGTTACACCCTCAGAACTCACCTCAACAAATAAGTCAGAGTACTTCTTCCTCATATAATCCTCGGCTTCCAATGTTGCCTCCTCGGACTCATGGTTAGACCAAAGTACTTTCACGATATTCACATCCTTATTGCGTGTACTACGCACCTTCCTGTCTAAAATCTTCACATGTATTTCCTAATACGTGAGGCTACTATCAATTTGAACTCTTTCGGGTTCTAGAACGTGATCCTTATCAGGAATATAACTCTTAAGCTGTGAGATATGAAACACATCGTGCTTCTTCTCGAATTCCTTCGGTAAAGCCAACTTTTAGGCTACCTTACCAACTCTTTGCAAAATCTCATACGGACAAACATACTTGGCACTCAATTTTCCTTTCTTACCAAATCTCATAACACCTTTCATCGGTGAGATTTTCAAAAACACTTTATCGCCAACGCCGAACTCTTCTTCACGCCTTTTCAAATCAGTGTAACTCTTATGCCTATCCCGGGCAGCTTGGATTCTAGCTTAAATCAACTTCACATTCTTAACAGTCTCCTCAATGAATTCGGTCCCAAGGACTATATTCTCACTAAAGTCATTCCAACATATATGACTTCTACACTTTCGTCCATACAAAGATTTAAAGGGAGTCCCAAGTGAAACCTCATATAGTGCATAAAAATGGCTCCAAAAAAAATCTCCTTAAGGTCTTTATACAACTTATCACCACCAAGGTGTACAGAATAAGGAGTATTGAGACCTTCCTCCATAAGCTTCCTCTTAAGCTCTTCATACTTATGTGGTATACACCACCTTCCTTTGAATGTCATACTTCCATCCTCATGGATCATAAAATCAACTTCTTTTCCTTGCTTCATCTTCTCTTTAATCTTGTCAAGATGCTCATCTCCAACTTAACACTCCAAGATCTCATCGAAAATCGACGGTCCTAATGACAAAGAGCTCAATCTTGCTTCTATCTCTCCAGGATTCAAAATCTCAAGGCTAAGCCTTTGCATATCTCGATACAACTCTTTGGAAACTACCAACGCATTCACGCTATGGCTCATCTTCCTACTCAAAGCATCGGCGACTTATTCGCCTTCCCTTCATGATACTGGATATCTAAGTCATAATCCTTGATCAACTCTAACCATGTCCTTTGTCTCATATTGAGATCCTTCTGAGTGAAAATGTACTTCAAACAATTATGGTCGGTGAATATCTTCACAGTCGCTCCATAGAGCAAATGTCTCCAAATGTTCAATGCAAACACAATGACAGCTACCTCTAAGTCATGGGTAGGGTATTTAGACTCATACGACTTCAACTGACGTGATGCATACGCAATCAGCTTCTCATTCTGTTGTAACACACATCCCAGACCATTCTTTGAAGCATCACTATATACCTCAAATCCATCATTCCCATCGGGCAGAGTCAAAACAGGTGCGGAGGTTAAACGATCCTTCAAAATCTGAAAGGCTTCCTCACACTTATCATTCCATTCAAACTCCGACTCTTTCTTCATCAAAGTAGTCATAGGTCTCGCTATCCTTGAGAAATCTTTCACAAACTTTCTATAATAACCAACTAATCCCAGAAAAATTCTTATGTCAAACACATTCTTCGGTTTAGGCCACTCACTAACGGCTTGTATCTTTGCGGGATCCACAGAAATTCCTTCCTTAGACACATAATGACCCAAAAATGCAACTTTCCTTAAACGGAACTCGCACTTAGAGAATTTGGCAAACAATTGGTTTCTCCTAAGCGTCTCCAAAACCATTCTCAAATGCTCATCATGCTCTTCTTCATTCTTGAGTAAATCAAAATATCGTCAATGAATACTACGACAAATTTGTCTAAGAACTCATGGAAAATCCTATTCAACAAATCCATAAATATTACAGGTGCATTGTTCAACCCAAATGGCATCACAGTAAACTCATAATGACCATATCTTGTTCTAAAAGCAGTCTTAGGTATATCCTTATTGGCTACCTTCAGTTGATGATACCCTGAACGCAAATTAATCTTTGAGAAAATACTAGCTTCATTCAACTGATCGAAAAAATCATCTATCCTAGGTAAAGGATACTTGTTCTTAATAGTCACATTGTTCAACTCACGATAATCAATACACAACCTCATACTACCATCCTTCTTCTTCACAAATAAAACTGGTGCTCCCCAAGGTGACGCACTAGGTCTAATGTAACCTTTCTCCAACAATTCTTGCAATTGAGTCTTCAACTCAATCATCTCAGGAGGTACCATCCTGTAAGGTGCTTTCAAAATAAGTGCAGTACCAGGAACTAAGTCTATGGTAAACTCAACGGCTCTCTTAGGTCGCCTTCCAGAAATCTCACTTGGAAACACATCTAAGAACTCATTCAAAATAGGTACATTCTCAATTCTTGACTCAACTTCCCTGCTTACGTCTCGCACACCACACAAGAATACTTCACAACCTTTCCTTATCAACTTCTCATCTTGAATAGAAGAAATGATCCCAAAACTCTTAGGTTTCCCAAAACGTCGGTATGAAATCGCCTTCCCCGACGGACTCTTCAAAACTACCTTTTGAGCTTCACAATATATCTTGGCTTTATAAGAACTTAACCAGTCCATTCCTAGAATAACATTTAGATCTCCCAAATTGAATTCTATGAGATTAGAGGGAAAAGTACAACCTCATATCTTCAAAGGTAAGTTTCTAAACATCTTAGTACACTTGACAATTTCTCCAGTAGGAATACTAATGGGAAAATCAACGACTTTAAAGTCTACTAGACCTAAACTCTTAACAAAAGACGATGAAATAAAAGAATAGGTCGCCCGAGAATCAAATAACGCTTTAATAACAGTTGAGTTGATAGAAAAAGTACCATAAACTACATCAGCGGAATTTTCAGCTTCAGTACGACTCATCACGCGCAGCTTCCCTGGAGCCTTACGCTGGTTTTTATTGCTTCCATTCACATGCTTAGTATAGCTTCCCTGACCATTCTACGACCCCAAAGGTTTCGGTCCTTGGTTTCTAGCTTGGTTATAACTAGATCTTGCCTGACCATTGCCTCCATTGGCATTCTGTTCACGTTTATGCTTCGTGAAACACTCGAACTCTCTATGTCCCTTCATCTGACAGCAATTGCACGTAACCAGATCTCCCTTACAGTCTCTACGAGGGTGGTTCTTGTTACATCTCTTACAATAGTATGTCCTCTCAGGCTTGGCCCCATCACTAGACCCTTTGCATTCTTCTTCTAAAAATTTCCACTTCCATTCCTGTTCCTCATGTAACTACCTTGACTTCCACTAGCTTGGAAATCTTTCCTTTTATCTCCTAAGGCAACGTTCTTCTTGTCACGCCTAATCTGCAGTCCATAAAAAGGAGCAGCTCGCCCATACACAATATCTAGGGATGTAAAGGTTTCACCTCCTAACCCCAATTAAATTTCCTCAGTCAAACCTTGCTCAAATCTCTGAGCTTTCTATTCCTCAGTGGCAACTACCTAAGGTGCAAATCTAGACAAAGCTATGAACTTGCTATAATACTCAGAAATAGACATACTCCCCATTCTAAGGTTAACTAGTTTGTGGCCCTGGCGATGCTCCGTATCCATTTTTTATATTAATTGAGTTAGAATAATATCCTCATTGATGATTTTTTTTTGTTTTTAAAAATAAAAATTTAAGGGCATAATTTCATATTCAATGAAACAATTTAAAATGATCATAAAAGATTGTAATGAAGGAAATCTCTTTACTTTTTCCCAAGGTTAGATTAAGGTAAAAGGAAAAGAAGACTAAATAAATGAAATAACTCATCTTATTTATATCATGCATTTGATTATAGTTTAATTCTTAATTTTTTCTTTCTTACTTGTCATTTAAACTCCATAATATTATGTTTAGTTGTGATAAAAAAGCATTAAGAGTGTGGTTACGCAATGGTTAAAACTCTTTGTTTCATATGCAGAGGTCATGGGTTCAAACTCCATATAGACATTTTTGATTGTCATTTAAACCCCATAATAATATTCTTATTTGTGATAAGAGAAGCATTAAGAGTGTTGTAGCGCAATGGTTAAAACTCTTTGTTTCATTTGGGGAGTTCATGGGTTCGAAACTCCATATTGACAACATTTATAATTTTTCTTATGATAATGCCATGGCAAAAATGCAATTGAAGAAGAGGATAGCGCCACGTGGCGGCCTGCAGTGCTTGCTTAAGCCTTTTAATATATCTAGATCAACTCTTGGGCCTTTTGCTTCCTCATGAAAGCAGGATAAAAATTTCCTCTAAGAGCAGTGGTAAAGGAATCCCAATTGAAATCAGCCTCAGCACTAATCCTAGTCCCGTATTCCTTCCACCAAAGATCAGCCTCATCTTTCAGATACATCACAACCTGATCCACCTTCATTGCCGCAGGGTAATTAACAGTTCCAAATATCTTGTCAAATTCTCTAATCCAACTCGCCAAGAACGTAGGGTCAGTTTGTCCCTTAAACTAAGGCATCTTAACTTTATCTAGCTTCTCAAACATCTCGGCTACACTGTCAGGACGTTCAGTTCTCTCTTGGGTCAAGCTCTCTGCCAAAAGACGAATGGCAGAGGCTAGGGCGACATCGTTGTTAGCCATCCTACTGCGTAACCTATGAGAAAAACAATCGTCCAATTTCAGGTCACGATTCATAACTAATTGCCATTCTATGAAGGCATCGAAAAGAAAATTGATCATACAAGATCGTCTAAAGAAAATAGGTTCATCGAAGTTTTACTTGGAATAAGTACAGACAATTTATTTGGAACAAGTCCTGATGCGGATTCAATCATGCATAATCCTTCTCTAATCTATCTTTATTGCTTTCTAGTTAATAAGGTCAAAGTTAGTTATTTTAATTAAGTCATTTATTTTCAGCAAAATAAAGGGCCGATTTTTCTACTGATTTTCAGTTCTATTTAGGAGTCCTAGTTGAGTTGTAATTCCTTTTAGATAAGAATTCATTTAGCTAAGGGATAAGGAAGAGATAGACATGTAAATAAGATAGAAAGGGCCAAAATCCCTATCATATCTTATTAAATTATCTTCCTTATTTTTATCTTTATCTTTTCCTAAATTCTAGGGATTAAGATTTAAATGCTTTCTAGATAGATTTTTGGTTTCCTAATCATACTAGAAGTAGTGTAGTACATAGGCGCTTGTTTTCATTAAAAAAGGTAGAGATTATTTTTGAGTTAAAATTTCGTAAAGAGTTTAATTGTTTTGCACAATTACATTCGGCCATTTAATAATTTTCAGGAGTGATTATTATTGATTGTTTAATTTACTTAATTCCTGGAGTGGTCTGAGTGAGGTTAAGAGTTAATTAAAACTTTGTTCCTTGACTTGGATTTCATTGATTGAGACTCTTGGAGTAGCAATCATATCAATTGATATCAGATCTTGACGAGGAAGGGAAGTTTCTTGGCTATTTTGTTCATCCGAGTACAAACAGTTTTCTGTTTGTGATATGCAGGAAAAGGAGGCTTTGAAGATCGCAAGGTACATCAAAGGCTTAGCAAGGCAAATTGCGGATCAAGTAGAAGTGGCTCACTATGTCACCTTTGAGGATGTTTGTAAGTTGGCCTTGAAATTTGAGGCTAGAAACAAGGGAAGATCAAAACCTAACTACAGTTTCAAGCTTGGCTCTAAGGAAAGCAATGAGTGTTTTTCATCGTTTCTTGGGGGATGGGATAAAATTTCACCATTTCCACCTAAGGAAGAGAAGAGGATCGAAAAACATAAGGTCTTTGTTCCAAGAGAAGAGTTCGAGAATAGGAGAAAGTGCTTCAAATGTCAAGGGAAGGGTCACATAGCAAGCGAATGTCCTAGCAAACGAGCACTTAGTTTGAGATAATACCACACCATGCTTGAAGAAGAAGAGGTTTATGAGTTCATTGCCGAGGAAGAGAATGTGGAGGAAGAAGGAGAGGATGCCTTTGCGGAGGATGACTCAAAACTGGTTGGTGTGGTGAGGAAAGTTTTACATGTTGATTGTCCTCCTAATCAAGAACAACGAGAGAATTTATTTCATACACGTTGCAAAGTAGGTTATAATACTTGTAATGTAATTATTGATAGTGGTTCTTGCACTAACGTTATTTCTTGTGATGTGTTAGACAAGTAATATCTT
This sequence comes from Patellifolia procumbens, assembly GCA_947645195.1. Lineage (NCBI taxonomy): Eukaryota > Viridiplantae > Streptophyta > Magnoliopsida > Caryophyllales > Amaranthaceae > Patellifolia > Patellifolia procumbens. The sequence goes on from CANSGD010000372.1 coordinate 141,118, forward strand.
CTTACTAGGGAACATCCACTACCCTAAGTTGAGTTGGCTTGATAATAACACTGGACTAAATGTGACTAAACAAGCTTTGATTTCTTTTTCTATTGGAAGCTACAAAGATGAGTTATGGTGCGATGTACTTCCCATGAGTGCTTGTCACCTTTTGCTTGGAAGACCATGGCAATTTGATAGGAAAGTTATCCATGAAGGGGACACACATGTCTATTCAGTTTTGATGGGTTCGAGGAGAGTGCGCTTGCAACCATTAACTCCCAAAGAAATCATGTCCAAGAAGAAAGGAGATCCAACCATTCGAGAGGTGCTAAAGGACTTGAGCAACATGCTACATCAAAACAAGAAGGAGAGGCGTGCTGCCATATTGAGTTTGAGAAAAAAAACCTCCCTTTGAGGTTGGTGATTATGTGATTTTAAGTTTGAATGCCCAAAAGGTGTTCAACATTTCAAAGGGGAAGCATGAAGCCATTGAAGAGGGTCATTTTAAGGTGGTCTATCAAGAGAATCATGATACATTTCAGATATTGTTTGGCAAAGGGATTTGTGCATCCATGAGAGCTTGTGATCTTGTTCCTTGTACCTTGGAAGGAACTTGAGGACAAGTATGCTCTTAAGAGGGAGGGAATGATGCAGATTCAATCATGCATAGTCCTTCTCTAATTTATCTTTATTGCTTTCTAGTTAATAAGGTCAAAGTTAGTTATTTTAATTAAGTCATTTATTTTCAACAAAATAAAGGGCCGATTTTTCTAATGATTTTCGGTTCTATTTAGGATTCCTAGTTGAGTTGTAATTCCTTTTAGATAAGAATAGATTTAGCTGAGGATAAGGAAGAGATAGGCATGTAAATAAGATAAAAAGGGCCAAAATCCCTATCATATCTTATTAGATTATCTTCCTTATTTTTATCTTTATCTTTTCCTAAATTCTAGGGATTAGGATTCTAATGCTTTCTAGATAGATTTTTTGTTTCCTAATCATACTAGAAGTAGTCTAGTATATATAGGCGCCTGTTTTCATTAATGAAGGTAGAGATTATTTTTGAGTTAAAATTTCGTAAAGAGTTTAATTGTTTTGCACAATTATATTCGGCCATTTAATAATTTTCAGGAGTGATTATTATTGACTGTTTAATTTACTTAATTCCTGGAGTGATCTGAGTGAGGTTAAGAGTTAATTAAAACTTTCAAGAGTTTTATTTTTAATTATCATATCCGGTAACTTTGTTCCTTGTTTTCGGATTTAGGAAAATTAAACCTAAATTCCTTGACTTGGATTTCAATGATTGAGACTCTTGGAGTGGCAATCATATCAAGTCCAAGCACCAACTAATTTATTTGGAATACATCCAAGCCCAAACAATTTATTTGGAATATATCCAAGCTCAGACAATTTATTTGAAATATATCGAAGCTCAAACAATTTACCACTACTTGCACAATCATTCACGATTGGCAATCATGCAAGAATTAAATAGCCAACCATGAGAAATAAGATAAATTAATTCTCATTCGCGTACTAAATAACTATTTCTCAACTGATATAACCAAAAGAATATTTTATTTCTCCCAAAATAATGACAATGAATATTTCCTCAATTCATAACAAGAATTCACTATATAATTCCTCAAATGAATAGTATCAAAGTAAATAACTAGTGTACCATAGCTAGATTATTCAAAATAAATGCTGAAATAAATAGAGAAAATGACATCAAAATAAATCTCAAGAACTAACATCATGATCCCTATCCTTATTTTCCTTGTACTTCTCAAGAGTGAATATTTCATCTTCAAAGTCATCCATATCCTCAATAACACATTTATAATTTGGCTCTTCTGCTTAGTCATTCTCTTAATACGTTTAGGTGAAGGTTCATCAAAGTCTTCAATCTGATCTTCACTATTAGTGTCATCATCAAGTAAGTCGGCTATAACTGCATCATAAAAATCCTTACGGGTTTGACCTCTAGCTCGGTCGAATTCTCATAACATCTCATCATCACTCTCAGTAGCTACTCTCAGAATACGACGTAATCCAACCTCTAAACTAGTATAGCTCTCAAGCACAGACTCAACGTCGGACTCGTCATCACTAAGTACAATAGGATTGTAAAAACTTCCAACTCAATCGGCTTCACTATCAGTCATGTCTAATGGTCCATCTACTGTTGCACAAGACACCTACAAATGAACAACGTTCACTCTCAGCGTACATTTCCAACAATAAATAACATAAATAAATAACCACACAATACATATGTCAACAACCAACCATATAAGAAACATGTACTTAACACGTAAGCATGATTAAAAATTCCAGACAATCATACACAATTAGACATTCAGAAAAAATGACTGAACATTTGTGCAGACTAAAATAACTGAACAGACTAAAAGTAGCTGAACAGAAAAAAATGTTGAACTAACTGAACAAACTCGTAGACAGCTGAAATGATTAGTAAATAGGAAATAAACTGAACACAACAAAATAACGCAGACATATGATATTTCTATTCTATATGACCATCCTAAACTATCCATCTCACTCAAATAAAATAAATAAGCAAGACAAAAACCCAACAATTTTCGAAAATGCTCAATAAATACCGAAAAATAACAAAAATTTCGGACAGCTCAAAAATAAAATTTCGGACCAAATTCCGAAAGTTCCAAAATAATAAGAGAAATTAAATATTCAAATTTTCAGAAATCTTTTAAGGAACTAAAAAATCAATAAAAGAAAAATAGAAATAAAATCAAAAATCGAAAATAAAATTCGAAAATAAAATTCCCACCATAATAAGATTCGAACCTTTTTAAAAAACAAACATCGAATTCTTCAAAATAAATTTAAGAAATGTTAAAGCTCACTTTAATTAATAAATAGTAAATCTGAAATTTCAATTTATAATCACAAAAAAAAATCAGGTTTTTAGTAATTCGAATAATAAAGTTTTCAACTTTATTTATAAAACATATTAAACTTATAAAAATTACAACTTTAATATTAAAACTCATAAAAATCATAACTTTAACATTAATGCTTTAGTTAAACATTAAATAGAGGATAAAGGTTAAGAAATAACCATAAGAAAACACAAAAAACGGATTTGTGAGTGAAAAATGGCAGCAAAACTGTCAAACTTCTAGAGGCCACAACTTGTGGAATAATAACCGGAATCGAGTGATTCTTGAGCCTAAGTTCAATAAGTTTTCGAGATGTACAACTTTGCAGCAGGACGTTTTGGCTAAAAACAAACGAAACTATAATAAATCTTAGCAATTAGATTCGGAAGTATAAAAAGATGTAAAAGAGAATTAAGAGAGAGAAGAGTGGCGGTGGCTGCTGTTGGCTACTGCACGCACACTAGAGGAAGGGCGACGTGTAGTGTTGGGCTCGCCGAAAAACACCACGAAAGGGAGGTGGTGGTGACTGGCCGTTGGCACGCGAAATGAGGGAAGAAAGAGAGGGAGGTGGGCGCCAGTTTGGGGAGAAAAAAAGGAGAGCCAATATCTTTGATGGTAAAAGCACTATGAACCTCCTTCTTAACTTCATCAATTTGAAGTTGAGATTCAACGGTCAACAAAATCTCATCAACATAAATGAGCACAATACAAAGTTGACCTTCAAGAGTTCTTGTAGATAGAGAATGATCTTGATGAGATTGAGCAAAAACAAGCTTAACAAGAAATCTGCATAATTCCTTGTTCCATTACCTTGATGCTTGTTTAAGGCCATAAAGAGACTTTTTAAGTTTACACACTTGACTAAGAAGAGCCTTTGTATAGCGAGGAGGAGGAATCATATAAAATCTTCTTCAATATGCCCATGTAAAAAGGCATTATTGATGTCAAGTTGACACAAAGTTGTTTTTTTGCCTCGTATTGCGTGTTTCAGTTTTGGTGCCAAAAACACTCGATTAAGGTTTGGGGAGTCATTTTAGCCCTAAAAGGATCAAATTAGAAGTAAAATTAGCAAAAGAAAAATGAGAGCACCTTTTTTACGTGCAAAAAAAGACCAATTGTTTTTCATGGTGCACAGTTCGAGGCAATTTTGGAATACGCAAACTACAGCACGTAAAACGAGAAATCCATAACCCTAACTAACTCCAACTAATCTTTTATTTGACGAAATGTTATGTAGAAGTAGTCCAAACTAAAGTGATACCATGTAGAATCCAAAAAAATTCGGGGCAACAATTACAAAAGTCAAAAGTATAGTGATACCATGTAGAATTTTCCTAACTTAAAAACAGGCAATAACAAATCCAATGTTCAGAAGAGAACTAGCCGATAGTGACTAATTTTGTCCATTTTGCGACTGGTTTATTCCATTTGGCGACCACATTATTCCATTTAGTAACCCACTTGTTATTTCCTTCGGTAACTAATATAGTCCTTTTAATGACTAGTTTAATGATTCGCGAGTATTGTATAGGAGGAGGAAGGAATGACACATATACTAACAACACTTTTTAACAATATGGAATTCAAATAAAATTTATTTTGTCGGGTTTAAAACGGGTAAATTTGAAAAACATGAACAATTATTATTCGACCAAAAAGTGTTATATATATTTTGATCAGATACAACTAGACCTGGCAAAACTTGACCCGATCCTAAACCAACCCAAAAACGACCTAATAAAAATGGGTCATGAGGACGAAGTCACTCCTCTTGATTCTGCGGCAGGTAAAGAACATGCCCGAACACTCACCGACCCGACCATATATCCCTTCCCACTCACACTCTCATGTGTTTAAGAAGGTTAAACGACTCTTATCCTAATCAAGTCGACTCGATTAATAGACATACTCTTTAACTTGGACAAACTGACTCAAAATCAATCCAATAAACAATGTAAACACGAGCTTAAGAGGACTTTTTAGGTTGTAATGGGTTTAGGTAAGGGTAGGGAATAATTATAAGAAATGGAGGAAAAACCGAGAATGGGGGAGCAAAAGTCACTCAAAACAAGGCCATTTCCCAACAACACCATATAACCACAAAACACATCTCAACTCTTATGAATCGATAAAAACTTTCAATAAACCCAACTTTCAAGTAATGTAGCACATTTTTCTTCATAAACAACGTGAATGAAGGAACTTTGAACTCTTTCAACTTTTATTTCTTTTTCTTTCATTTTATCGAACCAACATTCACGTAACTCAAAGTCTGCTTTTTCTTTAGTTTTTCTCAAACTTGAAACCACATCAAATACACTTTCATTCCTCAAGACCACACAATTATAAAACCAATATCAAAACTCAACCCAACAAACGCTCTCCCAAGGTAGGCTTGGGAATAATATAAAAATAAAGGCCATGGGCATCTAGTAAGGTTCAGTAACATGAAAAAGGTCATTAAGCTCAGCGGGGCTAAGGAGGATAAAAGTGTATCAAAAATTCACTTTGAGACTCAAGAATCACATAAAAGAACGCCTCTATCACAACAAATGCTACAAGTTATCAGACTTCGGACAAGTACGAAGTCAAAGTAAAGATCAATCAACTAATGAGGAACTAACACACAAAATCAGACTGGATAATGATATGAATTCAATAGGCTAGAAAAGGCCTCACAGTCTAACCAATTTAGGCATGCAGCACAATGAGTGTATCATGATCAAAATTCGCTCGAAATCATAGCAATTAGACATAAAATCATAGCCTTAAAATCACAAATGCCCAACTATCCAAAAAACAAAGTCAAATTATTTTCATTCAAAGCACAAAAAGAGGCACAAGAAGGCAATCAAACCAGCCATGTGAATCGTATGTTTTTGATTTTTTCATTATTTTTCGAAAGAAATAAATCTATCATACAAAGCAGTAAGAGAGATAGAGAATACAAACAAAAATCCTCCCCTAAGCAGAACTTGGCAGTGTCCTCAATGCCAAAAGATGAACTTGGCAGTGTCTTAGAGGAAAAGAAAATGTTAGTACTCCCTCACTCTTTCTCACTAAAAAAATAAAAATAAAAATAAAATAAAATAGGGGAATTACGGGTTGCCTCCCACAAAACGTTAGTTTATAAAGGACCCGCACAACCATATTACCTCCATATCTCAAATCGGAGGGGCTTGATAGTGAGTGTCATGCTCATCAAACATCTTCCTTCTCCAAATGTTTCTGCTCTTACCTCCAGAATGTGATGCAACCTTAGGTGCATTATGATAAGGCACCTTCTGTCAGCCACCTTTGCTTTACCCTTCTCATTAGTAAATGTCCCTAAATCAGCAATGCAGTCATCGACCTCGATATCAATACATGGGGAAACATCCTGAGTCAAGGCGACCTCTAGAGGGTCGGTACAGAGCATCTGCGAGATTACAGACGAAACAACCCCATCCATAATGTCATTCCTTCAACAAGATTGCTCAAGCATAGGTGCTTTAACAACGTCGGTTAGTTTATAAGAGACCTTATCATCACCAATAGTCATAGTTAAAGACCCATCCTTGACATTAATAATAGCACCATCAGTACTAAAAAATGGTCTACCCAGAATAATGGGAATTTGGGCATCCTCCTCCATATCAAGTACTACAAAATCAACAGGAATGTAGAATTTCTCGACCCTAACAGGATCGTCCTCTAAAACACCTAGGGGGTATTTAATAGAATGATCAGCCATCTGTAAAGTGATTTGTATGCATTTAAGTGCTCGCATATTCAATTTCTTATAAACAGATAAGGGCTTAACAGAAATAGAAGCACCTAAATCACACAAAGCCTTACCAATGAAAATAGGTCCAAGATGACAAGGAATAGAAAAACTACCAGGATCTTTCATCTTAGGTAGGGTGTTATTCTGTATAAAAGCACTAAACTATGCAGTTAGAGCGACGCATTTGCTAGGATTTAGTAGTATCACCTAATCAAAGATAAACCTACAGTCCTCTAACTATGGTATTCAATGGAAGCAGGGTCGAATCCACAGGGAGACAGAGTTTCTAAATTAATATTCAACCAATCAGCTACTTCAGATCAAATCAGAGAAGAATTAACTGAACTAAAGATTAAACTAAAGAAGACAAATTAAATCGAGGAATTAACTATGGACTAAAAACCTAGGGTATTAGGTCGGTCCACCATGCTTATACCAATCAAATAGGGTCAACTACTATCAAAACCTAAGTCAAGAGTCGGGGGATTAGAGCATGTGTTGAGCTATGGTTAAGACTCAACGCTCATAGTTCAACATACGCCGCATGTTCACTAACGTAATCAAAACTACTGACGTGTCCTAGGCCTCTAGTCGTAAGACGGATCTGTGCAAACAACTATTAACCACAAGCAATCAATGAAATTGTACACTGACATCAATTACTCAATAAGAACAAACCACATCACAATTACCCTAATCAAGCCCTAGAAATTGATAGAAATCTAAATCACAATCAAGGTATAAACATGGCTTTCCTATCTAACACCCTAGAAAGAGAACTACTCACTCACAATCGAATTAACAACAATAAAGATAATATGAAACCCTAACAATTGCATCATGAATAATTAAATACCTAACCTAAGCAATTAAGAATAATAAAAGAGATTAGGGTAAAGAGGAATACCAATTGACAGAAAGCAGGAACTTTTATTGAAATCGAATAGGTTTAATCACCTTTAATCTAATCTAAAGTGTTTTAAACTTGGCTAAACTATGAGAAATAAACTAGAGTCTAAAAGATGATCAAATATGTCTCTAAAATAATGAGGAAAAGGTATTTATAATACCCCCTCAAGTCTAATTAAAACCGAAAATAAAAGACGAAAATCGCGATAAAATGCACCGGACCCGATCGGGCCCATAGTGATATTCTCCAACTTGTTTTCGTTCAGCGTAGCAGCCCTGCAGCGAGTATGCGTGAAATTTGGCCCACCTGATCGGGTCCTGGGACACCACCCGATCGGGCCTGGAGACAATTAGGGCCCAGCACGCTCTCCTCGAAGTCAGCAGCAAAATGAGACATAGGAGCTTTCGACCCGATCGGGTCGGGCGGTTAATGCCCGATCGGGTCTGGGCACATGTGTGCTCGCCCGATCGGATCGGGCATGCCTTGCCCGATCGGGTCTGCAACTTCTCTACCCGAACATAATATCTTCGCCCGATCGGGCTATTTTTGCCCGATCAGGGTACGAAAATCTCCTTTTTGACTCTTTGGCTCCCTATTCTTCACGTTTAGAGGTCTTGGGACCTCGCTCGTGAGCCATCCTACGTGCCTCGTAACATCTCGTAAAGTTGTGGTTGCATCCAAATGGCTCGGGAATAAGGAGAAAACTCCCTAAAACCTGCAATTCAACACTAAAACACAAAACCACAACTATATACAATAGTTAGCACAAAATAGCTCCCAAGAGCTCCAATGACGCACAAATTAGCTTGTAAATAAGGGAGAAAACTCTATATAAATACGTGATATCAAACTCCCCCAAGCTAAACCTTTGCTTGTCCTCAAGCAAACAGAACATGAACATAATATAAATTGCCTCACCCCATAGATAAAAATCAATCAAAGCTCAAAACATTTTCAAGACGAAGAATCGTTCAAGCAGGCAGAATTCAAGTTTGGCTAATCAAATCCATCCAGCCACCAATCATCCAAGAAATTTATCAAATTCAAGCATCCACAAGGCATACAAGTCCTGAAAAAGGCTCTCACAAGGGTGTCACTCCTCTCGATTTTGTGGCAGGCAAAGAATATGCCCGAACACTCACCAACCCGACCGTAAATACCCTTCCCACTCACACTCTCATGTGTTTAAGAAGGTTAAATGACGTTCATCCTAGTCAAGTTGACTCAATTAGCAGAAATACTCTTTAACTTTGACAAACTGACTCGAAATCAATCAAATGAACAATGCAGACACGAGCTCAAGAGGACTTTAGAGGGTTGTAATGAGGCTTAGGTAAGAGGTAGGAGATACTTTTGGGTGATGTGGTGGAAAAATCAAGAAAGGGGGAGCATGAATCATTCAAACAAGGCCTAAGATGACCTACACATCTCCCAACAACACCATAAAACCACGTAAAGTAACCCAACTCTCATAAATCAATGACAAACTCATAACAAACCCAATTTTCAAGCAATGAAGCGAATATTTCCTTAAGAACGTACGTGAACGAAAGAACTTCGAATTCTTTAGAACTTTTATTTCATTTTTCTTTCATTTTTCTGAACTTCATTCACGCAACTCTAATTTTGCTTTTTCGTTTCTTTTTTCTCACCCTCAAGCCACAACAAATACACTTTTAAATTCCTCAATAACCAAACTAAACCAAGAAACCAATCTCAAACTCTAGTAATTAGGCTCAGCGGGGCTAAGGAGGATAAAAGTATATCAAAAATTCACTCTGAAGCTCAAGAATAAGACAAAGAACGGCTCTATCACAGCAAATGCTACAAGGCATCGAAAATCAGACAAGTACAAAGTCAAAGTCAAGATCAATCCACTAAAGAGGAACTAACACACAAGAATAAACTGGATAATAGTATAAATCCAATAGGCTTCAAAGAGGCCTCACAGTCTAACCAATTCAGGCATGCAGCACAATATAATCTAATATAATCCAAAACCTCTCGAAATCATAGCAATCAAACATCAAATCATAGCCTCAAGATCACAAATGCCCAGCTATCTAGAAAACAAAGTCAAATCATTTTCAATAAGAGCACAACAAGAGGCACAGGGAGGCAACTAAACCAGTCATGGGAACCATATTTTTTTTGATTTTTTCAGAATTTTTCAAAAGCAGTAAATCTATCCTAGAAAGCTGTAAAAGAGATAGAGAATACAAACAGAACTCCTCCCCCAAGCTGAACTTGGCAGTGTCCTCAATGCCACAAGGTAACAAGGGACGATGCTAAGAGGAAAAACAACGTTAGTACCTTCACTCTCGCTCACAAAAAGGAAGAAAAATAAAACAATAAAAAATAAAAAGAAAAGGAAAAAGGGAAAGAAAAATACGAGTTGCCTCTCGCACAGCGCTGGTTTATAAAGGTCCCGCACGACCATAATCCTCCCTCTCTCAAATAGGAGGGGCTTGGCAATGAGTGCCACCCTCATCAAATATCTTTCTTCTCCAAATGTTCTTGATAATGCCTCCAGACGGTGAGGCAACCTTAGGTGTAGGTGGCACCTTCTCCACACCTACTTCATCCAAAACCTCATCCCTGCAACAAGATTGTTCAAGCATAGGTGCCTTAACAGCATTGGTTAGTTTAAAAATAACTTTATTATCACCAACGCACAGAGTTAAAGACCCAGACTTGACATCAATGACAGCACCAACAGTACACAAAAATGGCCTACCCAGAATAATAGGAATCTGGGCATCCTCATCCATATCTAGCACCACAAAATAAACAGGAATATAGAATTTCCCGACCCTCACAGGAACGTCCTCTAAAACACCTAGAGGGTATTTTATAGAACGATCAGCCATCTGTAAAGTGATTTGTGTGCATTTAAGTGCTCCCATATTCAGTTTCTTATAAATAGATAATCGCATAACAGAAATAGAAGCACCTAAATGACACAAAGCCTTATCAATAAAAATAGGTCCAAGATGGCAGGGTATAGAAAAACTACCAGGATCTTTTAACTTTGGTGGGGTTTTATTTTGAATAAAAGCACTACACTCTTCAGTAAGAGCGACACGTTCTACCCCACCAAAGTCTCTTTTCTTTGTTATCATGTCTTTCAGAAATTTGGCATAAACAGGCACTTGGGTAATTAAATCTGTGAATGGAATCGCTACCTCAAGGTTCTTGACCATAGCCAAGAACTTACCAAACTGCTGATCGACCTTTGACTGTTGCATCCTGTGAGGAAAAGGTAGCCTTGGTGTAAAAGGCATTTCAGAAACCTTCTCCTTTTTCTTCCCTGTCTATTCAACTTCTGCAGACAAATCGACTTCAGACGTCGAATTCTTCCTTTTTCCTTCCTCTACCACCCTCTTCTTCCCCGCAGTTGGGGTAACCTCATCAACGGGCAATGGAGGAGCATCATAAGCAATGCCACTACGAAGAGTGATGGCATTCACATGTTCTCTCTGAATGGGTTGCCCTGACAATTCCCCCTGACGCCTCTGAGCATTTGTGCTTGATAATTTTGTAACTTGAGCCTCGAGAAGTTTGATGTGCTTCTCTTGGGCCATATGTGCTTCCTCATTTGTCTTTTGCATAGACAATATTAGTTTCATCAGTTCAGAATTGCTAGGCTCTTGTGGGTTATTATTTTGTGGAGGTGTGGTGTGGAAATTTTGTGGAGTTTGGAAGTTATTGGGATGATGGAAATTTTGTGGTGGTGGTCTTTGGAAACTTTGTGGGGTTTGATAGTAAGAGGGTTTAGGATGGTTTTGTGGAGGTGGAGGTTGATAATTTTGCTGGTTTTGGTAGGCATGTGGAGGGGGGAAGGTTTGTGGTCTTTGTTGAAATGCGTTTGCCTGCTCCATCTGATGTTGACTGAACTGACAGTCATGCCCAAAGTGACCCCGAACACCACATACCTCGCAGTAAAATGAGGTAATGGGTGCTATGGCAGACATATCATTAATGCTCAAGGGAGGTGCTGCTAAGGAAGAGGATTTGAAGGTGTTAATCTGCTGACTCAGCTTCGCTATCTGCAAAGTCAATAATGCAATGGCATCTACCTCCAATACCTTCCTCGTGAGGCTGCGGGAAGTGGAATGATCATTGGCTGCAAGGTTTGATAGAAAATCAAAGCCTACATCCACTTCCTTATCAAGAAAAACTCCTCCTGTAGATGAGTTAACTATACTCTTCGTCTCAGGCTGCAGACCATTGTAGAATGTCTGCGTCAAGAACCATTTGTCCATGTTGTGGTGTGGACACTCTCTCTGTAAATCTCTAAACCTAGTCCACGCTTCCCGTAATGTTTTATCAGGCTCTTGGGAAAACGTGGCTAGTTTATTTCTGATTTCAACTGTCTTTGTGGGTGGATAATACTCTCTTAGGAATGCAGTAGAAATCTCACTCCATTCTGTTTCTTTCACGTCGTTCAACCATTTCTGGGCTCTATCCCTCAATGAGAAATCGAACAACATGACCTTTAGTTGATCTGGAGTGACGCCGGCATGTTTGACGGTTCGACAAAGCTGTTGAAACCGCTGCAGATGATTTGCCGGGTCTTCAGTAGGATGCCCACCAAACTGATTTTGCTGAACCATGCTGATGAGTCCAGGCTTAATTTTGAAATTTGCCGCGGCAATGGTGGGCATAGTAGGTCCAGTGCAGAGACCATCTGGGTTGGGCTCCCCATATGACTTCAGTGATTTTGACATGACTGAACTCAAGGTGTCTGTTCCAGAGGTTTTCAGCTTAACATACTGCTTTTCTTTCTGATTTTTCTTTCGGATCCGCCTGATTGTCCTAGTAAGATCGGGATCCGTTGGAATGGGGGAACCGTTTCTTTGAGACCTGGGCATACAAAAGAAACAAAAAGAAGCAGTAAAACGTACCTCAATTGGAACAATGAAGTTCCAATGAGGTACAGAGAAGTAGACCAAATAACCAAATAAAAACGTAGAAAACTAGCCGTCTCCCAGGCAACGCCGCCAAATTTTGATAGGATTTAGTCGTATCACCTAATCAAAGATAAACCTACAGTCCTCTAACTATGGTAGTCAATGGAAGCAGGGTCGAATCCACAGGGAGACAGAGTTTCTAAATTAATATTCAACCAATCAGCTACTTCAGATCAAATCAGAGAAGAATTAACTGAACTAAAGATTAAAATAAAGAAGACAAATTAAATCGAGGAATTAACTATGGACTAAAAACCTAGGGTAATAGGTCGGTCCACCATGCTTATACCAATAAAATAGGGTCAACCACTATCAAAACCTAAGTCAAGAGTTGGGGGATTAGAGCATGTGTTGTGCTATGGTTAAGACTCAAAGCTCATAGTTCAACATACGCCACATGTTCACTAACATAATCAAAACTACTGACGTGTCCTAGGCCTCTAGTCGTAAGACGGATCTGTGCAAACAACTATTAACCACAAGCAATCAATGAAATTGTACACTGACATCAATTACTCAATAAGAACAAACCACATCACAATTACCCTAATCAAGCCCTAGAAATTGATAGAAATCTAAATCACAATCAAGGTATAAACATGGCTTTCCTATCTAACACCCTAGAAAGAGAACTATTCACTCATAATCGAATTAACAACAACAAAGCCAATATGAAACCCTAACAATTGCATTATGAATAATTAAATACTTAAGCTAAGAAATTAAGAATAATAAAAGAGATTAAGGTAAAGAGGAATACCAATTGACAGAAAGCAGGAACTTTTATTGAAATCGAATAGGTTCAATCACCTTTAATGTAATCTAAAGTGTTTTAAACTAGGCTAAACTATGAGAAATAAACTAGAGTCTAAAAGATGATCAAAAATGTCTCTAAAATAATGAGGAAAAGGTATTTATAATGCCCCCTCAAGTCTAATTAAAACCAGAAATAAAAGACGAAAATCGCGATAAAATGCACAGGACTCGATCGGGCCAAAGGCCACCCGATTGGGCCCATAGTGAGATTCTCCAACTTGTTTTCGTTCAGCGTAGTAGCCCAATAGCGAGTATGCGTGAAATTTGGCCCACCCGATCGGGTCCTGGGACACCACCCGATCGGGCCTGGAGACAATTAGGGCCCAGCACGCTCTCCTCGAAGTCAGCAGCAAATGAGACATAGGAGCATTCGACCCGATCGGGTCGGGCGGTGAATGCCCGATCGGGTCTGGGCACATGTGTGCTCGCCCGATCGGATCGGGCATGCCTTACCCGATCGGGTCCTCAACTTCTCTACCTGAACATAATATCTTCGCCCGATCGGGCTATTTTTGCCCGATCAGGGTACGGAATTCTCCTTTTTGAATTTTTGGCTCTCTATTCTTCACGTTTAGAGGTCTTGGGACCTCCTAAACTACCCATAAAGCTCGTGAGCCATCCTAAGTGCCTCGTAACATCTCGTAAAGCCGTGGTTGCTTCTAAACGGCTCGAGAATAAGGAGAAAACTCCCTAAAACCTGCAATTCAACACTAAAACACAAAACACAACTATATACAATAGTTAGCACAAAATAGTTCCCAAGAGCTCCAATGACGCACAAATTAGCTTGTAAATAAGGGAGAAAACTCTATATAAATACGTGATATCAGCATTCTACCCTGCCAAAGTCTCTCTTCTTAGTGATCATGTCTTTCTGAAATTTGGCATAAACAGGAACTTGAGTAATTAATTCAGTGAAAGGAACCGTTACCTCAAGGTTCTTGACCATAGCCAAGAACTTATCAAACTATGGTTCGACCTTTCATTTCTGTGTCCGGTGAGGATAAGGTAGCCTTGGTGTAAAAGGCGTTTCAATAACCTTCTCCTTTTTTTTCTTGTCTAATTTTTCTCGGCTAGTTCGATCTTAAACGTCGAACTCTCCTCTTCTTATTCCTCTACCACCTCTTTCGCCTTAGTTGGGGCAGCATCCTCAATGGGAAACGGCGGATCGTCATAAGCAGCGCCGCTATGAACAGTAGCGTCATCCACTTGCTCCCTTTGAATGGGTATCCCAGACAATTGTCCCTGCTCCTCTAAGCATTGTTGCCTGCAATTTGAGCCAATTGGATCTCGAGGTGTTTAATATGAGTTTTCATGTCTCTAGTCGACTCCTCATGATTCTTTTGCATTGTAACCATTAGTTTCATCAAATCAGAGGTAGTGGGATATTAGGTGGATATATTTTGAGGTTGAGGTTAGAAATTTTATGGGGTTTGGAAGTTATGTGAAGGGGGAAAATTTTGTGGTGGGGGGGGGAGGGTCTCTGAAAACCAAGGGGTTTTGATAGAATGATGGTTTACAGTTAGTTTGTGGTGGTGGTGGGTTTTGTGGTTGTGGGTTTTAGACATTGTTACTTTGATATGAAAAGTGTGGGTGTTCTTTCCACCCAAGGTTGAAAGTGTTGGAGTATGGGTCGTTATGTGGTCTCTACCGAAAGGCATTTGCCTGCTCCATCTGATTTTGACCAAACTGACAGTCGTGCCCAAAGTGACCCTGAACACCACATACCTCGCAATAAGATGAGGTAATGGGTGCAAGGACATACATAGTATTGATGCTCATGGGAGGAGGTGTCGAGGTAAATGACTTCAACGTGTCAATCTTCATATTAAGTTGCGCCCTTGTGATGTCAGCAATGCAAGGCCATCTTGATCCAATACCTTCCTTGTGAGACTCCGATAAGTGGAATGATCATGGGAGGAGGTGTCGAGGTAAATCTCTAAACCTACATTCACTTCCTTATCTAGAAAAACTCCTCCCGCAGACTAGTCAACTATATTCTTCGTCTGAGGTTGCAAACCATTGTAAAATGTCTGTGTCAAGAACCATTTGTCCACGTTGTGATGTGGACACACTCTCTGTAAATCTATGAACCTAGTCCACGCTTCCTGAAGTGTTTCATCAGGCTCTTGGGAAAACGTGGTTAGTTTGTTTCTGATTTATGTTGTTTTTGTAGGTGGGTAGTACTCTTTAAGGAATGCAACAGTTATTTCCGACCATTCTGATTCTGAGATATCATTGAACCACTTTTGAGCTTTGTCGCGGAGTGAAAACTCGAATAGCATGACCTTCAGTTGCTCAAGTATGACTCCAAAGTGTTTGATAGTTCTTCAGAGTTATTTGCAGATGATTGGTTGGGTCTTTAGTGGGATGCCCACCAAACTGATTTTGCTAAACCATGTAGATGAGTCCAGGTTAAATCTCGAAGTTTGTCGCAGTGATGATAGGCATTGGCGGACCAGTAGGAATGTCGTCGGGATTAGGCACCTCGTATAACTTCAATGATTTGGCCATAGTTGAACTCGAAGTGTGTGCTTTAGAGGTATTTAGCTGAATAAATGTTTTTCTTTCTAAAGTTTCTTTCGAAATTTCCTGAGTTTCCTTGTCAGATTGGGATCCTCAGGGATGGGGGTACCTTTTCTTTAAGACCCGGGCATACAAAATAAACTAAAAGAAATAGCGAAAAGTACCTTAATTGGAACGATGAAGTTCCAATGAGGCAAAAAGAAGTAAACTAAATAACCAAATATACCTAGAAAACAAGCCGTCTCAGCAGCAACAATGCCAAAAGCTTGATGTGTTTTAAAATGTACTACCGCAAATGCATAGCGTCTGTTATTAGCAGAGCCTTGCAAGTACGGGTCGAATCCACAGGAGACAAGTTTTCAGAGTCAATATTCAATTAAACAGCTACTTTAGACAAAATAAGAGAGAAAACAGCTGAAGTACTACTAAACTAATGAAAGCAGGATTAAATCAAAGATTTATCAAATAATAAAAGGCCTGGGGTATTAGTTCGCTCCACCATGTGTATACCAATCAAAGGGGTTCAAATGACTAATAATACCTAGGTCTAGAGTTGAGCAATTAGAGCAGGTGTTAAGCCTACGACCGGGTCATAACGCTCATAATTCAGCATATGCAATACGATCGCTCGCATAATTAGAAATTATAGTGTGTTCTAAGCCTCTAAAAGTAAGCCAATGATCGGTTCAAACGTAATTTATGAAACTTCGCAATAACCTAAACCACAAAATCGGACCGAGTCACACTATATTGCTCTAATTACATCCTAAGTACTACAAAGACATTCAAATCATATCAAGGTATAAACATGGCTTTCTTCCCTAAAACCCTAGAATAAAAATCTACTCATTCATGACTAAAGTAACAAAAGCAATAACTATTGAAAGATTCATACTTTGAAGCACCTAATAAAAAAAGAGAAAATACATGAAAGCAATATAATAAAGAACAATGGAAGAAACAATTACCAAATGAAAAGAAAGGCAATAACTTGAATTAAACTTGATATAATCTTCAAAGTATGTGTAAATTAGATCTAGAGAAAAAACTAAGAGTTTAACGAAACGAAGATAAGCTAAAAGTCATGTTTAATCCAAAATTACATCTTATTTACATATATAAGCTTAAACCTACTTAAAAACATAGAAAACGTTCTCTCGAAGAACCGCCAGGCCAATGAGGCGAACACGCCCGGGTATCCGAACGAAAAAACTTAGAAAATTCTAGAAAAGGAAAAAACAAAGGCTCTCGTTCCCGGTCGGGCGCTCATGCCCGAGCAAGAGGGCGGGCGGACGAACTGGCAAAACTGCATCACCTTGCAAACGTCATATCAAATCAGAAGTCCAATTGGGGCGTGTGACCTATCATTGGAAAGTTATTGAAGTCTAGAATCCAACCCAATTAGAAATTCTTGATTATCAATTTTCTATCAAAAGTTATGATGAAAATAGTGCACGTGTGTCAGTTTTAGCATTTCTTTTACTAACTTTTTGCTTCATTCCAACTCAAAATTGTCCCAAATGGATGCATTGTGATCCTTGTGCAAGCTACCTTCATCCTCAATGATTAATAAGCTAGATCCTTGATAATAACCTGAAGATCATTGAAACACACAAACGGGGAGTAGTAGAGCACAACTTATGTAAATCATGTCATTATGCACGTAAATACTCTAAAAAAAGTTCTAAATACATCTATAAACTATAGATTATTTGCCAAAATCTGGCATGTAAAATGCCCTTTTTGTTAATTATATCCATCATCTTTTTTTCTTGTGAAATACTGTCATGAAACACTAATATCTAAATAACTTGTTGCCATTTTCACTAATTACACTACAAATTCATAGTTTGACCGGTCAAATCATGTTTAATATTTCATAAATCTTTTTTATTCAATTTAAGAATATTTCAAAAATATAAGTATATTTTTTTAATACATGACAAGGTAATATCCACGTATTTCGAGACGAAATTTAATCGCGTTTTTCAGACTAAAGACGTCATTTTTTCAAAAAATGGACACCGTGCTGCACCCTTTATGGCCACGAAATTCGAGCATTCCTACGAAACGAGTACCAACAAGCCAGCTTTTCAAGCACGTACTTCGGAACGAGTTTTTTGGACTAAAAATGACGCTTTTTTGAAAAACAGACACCGCCGTGCACCCTTAAAGGGTTCGAATTTCGATAACCCCTATGCAACGAGTACCAACATCCTGGATTTTAGGGCACGTAATTTGAGACGGGTTTTTTGGACTGAAGACGACGTTTTTTCAAAAACCGGGCGTCGTTATACGTTCTATATGGGCCCGAAAAACCCGTCATAAGAAACGTGCTCGAAAATCCAGCTTGTTGGTACTCGTTTCATTGGGATTCTCGTAATTCGTGCCCATTAAGGGGGCACCAAGGTGTCTGTTTTTTGACAAAAACGTCGTATGCAGTCTAAAAAACTCGTTTCGGAGTACGTGCCCAAAAACCCGGCTTGTTGGTACTCATTTCGTAGGGATTGTCGAAATTCGTGCCCATGACATGTGCACGACGGTGTCCGTTTTTCGAAAAAATGTCGTATTTAGTCCGAAAACCCCATCTTGAATTACGTGCCCGAAAACCCAGCTTGTTGGTACTCGTCTTGTAAGGATTCTTAATATTAGTGGCCTTAAAGTGTGTACAGCGGTGTCCGTTTTTCGAAAAAACGTCGTCTTGAGTCTGAAAAACTCATCTCGAATTACGTGCTCGAAAATCCGACTTGTTGGTACTCGTTTCCTAGGGATTCCCGAAATTCGTGCCCATGCATGTAAGTGGCACGACGATGTCCATTTTTTCGAAAAAACATTGTCTTCAGTCCGAAAAACGCGATTAAATGTCGAGTCGGAATACATGCCCATTACCATGTCATATACTTCCTCCGTTTTTATTTAAATGTGACACTTTTAAATTCACGGACTCCTAGGCAATTTTTGGGAAGGAAAGAGATAGAGAGAAAAAAAACAAGGGGACCCATGTGAGAGGATAGAGATAGAGAGAGTTTATTGACCAAAAAAGAAAGTGTCACATTTAATTTAAAACTTCCTAAAATAGAAAGTGTCACATTTTAAAAAAAAAGGAGGAAGTATGAAAAACATATATTTTTAAAATAATATAAAATTGAATAAAAAAAGATTTATAAAATATGAAACATGATTTGACCAGTCACACTATGGATTAGTAGTGTAATTAGTGAAAATGGCAACAAATTCTTAGATATTAGTCTTTCATGGCAGTAATTTACAAGAAAAATAGATGATAGCTATAATTAACAATAGGGGTATATTAAATGACAAGTTTTGGCAAAAAAATCAAGACCTATATATAAATGTGATACATCATTGGCCTATAATATTTATAAGCCAAACCCCACCACAAACCGCCAAAATATCTTTAATATTCAACGTAACAACGATGTTGTACCTTAAATAGTACTCCAGTATTATTAGCAACTTCGTAATTTTTTAATATCTTATAGCTTTTTGTAGCTTGTTTGTAAGATGTAATAGTGGATATCTATTCGGTAAAATAAAATAACAACTGCAAATTAAAATACTCGTATTGACATGAAATTTGGTTAAACCGCGCACCAATGCAAACCATGCTCCGCCATAATAATAATAGTAATAATAATGAGTAAAGATATGGTAACAAAATATATACTTCCTCCGTTCCAAATTAAATGCAACAGTCAATATTTTGCACTATTCACAATATGTACTTTGACTAAAATTTGAGCTTTACACATAATGAAAAACATAGTCAAGTGGGATCTTGTTAGATTCGTCTCATTAAATACTTTCGTAATATCAACTTTTTATAATTTTTACTTATTTATTATAGTAGATATTAACCGTTAAAGTTATGTCTCGACAAGCGTGAAAAGGTGAATTGTTGCATTTAATTTGGAACGGAGGAAGTATAATCTATAATAATTTTAATAATAATAATAATAATAATAATAATAATAATAATAATAATAATAATAACAATAATAGGTACAATAAATTCGACCAATAATAATAATAATATTAAACAAAATGGTTAAACAATCAATGGAGCTGAACTGAACTGAACTTATTGGAGCAAAAGTGAACTAAACTGAACTTATTAGAGCTGAACTGAACAGAACTTATTAGAGCTGAAGAACTCAACTGAACTTATTAGAGCTGAAGAACTCAATTGAACTTATTAGAGCTGAACTGAACTAAACTTATTGGAGGTGAATTGAACTGAACTTATTAGAGCTGAACTGAACTGTAGATAAGCTAAAGAGAACAGGCTCGTAGCATTCATTAGATCAGCAATAGATTGCTTGTGTTAGGGACCTTGGTTTCAGAGTATCAAAGATATTGAACCATTTTTAGAGGACGAGGACGAGGAGGAAGAGAATGGGGAGAAAATTTGAGGGGTGATGGTGGGAGAAGAATTAAAATTGTGGGTTTTAGTAAAAATAAAGAGTATCGATAAAAAAATTATTGCTTTTTTCCAAAATTATATTGAGATAAAAGCATTACTTATTGGAGTATAACAAAAAGGTTGTAGCTTAGTAGTAGAGTTACTACATTTCAAATGATAGGTCACGAGTCCAAAATCTCTTATATGCAATTCTAAAAAAAAGAGAATGGATCGCCATGTGAGTTATATAGTGGCGTTATCTCAGCGTGCGACATGGTGAAACACTTATCAGACTACAATGTGTGCTTACTTAAAGTTGTGAGTTTTAGTAAAAACAAAGAGAATTGAAAAACAATTATTCATTTTTCCAAAATTATGTTAAAATAAAAGGATTACTAATCAATTAGAGTATGACAATAAAAAATGATGTAGCTTGGTGGTACATCTACTGCATACCAAATCATAGGTGATAGATTCAAACTCTCTTACATGAATTTTTGAAAGTTAAAAAGACAACACATGTCAGACTACCTGAAAGCTTGAATGGTGATTGTATTGATATTGCTTGTAGGGGGGATGACATACTTCATCTGGGGTCTTTAAAACCTTTGCCAGAAAAGAATAAGGATGAAGTGGAGGGCCCAGAGGAGACCATAAAAGGAAATGGGACAAATGGTGGAGTGGAAAAATTAATTGGAGGGGAGGTATCCTTTAATATTGGGTCTGGAGGTGTTAAGGAGATTGTGAAGGAGGGGAGTGGAGAAGGAGGTAAAAAATGGTGTAAGATGGCTCGTGAACACAAGTTAGCGGAGCTGTAAGCGTATAGGTGGCTTGTAATCTGGGGAAGGATGACAGAGTTGTTTGATATGGAGGTGGATAATGATTTGTGTGGTGGAGGTAAGAAGGCACTGGTGTGTAATGAAGTTGATATTGTTGGCACGTGGGCGGTGATTGATGTTGATCAACCCCTCCAGGCCTCATGAGTTATCTAAGTCTCAACTACAGAGGGCCGGGCAACCCCAATAAAGTTGATGGTCTCAGTGACTTGCTACAGAGAGAGGCCCCGTCTCTGGTTTTCCTTTCGGAGACAAAACTTAGTAGTGTTGAATTTTCTCAAATTAAAGATAGGCTTGGGGACTTTGATGGTGTTACAGTGGATTATATGGGTCGGTCAGGTGGACTGGCTTTGCTCTAGAGTAAATCGATAGTGGTAGAGCTCCTATCTTTTCTAGAATTAAAGATAGGCTTGGGGACTTTGATGGTGTTGCGGTGGATTATATGGGTCGGTCAGGTGGACTAGCTGTACTCTAGAGTAGATCGATAGTGGTAGAGCTCCTATCTATGTCATTTCATCACATTGACATTCATGTACAGTGTTGGAGTGAGTGATTGGCGGCTGACTTGTTTCTATGGTGGTCCGAAGTGCAAAATAGGCATCTTTCTTGGAAGCTTCTAGGGGAACTAGCGTCTCATAATTTATTACCTTGGGTTTGTGTGGGTGATTTGAATGAAATTCTATTCCCTCATGAGCAGAGAGGAAGATGTGTTAGAGCAGATTGGCAAATGTCAAATTTTAGAGAAGGAGTTGGTTTTTGCAGATTTCGTGATGTCCCTTTTTTGAGCTATGAGTTCATATATGATAATGGTCGTGCGGAGGGTGATAACGTTCAAAGTAGGCTGGATCAAGCTCTTGGGGTGAATTCTTGGTTTGCACTTTTCCCGGAGGCACATTTGTTCCATTTGGAACGCGAATGGTCTGACCACTCGCCCATCCTTCTCGTGTTTAGTCATCGTGAGGGGTACGTGGGATTGCGGGAGAAACCATTCCGCTTCGAACAGATTTGGGTTGAAGAGGAGGAGTGTGAACACCTGATCGAAACACAATGGCAATATGGTGGTGTCAATGTGACTAAAAATGACTGCATGTAGTGAAGCGCTTAAAGATTGGATTAAGGAGAAATTTGGGAAGGTGTTCAAGGAGTTGAGACAAAAAAGAAAACGTCTAGCCAAGCTTAATAGAGGGAGCCTATCTGTGAGCGAAATTGACCGACGAAAGCAACTTGTTCATGATATTGCTAACCTTCTCCGACAAGAGGAGGTTTTTTGGACACAGAGATCGAGGGTTCTTTGGTTGAAAGATGGATATCAGAATACAAAATTCTTGTACCAAAGGGCTTCGGCGCGGAAACGAAAAAATACCATTCAAAGGATTCATGATGAAGAGGGGATCATGAGAGAGGGTGATGAAGCACTTGGGTTAGCTGTTGTTTCGTACTTTAAGAGGATGTTCGCCTCTAGTCATCCGAGCTTGGTGACGTAGGATTTGGAGGATTTTGAGCCAAGAGTGACGGATTCGATGAATGACAGTCTTTGTCTGCCGTATTGTGGTGAAGAGGTCCGTTTTGCGCTTAGTCAAATGCACCCGGTTAAAGCTCCTGGTCCTGATGGTATATGCCATTTATTCTTTCAAACTTATTGGCATATTGTTAGTCCTTCTGTAATTGACGCTGTATTAAAAATTATGAATGGAGATAATATTCCCCCAGATTTGAATAAGACTTTTATCGCTCTTATCCCAAAAAAGAGTGATCCTGATTCTATAGGTTATTTTAGGCTAACTGCGCTGTGCATTGTCGTCTATAAATTAGTGTCAAAAGTTTTGGCTAACAGGTTGAAAAAATTCTTGTCTGATATTATTGGAGTTAATCAGAGTGCCTTTGTTTCGGGAGATTGATTACGGACAACATTCTGGTGGCTTTTGAGCTTTTCCACTATATTGAACAAACAAAGCAGGTTGAAGGTTGTACGCACTACTACAAAACACCACTTATGCCACGATTAAAAACGTGGCGTAAGTGTAAGATTTCTGTGGCGCCACTATTTAGCCACGGGAATTCAAGCTAGAGAATGTCGTGGCGTAAGTGAGCGTGGCTAGAAATTTGCCACGGGAAAAACAAAAAACGTGGCGAGATCTCATTTTTCGCCACTAAAAATTTAGTGGCTAATGTCATCATATCGCCACTAGTATTTCCGTGGCTAAACAAAAAAACCTGTGGCAAGCAAGCTATCCAATAATAAATACTTCATGGCTAATGTCATCATATCGCCACTAGTATTCCCGTGGCTAAACAAAATATATGTGGCAAGCCAGCTATCCAATAGTAAAAACTTCGTGGCTAATGTCATCATAGCGCCACTAGTTTTACCGTGGCTAAACAAAAATACCTGTGGCAAGCAAGTTATCTAATACAAGTTGTTCGCGAGGATAGTAGATGCACGAGAACATTGAAGTCGCTTTTCGTTACATTATAATCTCATAGCATGGGAGGTAAATATTCTATATCAATATCCATGACAAAATATATGTCTCAACCATGTGCCTTCCAGTACCCGCCAACTTGAAATCACCAACAATATTCAATTTCAAAAGTTTCAGAAAAACACAAATCTGTTTACATAAATTGTGTTTACATATACCACGAAAATCATGTCTCATACGATGAACTAACAAAAAAAAGGAAATAACAACTAGTTACATTGTCTTGTAAAAAGCTAGCTAATGTTAATAGTATGGATAGCATATATCTCGCACTCCATTGAAATTCATTCACCTTCTGTTTACCTGCACAAACGTGAAAAAAATTGCATTAATTGGTTGGACATTAGTATAATACTTGGATTTACTTTTTAAACTCAAAGGAGTCAGCTTACACTAGGATTCTACCTAAAAGCTGCAATGAATAGCCTCACATTGATGAGCTTTATTCACTAAACTACTCAAATACAGTAGCCGAATAGGCCCAAAGTTCCCGAAGTTCCATTGAGCCCATGATTCTTTAGTTGCTAATTACAAGAAGTGATTTATATGAGTAAAACACAAGATTCCCTATTTTATTAGACCTCCAGATTGGCAGTTAAGCAACAGACACATGTACCACAAGCGACTAAAATTCAGCTGTATAGAACTACATCAGTTCAATGTATGTCCATAATATATATTTGTTTTGCTCCAATAGTCACTCACTCAATCGGTAGATAGGAGCATACTGACAGGTTTTAGTCGTGTCACCTAATCAAAAATAAACCTACGGACCTCTAACTAGGTAGTCAGTGGAAGCAGGGTCGAATCCACAGGGAGACAGAGTTTCTAAATCAAAATTCAACCAATTCAGCTACTCCAGATGAAATCAGGAAGGAATTAATTAAACTAAAGAATAGACTACAGAAGACGGAATAAATTGAGGATTAAACTATGGAATAAAAACCTAGGGTATTAGGTCGGTCCACCATGCTTATACCAATCAAATAGGGTCAACTACTATTAAAACCTAAGTCAAGAGTCGGGTGATTAGAGCCTATGTTGAGCTATGGTTAAGACTCAACGCTCATAGTTCAACATACGCCGCATGTTCACTAACGTAATCAGAACTACTGATGTATCCTAGGCCTCTAGTCGTAAGACGGATCTGTGCAAACAACTATTAACCACAAGCAATCAATGAAATTATACACTGACATTAATTACTCAATAAGAACAAACCACATCACAATCACCCTAATCAAGCCCTAGAAATTGATAGAAATCTAAATCACAATCATGGTATAAACATGACTTTCCTATCTAACACCCTAGATAGAGAACTACTCACTCATAATCGAATTGCCAACAACAAAACTAATTGGAAATCCTAAGAATTGCATCATGAACGATTAAATAAATAAACTAAGCAATCAAAGTAATTGAAGAGATAAAGAGTAGAGAAGAGTACCAATTGACGGAAAGCAGGAACTTTTATTGAAATCGAAATAGGTTTGATCACCTCTCAAAATAATCTAATGTGTTTGAATTAAACTAAAAGCAATGAAGAATAAAACTAGTCTAAAACCTAATGAAAGATAAATAAAAGATGAATCAAAGATAATGAGGAAAAAGGTATTTATAATACCCCTCAAGTTCACTAAAAATGGAAACAAAAAGTGAAAAAGCGCGATTAAAGCACCAGACCCGATCGGGCCCGAGCACAGTACCCGATCGGGTCCACATACAAATTCTCCCAACTTCACTTCTGGGCTCTGGCAGCAGCAGTGCAGCGATAAGGCGAGAAAAGCGGCCCACCCGATCAGGTCGGGCGGTAGTCACCCGATCGGGTCTGGCGGTAGTCACCCGATCGGGTCTGGCGACAAAAAGTGCCAGCAAGCTCGCCTCCTCCGCAGCGTCCCAATAAGACCTAGCAGCACTAGACCCGATGGGATCTGGCGGTAGGTGCCCGATCGGTTCTGGGCACATGTGTTCTCGCCCGATCTGATCGGGCACGCCTTGCCCGATCGGGTCCGCAACTTTCGTACCCGATCATAATATTTCGCCCGATCGGGCCATTTCTGCCCGATCAGTGCACGGAAACCTCATTTGACTCTTTGGCTCTCTAATCTTCACGTTTAGGGGTCTTGGGACCTCCTAAACTATCCATAAAGCTCGTGAGCCATCCTACGTGCCTCGTAACATCTCGTAAAGCCGTGGTTGCTTCCAAAAGGCTCGGGAATAAGGAGAAAACTCCGTAAAACCTGCAATTCAGTATAAAACACGAAACCACAACTACATACGATAGTTAGCACAAAATAGCTCCCAAGAGCTCCAATGACGCACAAATTAGCTTGTAAATAAGGGAGAAAACTCTATATAAATACGTGATATCATATACCCTGGATCAGAATTTGTGGGAGTATTGCTTGATCATTTCTACCAATTTAAAGCCTCGATTAGTATTTCTTTTATGTAAAATAAACCAGTGGTGAACATCAATACATGTGAAAAGAAACCTAAGCTTGCTCCATTCTTTGAACTCATGATCTCTAGTGGTTGTTATATTACATGTATTTTATGGTATACAGTACAATGAACCAAAAACCCTGTCAAATGTGTACAAAGGGCATGGAATGATGTCACTTAAAGTGTGTTCTCCAAACAATTTACATGGACGACAACACTAAGAAAATTTTGATATTTTAATTCATGCCACACTCCATTTTTCCAACATAGCGACACAAAATTGTGAGCTAACTCAATCCCCTGAGTTCAGGAGCATTAACATGGAGGATTAAACATCTCAAAATTGATCTTCAAGAACTTGAAGATAGATGGAAGTTCTAACACTGTTCAGAAAAGTTGCGGATTTATAAATCAGATTATGGATTAAAAACACTTCTGTCAGCAGATCCTTTTTTCTTTCTTTATCCTTTTTCATCTTTGCAACGATTTGACATAAAGTGAGTAGAAAATATCTAATTGTTGGAAATAATATGTTACGGAAGGGGTACTTATTTTGGAGCTTGTAAAGAACTTGATAGTGATACTCCAGGATCTAGAAATGGGGCATAAAACAAAATTTGTGATGATTTCATCAAAGACAGTTCGCTGAAGCTTTCTATCAGAGACGATTCGCTTTGGGTTCTACAATTTAAATTTTTGGGGATTTAATAGTAGAATAGAATCAAGTTACGATGATGCTTATTAGTAGAAGATAATCTATAATTAGCACCATCTTTGTTAGATGCTTGCTATGAAGTAGCTCATAGCGGTAGTGTGTGGGTGAAGAATGGTGTCCCCATCACCTCTTTTCTGGAGTCTCTCTTGAAATCTTTCTCTATCGTTCTTTTCAGGGACCCGTCATAAATTTTTATCTGCCATAGAAGGAGACAGGCATCAACTTGCTCAACTATACAATGCCTGCAAAGGGTTTCCTAAGGTATTTATCAACTGCCTATCACCATCTTAGGATTATTTCTGCCCTATGCCTGACACATGCACATAAAGGGTCAAGAGTGCCGAGTGCGTTCTCTTTAACTTGATAAAAAAAAGTTTCAGGACTCATCGAGTGAAATCAGATTGTAAAGATAGCACATTTCAGATGAGTTTAGGGTGAAATTGGGGTTGATAAGGTCCGTCTCAGGTCTAATAGTACATTTCAGATGAGTTTAGGATGAAGAGAACTAATAATCTGTTTAGCTCAGCACGGTCTATTTTTGTCGCTCGCTATCCATTGCTTTCTTACAGTGACCCGTAATCTCTTCGTTTCTAGAAAAAGCTAAAACTCACAATTGACCTGAAGTTTTTAAATTGTGGTTTGAAGGAGTTAGTGCTAGTGATGCTTAATAATGTGTCTCCGCGCTAATTCTCTGTCATGCTACCTGAGCAAAAGCAGAAGGCCCTACTAAATCTAGCTTGCTTACTCATCTGGGAGGACACAGAAAATTATATACTATTAAGTCCATTATATTATTAAGTGAATTAATTGCTTGATATTACTCGTCTTTATGTTGCTCTCTTTTTAAGAAAGTATATAAATTTTGGGACATTTGCAACGATTTAAATAATTTAGCAGATATAACATTTTCATGGTCGAAATCAGAGCGCTCGAAGTCTGCAGATTTCTTAACAGGCGACAGAGAAGAACAAGAAAAACTGGCAGACTCGGTAAATTAACTAGTCATGCTGTTTTCATGAATTGAACCAAGTTGTTCATGTCTACAGAATCATCAATCTTTACACAGTCGCAAGGACACATACAGAAGCAGCATAGACAACTTAAAAACGCATAATCTAACTTGCATAATTTCATATAACGGCCACACGACACATACAGCAGCAGCATCACAAAAAATGTAGACCCAATCCATATAATAGCCACCAAAATTCCAACAAACTCGAAGAGATGAAGATGATGTGTCTATACTTACTTGGAAGATGATGATGCACTGTCACTTTCTGAAGGAGAATCTGGATGACCAAGGTCTAATAGTTTCTTAAGCAATTTTTCCCAAACTTCATTTTTTGCAGCAATTTGCTTTACTTCATTTCTTACGGCTTGAGCTTCTTTCTTGGAAGACTCGACTTCTACTTTAGCATTCTCTGCTTCTTTCTTAGCTTCAGCAACTGCTTCCTTGGCTGACTTTCTAACTTCAACAACCTTTTGAGCAAGATCCAGCTTTGAAGGCTTAACTCGATGATAATCTGTGATACTTTTTCTAGGTCCATAACCCCGTAGATATCCATGATTATCTTTGCCAAGAACATCTTGAAATATTTCTTCATCTGTCTTCTCATTTAGCCCTTGTTCTCTTTCCTCAGTCAATTTTTGCAATTTATCCTGGGTCAAGCAAAAACAAGTTAGATACCATGTTAACAAAGATAACACAAATAGTTCATAAAAATCTTGTACTTACTACGACATCCTTGTATGTAGCTAGAGTAACCTCATTTACACATTTCTTTGAGTTTCTCTTACGAGATTCAATCATCACATCAACTCGCGAACACTTCCCTTCATTTTTGTGCATCTACAGTTTCAAGTGCGATACAATATTCATTTTAATTATACATGCAAACATAATAAATTAGGCAAACATAAGAACGTGTTGAAGTTGATGGTCTATAAAATGATTTACTTTGCAAAACAAAATAAAGGTGATTGACTTACAATTTCTTGTCTGAGGTGAGCAAAACCTTTAGAACCACTATAGTGAGGCATCTTTTGATGACCCCTATTTTCACTTGATTTACGACTTTTTTCCTAAACAAAACAAAACACAATTAAAACTATTTCTGATTAATAATAATAATATCATAGTATTAATTATATCATAGATATTTATACCTGGAACTTTTCATCACTCCAATGCTCAACTAAGTAAATCCAATCCTCTTTAATCATGTTATCTGGCTTATTCTTAAAGCGTTGCTCCTTAGTTAGTAGCGTTGGATCATCAAAATATTGACTCTTGAGTTTGTGCCTACTGTCTCTATGTAACTTTCTCGCATGTTTCATGACAAATTCCTTCCTTAATTCAGGGTCATCAAATGAGCATTTCTCCTAAATAATTAGCATACTATCATATAAATTTTAGAAACTCGAAAAACAATTTGAATAATATATGTATATATTATATATATATAAGATGATGATATTACCAGAACACAGCTCCACAAATGATCAAGTGTCTCGGCTGTAAATTCCTTCCAACCTTTGACTTGAACTGGACAAACAGAAAGATTTCTCACTTGTTCGCCCAAGAAGTGAGCATATAACGAGGCATTAGGACCAATGGCAATACCATCTTCATCATAATCTACATGTATCTTCTCCCCGGGTGGTAATGCTACAAGCTTTCTACAATATACCGGGCCTCTTCTTTTTTTAACAATACCTAGATTCAAGAAACTTAACTCGCTTAATTTCACCCCACTTAGTGTTAATTCATAAGAAGGTACAATTATTGTTATTTTAAAGGTTATTGGCAGTTATTAGAAAAAATGTCCAAAGTTATGCACCGAAAGTCGTAAAACTATGTACCTAATGAGTGCAAGACCGTCTCATTTGACAATACTACATAGACAAATAAGTGATAGTAGAAACACCACAAGTAAGAAAACTAACACCAAACAAAACTATATGACTTCATTCCATAAGCACAACAACAGCACAGAGAGCTTGATGACTATACAATACTCTAATCTTAGTGAGTGATGATGCATAGATCCGAATTCGCCTCTGAATTATAAGCATTCCTAGGACAGTTAGGCTGATCAGTTATTCTATTTTTTTTTAAAAGAAACCAAAGTGTGGTTGAAGGTGAGTTAAATGATTTCCGAATGTCATTTTCTTAGTCGGTAGTCATTTTTTTTAAAAAGAAACCAAGGTTTAGTTGTTGTTGTTGTTGTGTTACTTTTACGCCTACAAGGTACAAACTGATTTTTATTGAGGCTTAAGACTGAAATATGAGGGATTAAAACTGATAAGTTAATGATCTTTACTGATTAAAACTGATTTCCGAATGTCATTTTCTTAGTCGGTAGTCTATAGACCATGCCTCCCAATGATTAATTGTTATGATCAATGTTAGATGGTTGAACAGGTTCTGACAGCAGCAATTTGCAACAAGTTATTTCCGAGGAAACCGAGCAATGCTGTCATGAACCTGGAAACAAGTCCTCACACTAATACAAGCAGAGCAACCAACGAGAGACAGATTGATAATGCAACAACAGCAGCAACGACGGAAGCAGAAACATCCGACCATAAGTTCTTAAACGAAGCAGTGACGAGCAATCCAGTTTTAACCAACAACAGGCATGAGATTGATTAGTTGAACATTAATAATGAAATACTACTACTTTGAGAGCAAACCTATGATCAATCCAAACAAGAATTAAAAGGAAAGAAACAATGAAGCACATAGTACGCAGAAAACTAACCCTGTTTTTGTAACTAACAATTTTAAATCGCATTTCATCAAGTAATACAAAGCAACTCATACCGCGAATAGTAATTTCCTCTTCAATATTTGTAGAGAATTTTCTCCTTCGGGATTCCTCATCAATATCACCAAGAAATTCATCTTCTAGTCCATCTTCTTTTCCAATCGGCCCATCACTATCATCATAGTTTCGTATGTTGACTCCACTATCTTCAAGTTTTATATGGAAATAAAAAAAACAAATGGTTAACAAACAAATTTTGTCTTTAATTTGATCTATAGGGCATATAAGAACAATAGAAACACGCCTATACTATTTTATAAACTCATCGTCAAACATAAATAATATGAACTCATTTCACATAAGTTATCCTACCTTTATCCACAACAATATTCTCATGATTTTCACCAACTTGGGTCGCATATGGAAGTTGATCATCTACAATTTTAGAAAAAAGGGAACAATGAGGTGCTCCTTCTTTTTCAATATCAACTATAAGTATCTAAGGGAAAAATTTTGACCAGTATCTCCTAGGAGATCTACATATTTATCGTCTTCATCCATTTGTTGGCTACTAATGGCTGCATTAGTGAATTAACTCTCGTTAGTATACGTACGTAAATTAATTTAAATAAAATTTAAGTAGTAAATAGGAAACCTATTAAAGGAAATAGTAAATAGTTGAACCTTTCTGTACAAGCTCGATGGCCATTGAAAGTGATTCTAAAGCTTCATTTCCGACCATTGCTTTTTGTTTTTGCTTGTTCATTCTCAAAAACTTACTCAATGAGTTCGGTGGAATGAAGGTACTTTTTTTGTTCCTTGTTGTTATTTCATTCATCTTTCTCTATATAAACATTACACAGGTAAAGTAAACTATGTAACAGTACCATATATCATTCATACAAAATTTATCAAAAACCAATTTATGTAAACAATACCTTTTTCATTAGTTCAACTTCTTTCTCACTTTCATTTTCGAGAAGGTTATCATCAGGAATATACTCGTCATCATCCTCAATATTAGCTTTCTGCTTTGTTTTTCTTCTCTTCTCTTTCGTACTTTCTACCAATCTTGTCAAAGAGGATGCAATCTTTTTAAGGCCTAAGGACTTCATCTTTGACTTGTTGGCTTCAATTTTCATAAGCCTTTGTTTTTCGTACTCATTTTCTGGTCCTTCGTCATTTTGCTTGGCCTTTTCTTTACTTCCACCTTTTGCCATTTTGAAGATGTCACCTAAAAGATACAAAAGCGTAAGTTCCAAAATGATTCAATAGCCTTGTGGTTAGAAAAGCGAAATATAATGTCGTAAACATCCTCCTGTTTGAGTATTTTAGCCAATAGTTGACCGAGATGCAGCCTGAGGCACTTCTACAAGCATAACGTATGTGGCGTCACCAAGTACCCACTTTTTATCTATATGTATAGATATACTATAACTTCATCTCATTAAGTCAATTCACCAGTTGACAACAAAACAGATTATCCGCAACCTTTTCATTAAGAACCACCAGAATTTCAATATCATAGTTAAGATTAAAAATTGCAGAATAAAAATTTTGCATGATGATGTATGATACAGATGTTGACTGACAAAAAAAGGGATTTTTGATGTACTGATTGATGTTAAGGTCCACTTAAGGCCATATGAGAAATCCATTTAATGCCAAGAGTGGAGAGTTCAAGTTCACACCAATCTACAAATGACAAAGCTGATATCAAGTTCCCAAATGCTTGACAGCTAAAAGCATATGTGATGTATCACATTTATATATAGTTTTTAGATGCATTTAGATTACATTTAGAACTCCTTTATGAGCATTTAGGTGCATAATGACATGAATTACATAAGTTGTGCTCTACTACTCCCCGTTTGTGTGTTTCGATGATTTTCAGGATATTTTGATACAAAGTGATCATGAGTACCAAGAATGTAGCCTATTAATCATTGAAGATGAAGGTAGCTTGCACAAGGATCACAATGCATCCGTTTGGGACAATTTTGAGTTGGAATGAAGCAAAGAATTAGTGAAAGAAGTGCCAAAACTGACACACCTTCACTATTTTCATTATAACTTTTTATAGAAAATTGATAATCAAGAAATTCCAATTGGGTTAGATTCTAGACTTCAAGAGCTTTCCAATGATAGGTCACACGCCCCAATCGGACTTCTATTTGGAGAGATACGGCCTTCGCAAGTTGATGCAGAATTGCAGTTTAGCCACCCGATCGGTCGGGAATTGACCCGATCGGGCCTGGAGCACGGACAGCTCTTTTTCCCGAAATTCTATCTTTTTCTATTCATTTTTTAATTAGATTTTGGGCTATTATAAATAGCTATTCCTCATATTTTTAGAGACATCTTTTTCTCTAGTTTTATTTTTCATAGTTCTTAGTTTAGTTTTATTTAGTTTAAACACTCTATATTAGATTAAAGGTGATTGGACCTCGGATTCGATTTCAATAAAAGTTCTTGCTTTCTGTCAATTGGTATTCTTCTCTACTCTTAGTTTCTTTTATTATTCTTGATTGCTTAGTTTAATTATTTATTCGTTCATGATGCAATTATTAGGGTTTCATATTAGATTGTTTATTGTTGATTCAATTATGAGTGAGTAGTTTAATTTCTTGGGATTTAAAGAGGGAAGCCATGTTTATACCATGATTGTTTGAATTATTATTAGTTTCTAGGGTTTGATGAGATAGGTTGTGGTGTGATTTGTTCTTATTGAGTAATTAACGTTATTGGGCAGTTTCTTTGATTACTTGAGGTTAATAATCGTTTGCACAGATCCGTCTTACTTTTAGAGGCCTAGTACACACCAGTATTTCTGATTATGTTTGTGAACATGCTGCATATGTTGAATTATGGACGTTGAGACTTAACCATAGCTTGACACTGTTCTAATCTATCGATTCTCGACCTAGGTTCTGATAGTTGTTGATCCTTTGATTGGTATAAGCATGGTGGACCGAACTAATTCCCTAGACCTTTATTTCATAGAGTAAAATTCCATTTTATATTGTTTTCTAGTAGTTAATTATTAGTTCAGCTGTTTCTATCTGATCTTGTCTGAAGTAGCTTTTTAGCTGATTATTAACTTAGAACTCCGTCTCTCTGTGGATTCGACCCTACTTCCCTTTACTACCATTGTTAGAGGATTGTAGGAATTATCTTTGAATAGGTGATACGACTTTAGCCTGTCAATATGAAAGGCCATTAACATTCATAGACATGACTCACAACTTAAACTATCTTAATGTGAGACGAAAGTGAGATAACATGACATAAATTTTCATCTTTCATACAAAAGATCATTCCTGCATGCTGCTAATATAGTATATGCTTACTGCACTCTGATAAAATTGCAGTAAGAAAATCAATGAT
Source organism: Patellifolia procumbens (assembly GCA_947645195.1). Lineage (NCBI taxonomy): Eukaryota > Viridiplantae > Streptophyta > Magnoliopsida > Caryophyllales > Amaranthaceae > Patellifolia > Patellifolia procumbens. The sequence goes on from CANSGD010000372.1 coordinate 175,086, forward strand.
TTTTTTCAAGCCCCGAAAATTTCTTTTCAAGCCCCAATAGCCTCATAAGTCATAACTCTTTCAACCACCCTCACACAAATTTGTTTTGATCTCCCCTACCTCTCACCTCCCCCTCCCTTTTCCAGTCTTGTATTCTTCTTACCCTGACAAATGGGAAATAAAATCAAACAAAAAGGAAAGAGTTATAAGAAATTTAATGTTCAATTGAAGTTAACTACATATTCATGTGTATGCCAGATGCAATTTTGAGCATTACAAAACCAATATCCAGGAACTGGTTCTTTGATTCCATTATTCAAATTAACAAATTGACGAACAGGAATTAATATTTTCTACACTAAACCAACAAATATGAAATTAGCTGTAAAAATCATTTGATCTCACTTTACATCATTGATGAGGAGAATACAGAGCATAATTGTTGAAAGAGAACCAAGTACATTAAAATTCACTTGGTTATGTTCTATCATGATCTAATTCTCCTTATAAAGAACTTGGTTTGATAACAAAGAAAAAGGGGTGATTTAACCTACTATTGTATAAAAGTAATTAATTGATGGTTATTGCCGGTATTAGTTAAATACAATTTGTAAGGGAACTAATCTCATTCAGATTTAAAGTTTTAAACCAAGAAATTTTTTAGCAAGAAATTAAGCACCTCAATTGAGAAGCTCAATATATGTAAGACTTCAGCACAAAGCTTGAAGTCGTAGCTTGAGTATTACATCTGGCATGGTTTATTGTAGTTCTCGTTGAATTGAGGAGGTACTTGCTTAATTTACATGATAGCTCTAATTACAACAGTAAAACTCAAAGTATCCAAATTTCCAAACCAATTCAAAAGACAGGATTAAAACATCACAAAATCAATAGCAACTTCCATCATTTCATGATTCAAAGTAACAAATGGATAAATACTAAATTTTAGAATATTCAAAAGTATTTCAAGAAATACAAATTGGCTACAGCACTGAATCAACCTCACTAATAAAGCAACAGAATTAGGACACACCTGTACCTAGGTAGCACGGAAACGGATACGAACACTCAAAATGCTCTGAAACTGAATAATTTCAACTTTTTAAACTCAAGATTTTCTACCCAAAAAATGATATACAAATCAGTGAATCACTAGCAATTTTACCAATAATAGATTGAAATTGAAATCTGAATGTATCAAAGTGGTTTAGTCTTTAGTGTGTTACACACTTACACCACCTCCAATTAGTGCATAAGCTGAAGTAGTAAACAACTAAATTCAATACCCAAAGAGGGTGACTTTATTATATTTTAGCAATCCATCATCATTTAAACAACAATAACAAGCATTGTCACAAAATATGCAAGCAGAAAAGAGCATTAATCTAACGAGTAGAAACTCGAAAGCCCGATTCGATATCCCACCAATGAAATTAAAGTTTACCCATCAACGAAAACACCAGCACAACTGAGCTCCCATCCGTTGAATTCAGCAGAACAATCAGAAATCAGAGCACAACCCGATTCAAATGAAAACTAATGACTCTATAAGGTGGAGCAATTTGGGCGAAATTTTCATGGCTACTCAAGAATTTGTATATCTAGGCAATGATTTAGCTAGTGTTTAACATTAACTAGTATTAGTTGACATTGCTATTATGTCCTCAATTAAATTAGAGAGGATTGAATACTGTTCCATTAAAATGACTCTAATATGCCGAGTGTACTAGAAAATTAGAAAGCAATTCATACTATGAAGCAAGGTAATTACTCATGTACCTCATATATCTAAGTCAATTTCAGATTCGAAAATTAACCTAAATACAAAGTAATTATAAACTTGAAATGGAATTTAATGGAGAAGTGAGTGGGAATACCTGAATTTGCTAGACAGAGAAGCAGGGGCAACGGAAGACTTCACTCCATGGATTCTTGAATACCAGAAGTTGTTGGCAATTGTGGGAATTGGATGCACACCAGAATAGGCGTGGGAAGACATAGAGGAAACTGCTCGCTGCTCAGGTAGTGGGGGAATTTTGGAGCCAAAAGTTTTTTCTTTTTTTCCTACTCTCCCTCCATCCCTTTAGCGCGTAACAGTATGTTAGTTTTTTTTTTTGTAAATTTTTAATGATATAGCTTCAAATTAGCAATTCATTGTATCTTAGTTAATAATTATATATATCATTCCAATTATGGCCTTAAAAATTTTGAATAATATATTTGATAAAACTCTCTTATATAACCTCTAATTTTAAGTTGGTCTTATAATAGACCGCCTAAATGTACTTTAAAAATAGGCAACATTCCAAGCTCAATTTAAAAAAGAGAATGAAATACCTTTCTGAATAAACTGATGAGAATTTTTAAGTAAAGCTATTGATGGGCTTAAAGTAATCTAATTTAATTATAAAGTTAGATCGCCTCTTTTAATAATCTTGCTAATTTTCTATTTATTTACATGATATCTTTTATTTGATAACCACTTGATTATAAAAAGGATAATTATATCGATTTATTTACATGATATCTCATATTGTATAACTACATGACTATAAAAGGATAGTATATCGATTTAATTTTATATCGATTTAATTAAATGATATCTCACAACGACAGAAATTTGGGGCATAGGGTGTAAGTTGGTTGAAAATGACATGTTTGATTGATTTCGGTAGAAAACAAGGTCACAACGACAAAAAACAACCATAACTTACAGAAAACGACTCAAATCCCCTTATACCTTCCCAAACATATCCAATATGAAAACTTAACTGGTATAGGGTCTAATTTGGTTGAAATGGTTGATTGATTTCGGTAGAAAACAGGGTCACAACGGCAGAAACCAACCATAACTTACAGAAAACGAGTCAAATCCCCTTATACCTTTCCAAACACCTCCAATATAAAATTTAACGGGTATAGGGCGTAAGTTGGTGGAAAATAATAAGTTTGATCAATTCCAGTAGAAACAGGGTCACAACAACAGACAACAACCATAACTTACAGAAAACGAGTCAAATCCCGTTATACCGTTGCAAACACTTCCTATATGAAAATTTTGACGGGTTAGGGTGTAAGTTGGTTGAAAACGATAAGTTTGATTGATTTCCGTAGAAATTAGGGTTACAACGACAGAAACCAACCATAACTTACAGAAACGAGTCAAATCCCCTTATACCTTTCCAAACATCTCCAATATGAAAATTTGACGGGTATAGGGCGTAAGTTGGTGGAAAATAATAAGTTTGATCAATTCCGATAGAAAACAGGGTCACAACAACAAACAACAACCATAACTTACAGAAAACGAGTCAAATCCCTTTATACCGTTCCAAACACCTCCTATATGAAATTTTTTGTACAGGGTGTAAGTTGGTTGAAAATTATAAGTTTGATTGATTTCGGTAGAAATCAGGGTCACAACGACAGAATCCAACCATAACTTACAGAAAACGAGTCAAATCCCCTTATACCTTTCCAAACACCTCCAATATGAAAATTTGACGGGTATAGGGTGTAAGTTGGTTGAAAATTATAAGTTTGATTGATTTCGGTCGAAATCAGGGTCAGAACGATAGAAACCAACCATAACTTACAGAAACGAGTCAAATCCCCGTATACCTTTCCAAACACCTCCAATATGAAAATTTGACGGGTATAGGGCGTAAGTTGGTGGAAAATAATAAGTTTGATCAATTCCGGTAGAAAACAGGGTCACAACAACAGACAACAACCATAACTTACAGAAAACGAGTCAAATCCCTTTATACCGTTCCAAACACCTCCTATATGAAAATTTTGACGGGTATAGGGTGTAAGTTGGTTGAAAATTATAAGTTTGATTGATTTCGGTAGATTTCAGGGTCACAACGACAGAATCCAACCATAACTTATAGAAAACGAGTCAAATCCCCTTATACCTTTCCAAACACCTCCAATATGAAAATTTGACGGGTATAGGGTGTAAGTTGGTTGAAAATTGTAAGTTTGATTGATTTCGGTAGAAATTAGGGTCACAACGGCAGAAACCAACCATAACTTACAGAAAACGAGTCAAATCCCCTTATACCTTTCCAAACATTACATATCAATAAAAGACAATTGTGTTTTCTACCATTTCATAGAGACTATGGATGATTAGATACAAACACCTCATTTAGAACAGCCAAGATCATCAAAATCATACTCATCCTGATAGCTTTCTTGACCATACAAAGCTTGAAGGAAACTGAATGACAGAAAAAAATAGAAACATACCCCAGGAGGAACACATAATTTCCAGTCAAGTTGTCAATGTTTCTTGAGTGCTGCAATAATACCAGTTGAGGCAGGATGGCAACTGCTTCCAGATACAATGAAAAGGTCCACAAAATCTACAAACACGTTCAGAGATTAAAAAAGTGAAAAAAAATGAAAGCGTGTTCCTAAGTACAGAAGCTAGCACTTCTAGGCTGGCTTCATTAATCATAGACAAATAACATATCAAAAGTTGATCTGAAGTGACAGCTAGTCCCTGAGATAGGCTTCTGCAATGTAAGTCAAGCTTTTTACATCCTTTCAGTTCCTTTCAGAAATATTTAAGGGTTGGGCGCCAACCTTTCTGGGTTACAGTGCTCAAGGAGCTTTCAAAATGGGGGGTTATGAGTTCTTCAAGAAGTATTATTCAGATATCGCGGGTTCTGAATACACAGCAAAATACAAAACATTGATATACATAGCTGGTGGATACGTAGCTAGAGTGTTTTGTGTTGTTGTATCACACCCTGCAGACAACTTGGTTTCCTTCCTCAACAACGCCAAGGGTGCTTCTGTTAACGATGTATGTACATGAATTTCATCATTGAATCATACATATTGTCAAGTCTATGCTTTCATTAACATAATTTGAGTTCTGCAGGCTGTGAAGAAGTTAGGACCAAACGGATACACACTAGATATATTAAGATGAAAAGGAAAAGAAGAAAAAAACGGAATATGAGTTTTTATGCAAATTTTTCAGATCAAGCTTAATGAGCTTAAGCATGTGCAACTAAAAAGAGTCGGACTTATTCATAATTTCAATCATTTGAGGATCAGAGCTAAAGCTGCTAAATACCTGAATCGTCTACGTGAATTAGAGCAGAAGAATTCAGCTTAACCAACACAGGGGAGTGATCCGAGACTACAGGCTGAGGAAAAGTAGCAGCAGCTTGGAAATGAGATGAATACCATTTCCTATTAATCAATGCTTTGTCTACCTGAGCCCAAACAACACTTTCCCCTTCATGTAGATTAATCCCAGTGTGAAATGACCCTGAACTAGGAAGATCAGATAAACTAGCTGAAGTTAGGCAATTAGAGAAATCACCAACCACTTGCTAAGTAATAAGAGCAAGGGAATGCTAATATGACTAGAAATAGAAGCTATGAAATCCCAAAGAGATTTTCTAGCCTCACCTATGTGCAAAATATGTACCTTAAGAGTTTTAGCATTCCACAAGATCCATATCCTTCTATTATAATGATGAGAGTAATTGTGAGCAGAAGAAAACCTTTTGATTTTTTTTGCTAAAACAGGAATTCCCTTTTTTGACGAAGCATAAATAGAAGCAAATCCCCCCATCATAAATTAATCATAATTCATACCCATCTTCCCATCAAGCAAATCCTGGTAGTAAATAGAAGCATAAATTTGACGAAGCAGTAACACTTATCACTTTACAATATAATACCATCATATTGACTTTCTTAAACATCAAAATTCCGAAAAAAGCAGCTTATATAAGACAGCAAAATAATACCATAATATGTCCTAATGCTCATCGAATTAGTTAAATACTCAATCACATCTGCAAAATCGAGCAAAAGACTAGGGCCTTCTCGTACATTTAAGAGGCCCTGTGCAAAAAGAATTATTTGGGGCCTTCCTAACTAGAAATAATTGTCAAAACATAAAATTATACTTCTCAAATTTTGACAGCGTCTAAGATAATGCTTTAGCCAATACTTTTGGTATTATATACAAACTTTTTGATAATATTTTTTTTAATTTCTTTTTTTTTCAAAATACTATAGGTATTTTGCCAATTTAACGTATTACAATGGTTGTTAATAACACATTTAAAAAAATATTTCAAAGTCATTTGTTAAATAAAATGCAACATACCCATTTCTAAAAGGCAAGAGCCAATACAAGAAAGCATAAGGTAAGACCGCTAGGAGTAATGGGTAAGATTTATAAGAAAATGAAGTAATTTATAGAAGAAAAGTAAATAATAACAACATTCCTAAAAGAAATACTAGTAAGAAACAGAATCATGAGGCAAAAAGGCATTGAACACCCTGGAGTCCTCGACCTTACGACCTCAAGCAACACAATGTCAATATTTGTACCACTAAACCAAACGGCAATATGCTGCTAGTATATGACGAAAAGTAAATATATCTTTTTAACTTTTTGGGGGCCCTGTGCAAATGCACAGGTTGCACACCCCAATCACCGGGCCTGCAAAAGACATCAGCATACCAAGGTGCTAACAACACAAAGAAAGAAGGTTCCAACTTAGCCCTAATCATATAAATTTTAAGGCAAGCCTGAGAGCATACCTTTGCCTTGCAGACTTGAATCAAAGGGCAGGTCTGAATCCATAACCTTAGACCTGAACTTGCAGCCAGAGATAAATTTGCAAACCAGCAAACCAGAACCAAACACCCATCCCGTAAGTTGCAGGCAGACCTCATAAGAAGCACTTCGTAACTAATTAAGCAACTAAGCTCAGATCTGAACCAATATTAAGCCTAAAAAATCTTATGTTCCTTGACGTAGTGACATCAAATACAGTAATTACCTTTACATCAAGTAAGTTGCAGGCAGATCTGCAATTGTGGTATGCCCATCTCAGGTAGTAAAGCCATATAAAGAGCTTGCTCTACTCTCATATATATGCCTATGATGTTAACAACAGCTCACTAATCAAACTCTAATAGCAAGTGGAACTTGATTCATATCTTCATAAGTACTGTCATATACCATACAACCTAGTGCATGATTTGATACACAAAGTAAACACAAATGCAAACATAGTACTTTGAAAACAAATAATACTATATCAACAAACAACCAAAGGAATTATGTCAAGAATCATGGGTCTTATTATAAAAATGTGAAATAATAAATACTGGAAAACCAAAACCCAGTCACAGATAAAAGCAAAATAAAAAACTCAGGCAAGATCAAGATCATTATCATCATCACTGCATTGGTCACCATCACCCTCAAAATCACTCCCAATATCAACAGCCTCGTCTTCTTCTTCTTCTTCACATACATCTTCGTTCCCATCAATATCCTTTGGTTGATTTGTAGCATCGGCATTTACAGTCATTTCTTCGATATCATTTCTTACTACAAAAACTGAATCATCAACCTCCTCTATATCTATAGGAGGCAAACGTGAATCGTTGGAAGACCTTAACATTTGTTGCAATGGAACATCTTCTTCTTCAACAGTTTCCTCTTTCTCTTTCACATTGTAGTGATGCCTTGGATGGTTCTTGACAGCAAAAAAACAATTGGGATCAAATCCTTCCCTAACATAAAAGACTTGGTGAGCTAGAGACACGGGCACATAAGGTTCTTTAGTACGCAACCTACATCAACTATTGACACTAACAAAACTATGTTTGTCAATTTTTATACCTCTGCCGATATTATGAACATCCCACCAATCACAACCAAACAAGACCACACATTTTCCATCCAAATATTGTAGCTCAACTATGTCCGTCAAGATTCCAAAGTAGTCAATTTCCTTACTCCCCGAAATCCCTTTGGCCATAACCCCGCTATTTTGATTTACCATCTTTCTCTCTGTGTCCCTTGTATGAAATCTAAAGCCATTTGCGACATACCCGCCGTAACATTGGACACCTTTAAAAGGGCCTAGACTTAAAGTACGTAAATCTTTTAGCACTTGATCATCACCTCGTAATTCTGTGACCTAGTTGAAACAAACAAGAACTTATCATAAATACATCATAATAGTAAAAGGAAAAGAAATAATCAACTATTGATGACATACCTGATCACGGAACCAATCGACTAAACTTTTGTCCGATACATCACCCTTTTCATACTCACTGAAACAAACAATTGAATTACATTCATGTCACAATTACATTCAAAACACAATCAGAGAAAAACTATATTCACATGTTTGTATGAAAAAGGTTAGTCTCATACTCTATGTATGCTTCTGCTTTATCACAATTCTTCAGCACACATTCTCGACATTGAGCTAATTGTTCTTCTGTCAAAGATCTACTATTCCTTTTCCCTAAAGGAGATCCACACGGTGCAAAGATTGATAGACCTTTGTAGTCATCATTATTAGCATCGGCATTTCTCTCTAGTTGGTTAAATTTTGTTTCAATGTCATGTAGATACTTAGAACAAAAAAACATACACTCCTCAACAATATATCCTTCAGCAATGGAACCTTCTGGCCGATGTTTATTTCTAACATAAAACTTGTATTTGCGTAAAAGCCTGATAAAGTAAGAGTTAATCTATCAATAAAAGTTAAATTAAGCAAATAAATCTAATAAATTAATCATACAAAAGGAATACATTTCGATGGGGTACATCCATCGATATTGTACGGGTCCACCCAATTTTGCTTCAGCTACAAGGTGAACACACACGTGCACCATCGAAGTAAAAAAAGAAGGCAAAAAAAACTTCTCCATCTCACACAAGGTGACCACTATTTCACGTTCAAGAGTGTCTAAATCTTTTAGTTTCAATGACTTTGAACACAAATCTTTAAAAAATGTGCTTAACCTAACAATCACCTCATACACTTGGGGACGTGACACGCCGCGAATTGCAAGTGGCAATAACTCCTCCATTAACACATGGCAATCATGAGTTTTAAGACCGCGAACCTTACGCTTGTTAACATTGATGCATTTGGAGATATTAGAGGAATACCCATCAGGAACCTTTATATCCCCTAAGAAATTGCATACCATTTCTTGTTCAAACTTATTCAATGTATAAGGTGCCGGAGGAATGTGCCATTCTCCATTCTTCAACTTAGGTGCAAGATGTTTTATAATATTCACATGATTTAGATAGTGCCTAGCCTTTATGTTATCCTTCGACTTACCCTCAACATTTAGCAAAGTACAAAGAATAGTGTCTCAAACATTTTTTTCAATATGCATTACATCAAGGTTGTGCCGAAGCAAAAGTTCACTCCAATATGGCAATTCAAAAAAAATACTTTTCTTCTTCCAATTATCATTTCTCTTTGGTAGTGGCACAGTTTTTCCGAATTTCATGCCTTCAAGGTCACTAACTTGGACCAATATTTCAGCACCAGATAACCGCTCAGGAGGGCCTCTTTTTTCTACTTTCCCATTAAAAGATTTACTATCCCGCCATTTATGGTCAATAGGTAAAATGCGACGATGATCCATATAACAACATTTCCCTTGATTTGGTAATCGAAGAGAAGAAGTTTCGGTTAAACAACAAGGACATGCCTTATAACCTTTAGTAGACTACCCAGACAAGTTTGCATATGCCGGAAAGTCATTAATGGTCCATAGCAATGCCGCATGCATCTGAAAATATTCATCTTTTGAAACATCATAAGTTTTAGCTCCACTTACCCACAATTCCTTAAATTCTGCAATCAACGGCTATAAGTATACATCAATGTTGTTGCCAGGCCCACTCTTCCCAGGAATTAACAAAGAGAGTATCGTGTAAGGTTGCTTCACACACATCCATGGTGGGAGGTTATACACAACAACTACTATTGACCAGATACTGTAGTCATTTCTTTGACCGTCAAATGGATTGAACCCATCACTTGCTAAACCCAACCTTACATTTCGACCATCTGAAGCAAATGGACGATGAAGATCATTAAAATGCTTCCAAGCTTCACCATCAGCGGGATGACGAAGGACCCCAGCTTCTTCTTCCCTAGTGTCACAATGCCATCTCATGTCACTTGCTGTATTTGATGACATGAACAACCTTTGCAGCCTTGGTGTAAGTGGAAAATAACGTAGCACTTTCGGAGAAGATCTGTTACGCTCTTTATCACATATGCTTCACTTTTGGAGATCGGCATTCTCTTTCCAAAAAAGCATGCAATCATTTTCACACGCTTCTATTTTCTCGTAATCAAATCCTAGGTCAGTAATCATCTTTCGTGCTTCATAATAATTTACTGGAAATTCCGCACCCTTTGGTAACACATCCTTGTACATTTTCAGCATACTGTCAAAAGCCTTATTAGTCATTCCATCCATACATTTGATTTGGAACAACTTCAAAATAAAGGACAGTTTGGAATATTTGTCACAATCAGGGTATAAAGCTTGTTTAGCATCTCTCAACAAATTGCCATAGATTTTGTCCTCTTTTGAACCCTTACCATATTTATGAACACGAGGCTCCAAAAATTGACGCTCTTGACTATCATTATCCTCTTGCTCTTCACTTGAATCATCACCAAACACACCTGGATCATTTGTTTCATATATCATCCTAAATATATCATCATTACTACCATCTCCTAAATCAGTTCTACTTCGTTTCGGTGCGGGTTTATATTCACCATGATAAATCCAAAATACATATGATTGCACGATTCCATTAATTACCAAATCATCATTGATATATAGATATCTTATAGAGTTTTTCCCTTTCTTTACAAGCTAAATTGTGCTATATTGATGCTCTTATGAGCTATTTATGCTAACTATTTCGATATAGTTGTGGTTTGTGTGTTCTATATCATTTTGCAGGTTTTAGGGAAAAACTCCCTATTTACTTGATGTTTTGAGCACCACGCTATAGCGGGAAGTTATGAGGCATCTTTGAGGTCTCAAAATGGTATTTGGACCCCATTATGAAGAAGTAAGTGTGCAAAGACTTGGCGTCTGAAGCCAAGCAAAGCAAGGAAAGAAGAAGACTCGCTCGATCGGGTCGCGCAACAACTGCCCGATCGGGTACGAGTGAAGAAGTTGAAGTTCAGGTTTCCCACCCGATCGGGCGGCCTTGCCCGATCACATCGGGCGGAGCAATACTTAGCCATTCTTGCTGCATTTCTGAGAGCTGAAGAAGACATCCACCCGATGGCATCAGGTGGACTTGCCCGATCAGGTGCTGGGGTTGCGGCCCCGATCGGGTGGAAGCTGCCCGATCCCATCGGGTGAAGCCTATTTTGTTGCTGCTGGAGACTTGTTCCCAGGCCCGATCGGGCGGCCTTTTGCCCACTCTATCTTATTGTTTTCTTAGGACCTATAAATACTTTTTAGGTTATTTTTATTTGTATCTTTCATATTATTAAACACTTAGAGAGCTCTTAGCCTAGTTTATCATTGCTTTCGATTGTAGAAGAGATTTAAGTACAATTTCAATTCAATTAAAGTTTCCGATTTCCGTCAATTTGGTAATCGTCTTGCTTATTGCTTTACTCCTTTATCTCAATTACATTAGTTCAATTGCTTATTTCTCAATTAGTTCATGATGCAAATCTTAGGGTTTTTAATTAGTTTTGTTGTTGTCAATTCGATCATGTCTGAGTAGGTCTCTTTCTAGGGTGTTAGATAGGGAAGCCATGTTTATACCATGATTGCTATTTAGACTCCTTTTGATTTCTAGGGCTTGATTAGAGTGATTGTGGTGTGGTTTGTTCTTAATTAGTGATTAATGTTAGTGACCAATTTCATTGATTGCTTGTGGTTAATAGTTGTTTGCACAGATCCGTCTTACGACTAGAGGCCTAGGACACATTAGTAGTTCTGATTACGTTAGTGAACATGCAGCGTATGTTGAACTATGAGCGTTGAGTCTTAACCATAGCTCAACACATGCTCTAATCCCTCGACTCTTGACCTAGGTTTCGATAGTTGTTAACCTTGTTTGATTGGTATAAGCATGGTGGACCGACCTAATACCCTAGGCTTTTATTCCATAGTTAAATCCTCGACTTAATTCGTATTATTTAGCTTACTCATTAGTTCAGTTAATTCTCCATATTTTCATCTGAAGTAGTTAGTTAATTGAATATTAATATAGAAACTCTGTCTCCCTGCGGATTCGACCCTGCTACCACTGACTACCTTAGTTAGAGGACCGTAGGTTTATTTTTTGATTAGGTGACACGACTAAAACCTATCAATCATATATTTCTTCCTTCGTTTTGTGTCGACTATTCTTCTTCTCCTAATTCACTACTCATAGGCAAATCCTCAAAAGCAAAATCAAGAAACTCTTTGACTCCATTCAGATACAAATCATTTGTCCTATCACCGCATTGCATCCAGTCTAATCTCTGCTTTAAAAGATCCGAATCATCCATGTCTTAAGGTTATTTATAACTACAAGATAAACAAAGAAATAATATTATAAATTTATCAAAAGTAAAAAGAACTTGTAATATCAAGGAATATTAATATAAACCGAAAAGGCCAAAATCATCATTATTACCTCCAAAAAGACAATCACAAAATCTGGTTGAGAAAGAAACAACCTCGTAGTTTGTATTTGATCACAACTTTTTTGTAGCAAGAAAGGTATTATGAAAATTATAATTAAGCTAAAGAGGCTGAGGGACTCAACTCAAGTAAGCAAGATTTTCTACAACTAAAGCAAGGAGACCATATATGAATCAAACTACCATTAATCAGCACTCTTTCCCGGTAATAATCCCCTAATCCCTAATGCTACCCTGCCACCTTAAAATATGAGTATATGACACAGTCAATAACATTCGGTGGCGACTCTTTATACCAATCACTACCAATTGATTGGAGAACCACTGAGTTCTATAAAGTGCACAGCAGATTCCTTCAATTCCTTATTTGACATATGCAATAGTATGAAAATGCCCAATGGAGGTACAACAGAAAATCAAAATAAAAAAAAACATGATAGTAATCAAACTGTAACGATTAAAATGGAAAAATAAATAATTCAGGGGAATCAAAAGATACATCTGAGTCTGAACTTGCAGCTGCTACTACCAACTCTAATTTCCCTATTACTAATCTAGCTATTAATACTCGATTCCACAGATTTTATGAAATAACCAGAGAGTCTTGGGTTGCCAATTGCACTATTAATAGTCAAGCTATCAATACTCAACCTTTTTAATAGCGTTGGACACTTAAAATCAATCAAACCATTGAAGAAATTCACAAAGCAATTTCTCTATATCTGCCAATTATCATCTAATTGTAACATCAATAATCAAGAAGTTCAAAGAGGGAAGAGTAGATGAAAGCACCTCGGTGCAGCAGAGCAACGGCACAGTAGCAGCAAAGCAGCGAAGAGAGAGGAAAAAGTTTGGGCTCTGGGCGAGCTTTCGTACCTGGCTCCGGCGAGCTATAACAACTCCGACGAGATGGAACAGACGGAAGAGATGTATGAGAGATTGAGAGTGGCTCTGTAACTCTGTTTGAGTGATCCTGATTTTTTGTTTTGAGAAAGCAACGTTTTTTTCATTAAATTATACTTCTAAAACCTAATTAGAAAGGGAGTTAGTTGTTCAGTCAAACTTAAATCTATTATTTGACTCTTCTTGTAAATAAAATTTGAATATAAGATATTTTTTTGGCATTTAAAACTAATAAATTTTTAACTACAATTATTCAAATACATTCTAAATACGGTTAAAACCCTTTAAATTATACGTATATTTTATTTTAAATTTTAAACTTCATAGTTAGTTTTAATTGCATTAATTAGCTAGTTTCCCTCAAAAATAAAACTGCGTTAGTAAATGAAACTAATTAAAATGTTTAATATGATAATCCAATTCACTTGAAATATTTATATTTGATGGTACCCAAAATACGTACTTTTACAAAATACATTTGAACGGTAACCAACTAATTCAATCATGCAACCCCTCAGTTACCCTCAATTGAAAATATACCAAACAAGTTCTCGGAATATGTCTAATTAATTAATCGCCACAAACGGAATTGAATAGTGAATCATTATTTTGACTTTGATTGGGGTTTATATGATGGTTATTTTTTTTTTATCCTTCTTAGACATGAGGACCAAGAAGTGGCCATAAATCCATTACAAAAATTCTTTTTAATTATTATTACTGCTTTTTTATAGTGGCGTAAGTGTTTTCTTGCCACGGAGAATTATCTATGGCCAAAGTTGTGGCATAAGTTTTCTCTTGCTACAACAAAATTATTTCGTGGCTAAATTCGTGGCATAAGTGCTCATTTGCCACATACAACTTGCACCTGTGGCGTAATTCGTGGCAAAACTGTTTTTTGCCACGAAAACCTTTTTCCCGTGGCAAAAATTATTGTATTCCTTTTTATTTTCTATTGACTACTACTTTTCTGTGGCAAGCTACAATAATTGCCACAAATTTCCATTTTCCGTGGCGTAATTTGTGGCGTAAGTGACGATTTGTAGTAGTGATGGCTTTGAAGTTAGATATGTCTAAGGCATACGACATAGTGGAACGGGATTTTCTAGAGGCTACTTTATATAAGTTTGATCTGGATGAGGCTTGGTATAGTAGAGTTATGGAGAGCGTCAGATCCGTCAGCTTTTCGGTTCTTGCGAGTGGTAAACCTTTGGTGGAGTTTACGCCAAACGTGGGATTAGACAAGGGGACCCTTTGTCACCATATTTGTTTATCTTGTGTGGTGAAGTGTTCTCAAATTTATTGAATATAGCTGAAGAAAGGAGAAGTCTGCGAGGTTTGAAAATTTCTAGTACCGCGCCTACAATCACATATTGTATTATTTTCACAAAAGCCAATGACCATAATATGGAGGAAATTAAAAATGTTCTTAAAGTGTATGAATAAGCGTCGTTTCAGAAAGTAAACTTAGAAAAAACGAATGTCTTATTTAGTAGTTGTGTGGCCAATGTTCGTAGAGGTTCTCTGGCGGAGAAGTTAGGGGTTAGAGTGGTGGATATTCAAGATAGATATTTGGGGTTACCTACGGTGGTGGGACGATCAAAGAAGGTTATGACCAAAGGAGTGAAGGAGAAATTATTGAAAAAGTTGCAGGGGTGGAAGAGGATGGTGCTTTCTAAACCTGGTTGGGAGGTCCGGATAAAGGCGGCGGCCCAATCTATCCCTACCTACACGATGAATATGTTTACGTTTCCAACGTCTTTTTGTGAGGAGTTGCGTTCAATGGTTGCTCAGTTATGGAAGGGTCAGAAAAGGGGGTAAGGAAGATCCATTGGGTTGCTTGGAAAAGGTTGTGTCGGGCAAAGTCTCGGGGAGGTTTGGGTTTTCGTGACTTTAAACTTTTCAACTGAGCGTTACTTGGGAAGCAAGCTTGGCGTTTGGTGACAAATGAGAATTTTTTTGCTCTTCCGAGTGCTTAAAGCAAAATATTTCCCTTCATGTTCTTTCATGGAATCTCTGCTAGTTAATACACCTAGTTACACATGGCGAGGGATATGGGAAGCTAAGTGGGTTCTTCGACGAGGTGTGGTTTGGCGAATTGGTGATGGTGAGCAGGTAAAGGTGTGGAAAGACTCGTGGTTGCCCCGTACTCAATCTCGAAGGGTTATATCACCTATTGGAAATGCTAATCCACATTTGGAGGTTGCCAATCTCATAAATTCGACCTTTGGAACTTGGAATGTGGATTTATTGAATCAAATTCTGCTGCCTTTCGAGACGGAGAGGGTTCGTTAGTGTGGGACATGGAAAAGGATGGCCGATATTCGGTGAGGTATACCTATCATGCTATATTCGAAGATGCTGGTGCTGAATTGGTGGCGACAAGATTGACTACTCATTCTATGTGGAACAAAATTTGGCAGACTCGCCTTTTACCCCGATTCAAAATCTTTGCATGGAGAGCTTGCCTTAATGTTATTCCCACAAAGTGTGGTTTGAGTAGACGTGTCCCTGATTTTAATCCAATGTGTGGAGTGTGTGGAATGGCGAAGGAAAATGTGCTACATGCTCTAAAGGAGTGCTATCTTGCTCGTTCGATTTGGGAGTGCAGCCCTTTCGAGGACTTAGCGTCGATTCCAGCACCGTCTTTGTTGGAGTGGTAGGAGAATTGCATTGAAAAGGTTGGGGAGGAAGAGTGGGAGGGGATTGTGGCACTTTGTTGGGTGGTGTGGGGGGCGAGAAACAAGTGGGTGGTAGGAGGTGAGATGGTGGGGCATGCGGAGGTGTGTGCCCATGTGACGAAGCTTTGTGCGGAGGCCAAACATGTCGATGAAGGTGAGGAGGAGAGGAGAAAGCGGTTCATTCCTGAGACGGTTCTTCCAAATGTCTGAAAATCGGCTTCCGATGGTAACATTAAGATGAATTGGGATGTGGGTCAGGTAGGGAATGCTGGGTCTGGTTGGGGGATTGTATTTCGTGATGCTATTTGGTGCGTCCTGGCGTGCAAGGTGCATCAAAGTGAGGCAGAACATGAGGCGAGAATGGATGAGGCTCTCGCCATTCGATAGGGGCTGCTTAAGGCCCCCGGAGTTGGGCTACGATTGCTTGGATGTGCAAAGTGATCGCTTGGGATTCATCGAGGCGTTGCGCTCGAAAGCTCATGCTTTAGCTATTTTCACTTAATTATAAATGACATTTTAACTTTAGTTGCTTCTTTTTACATTGTTAATTGGATGTTTGTAAAGAGGGAAGGGAATAAGGTAGCTCATACGTTGGCTCATCTCCATCTTTGGAATTGGGACCGCGTTTGTGGGTTAGTGATTTTTCGAAACTTGCTTTGAAGTTTGCTTTTGATGATATGGTAATTTAGTCCCATTTTCTTGGAACTTCTTTAAAAAAAAGTTGTGGGTTTTAGTAAAAACAAAGAGAATTGACAAAAACAATTATTCATAATTTTCAAAATTATATTAAAACAAAAGGATTACTAATTGGAGTATGATGACAAAAAAATGGTGTAGCTTGGTGGTAGAGCTATTACTACATTCCTCCTAATCATAGGTCATGGAGCATGTGACATGGAGCAACACGTGTCAGACTACAATGCGTGATTACGCGTTTTAATATATTTATAGATTGAACCTAACGAGAACATGCCTTTACAACGTGTTTGGTATTTTTTTAGTAAAGTATAAGACGTGAAAAGGAGGGGAGGAAAGAGAAGCGAAAGGAAGGGAAAAAAATGAATTAAACTTTCCAATGATTGGCCAAGAAGATGAAACAACAATAAATATGATGTTTGTAATAAAAGTAAAAAAAATAACAAGTGTATTGCATCATCTAAATGATATAGAAAAATAGTGTAGAGAACAAAAAAAAATACTATATACTGTGTAATTTCTAAAGGGAGAATTATGGGTGAGAAGGAAGATGATAATGTAACGCAAGAAAGTAAAATTGTGAGAGAAGATAATGTCAGTTTTTATTAATTATCTCTTCCCTCTCAAATTCCTCTAATTCCGAAACGAAAGGAAAGGAAAGGGAAGATTTATAGGTAGTTCCATTCATTTCCATTCACATCCCTTACAATTTCTTTATCAAATATAGGAAAGTCTCCCTTTTCCTTTTACTTCCTTTATTTTCCATCCAATTCCTACCTACTAAACACACTATTAATTAGCTTTTTGATATAAAAAATTTAAGTTTGTTGATCGAGCACGGCGATTGCACCGCTGCACGAGAAGTCTGTAAAACAAAATGCGACTCCCTTTGTATAAAATTCAACATCTTTTTAATTTTAGAGTCAAATTTTACTAATGGTATGCGAATTATTGGTTTGGGTTGGTGAACAGTAACAAAAAGGTAGGCCCAACGGACTGGGTTTAAGGAGTGAACTGGTGCGAGTTGCTAGCATGTTTTGTGCGGGTCAGGTGGGTATGTAATGTGTGTTTTTTTATGCATGCATACTCAACTGGGCTAGTGTGTTGGCTTGCGTTGGGCAATGTTGGTCAGGCTATACTTCTTTGTTTCTATATATCGTTAAGGCATGGAAGATTTGTATTTTCACTTATTAAGAACTAAGTATAAAAGTATACATTAAAAAAAAAATTGAATAATGATCAATACTTATAATGTTTATTCATCATATACAAACTTGTGTTAGACTGTGCATGCATAAATATATGTATAGACTTCCAAAAAAATTAAATAAAAGAATCATGGGTTTTGATTTGACACGACAATGGACGTTCGGGTTAGATTGACACATTATATAAATAACCCCCCATGCACATGTAATCACTAGCTACAACAAATTATCACTTCAGCAAGCCTGAAAATGTTGGGTGGGATCATACTTGTACTCCTAAACAAAGTGGTGGGTTGGGGTTTAGGAAAATGGGTATTTGGAACCAAGATGCAATTCGGGAGGCATGTCTTGCCTATAGCCTATAAACACGATACACTGTGGATTAGGTAGATTAATGTTGTAAGAGAGTTCAAACCTTCCAAATCTTCAAGCTGGTATTGGAAGGCAATTTGTGATAAAAAGAAAGGTGTGAAAGTGGAACTTACAAAGCAGAATTGATTATAGAGTGAACTCTTATATCAAGTGAAGAAAGTCTATAAACAACTAGTGGGTGAGATTAGTATATGTAATTGGCACAGGTGCGTTTGAGAAAATATTCTATTCCTAAGCATAGATTAATATATTGCTTTGGGAGAAAAGAAAAACTTAGCACTCAAGAGCTATTGTTTAAATGGAGGATTAGTCTGTCTGATTTATGTTTTGTGTGTGGTAGCAGTACTGAATCCCATACTTATTTGTTCTTCCAATTCTTCAGTTCTAGGTTGATTAAAGAGTTGCTGAGACGGTTAGGAGTGAGATGGGCATAGAGGAGCATAGATGGTTGGTATAAGTGGATAAGAAGGTCTAAGAGGTCAAATATTCTGAAATTGTTGATGGTTGGTGTGAGTATTTTACAACATTTGGAGAGTTAGAAATGAGGCTCTATGGAATGGTAGAGTAGTTAGATGTGAGTCTGTGTTATTTAATTTACAATTTGAGGTTGTTAGTAGGGTTAGTTGATACTTGTTTACTTAAAGCTGTGTTTAGTTCCGATAAATAATGGTTCGAGAAGTTATGTAATGTGAATAAGTGTTGTCTTATTTCTTGAGGTGAAGGGTCCATCCTAGATGGTTTGTTCTCTCAAGGAAAACTCTAGGTTGTATTCCTTTGTTTTAGTAATACAAGTTTTGCACCTGTCAAAAAAAACAAATCATCACTTGTGGCACATTTGCATCTAGCCACTTGAAAAACCGAAGCAATACATATTTAAGATTACAATAAAATTTATGCCACGAGTAATTTTTTTCGTGGAAAAACTTCATTTAGGCACGAATTATGCTACAAGTATTTTATTTTCGTGGAAAAACTGCAATTATGCCACGAATTATGTCACATGCAATTCCGTGGCTATATCGACTTATCCCACGAGCTTATTGCCACCAATTATTTTTTCATGGAAAGATAGTTACTTGTGCTCCATTTATGTTCTCATTAGGAAGAAATTTATTTATGCTAAAAAAATCTTCTTTGAAAGTAAATTACTAAAAGGAACCATAATTAACCCCCCAACCAAGTTCTTCTATTTCCTCTTCCTCTTCCTCTCTCCTCCTCCCCTGCTCTCCCCACCAAACCTTGCAAAAGCTCCTTCTCCAACCATTGTCCCTCCTCTAAACCTATCATCTATATATATATAAAAAAAAGCGTAAGCACGGGTTGTAATCCGCCACGTGTCACTCTCCATTCTTTACAACAATATTTTATCAACGTTTCTCTCATAAAAAATACAAATTGTCCATGAGAAGCTTCGAACCCGCGACCTCGAGTGTGGAAGATTAATGCTCTAACCATTATGCTACTACATTTTTGTTGCTTCTTTTATCAATAATAATAATGATATTAATGATATTATATGTTTTCAATGAAAAACAATAATTAAGATACAATATTTTATTTACATTTATGAATAAAACTACTAATCTATAACTTTTTACTAACATCTTTATACATCAAATTTTAATTGTCTTACATTATTAAACATATAAATTCCAGAGCATTGCCTGGGCCTAAATACTAGTTTCTCTCTAATTTCCATCCCATCGACTCTTTTTCATTATTTTATCTTCTTCCACATTTCGAATTCCTACCCTAACTGGTGAGAATTCTGTTCATTATTATAATTTTCATTCAATTACCCCATTTATATTTCTCTTCAAATAATCAATTCGTTAATTTACACTACGATGGCAGGGAATTGTGAAGTAACACCTAAGAGATTTTGTTCATAGGCCAGATGAATATGACTGTTTCAGATCATAAGCTTATTACTCTTGGTACATCATACACAACCATCATTGTAACCGCATAAAGTTAGGACGTGAAAATGAAGAAAAAAACACGGATTCCATTTATTTGTTAAATTAGCTAATTTTTTTGTTTTTATTTTACTCAATTTTTGCTCTTGTCCTTAAGTTCATAGTTATTTTTGTGTTTTGAAGAGTGGAGAGAAAAAGCTTGTTCATTTTATAACTTGTTTTGGTGTTCTAATTATTTGTTTTTATACGTCTCTTATTTTCAAATTATTTTCAGTCATTATTAGAAAAAATAAGTTCAAATAAGGTTTAACTAGTATTAGATGCACGCGATGCGTGCGAAAGCATATAAAATGGAAAATAAAAAGGAAATTCGATAATTTGTTTAAGATATATATTCCAAAATGAAATAGTTAGTTATAGAGAGAGAATTGATCCATTTAATTAGGAATTAAAAAAAAGAGTAATATAGATTTTTGGTGTCCCCCACCTCTTCACTTATAGAATAGAGATAAGGTTGAATACGGTCTAATAAGGTTTAATAACAAAAAATAAATTAAAGATAAATTAAGATAATTTCAGATAAACTCAAGTTCAGATGAGCAAAAATAAGTTGAAAAGGGCAAAGCCTAAGTTTAATATGTTCATAGATGATATATTATACGTGCTTTAGCTGCCTACAAAATCATGGTTAGCTTTAGGAAGAAAAAATGAACGAGCTTTGACTTTAACATTACATATTCCCATAGTAAGGAAGACTGGTGGAGGAGGAGAATAACAGGCTGATAAATAGCAACATACAAAAATACATCAAAAATAATCCCAGTTTGGATAGTATTGATATTTTTGTAGGTCGGAAGGGGGTCACCACGACACCTACAAGTCACAATCAAGACAACCAACAAAATTATGCAAGCCAATCAACCCAAATTGTCACATACCAATTACCAAATGAAATTAGTAATAATATGCAGCAAACAACTAGCAATAAATTAGAAGAAACAATAGCAAACAACACACACGATATAATGTGCTCAATCCCTTCGATGTGAAAAGTAAAACCACGGGACCTCTTTAAGACTCCACCAGTCCACCCTTAATTAACTTCTTCTCTTATTGATAATTGAGGGAAAAAGAGCCCCAAATCAGTCTACAAAGGATTTACAACCCACCAACAAACAACAACAATAAGAAATTTCAAATAGAGAGCAAAAGGTGAAGAAACACCCAAAAATAGCACCTCCGTAAAGAGACGAGTCCCGGTGCACCAGGGCTCCGATTACAAAACCCAATGGTCATAATGTAGCCCCAAGTGTCCTCAACAAGGTGTCAAAATTTCAGCCATAACAAAAATGGGAGCTTCTCACATGACCCGAATACAAACACCTTGCTTGAGAAAAACGAGCAGACAACACTCTAGGCTCTCTCTCTTCTTTTGTGTGTGTTTGTAATCTGAAAATGCTTGCCGACATCTCTACACTCTAAGACTTTTTTTGGTATGAAAGATGGAAAGGAAATGGAATGGAAATGGTTAAGGCAGGGAAATGGTAATGATAAACGTTAAGGCTATCACTTGTTTGGTATAAACATAGTAAGGGAAACACTAACCTTATTTTCCTTTCTTGTTGTTTGGTATAAGAAAGGTTCCAAGAGATTGGATGTAGTCACAAATTCAACTATTCACATTCATTTTTTTGTTTGGTTTATATCCAAAGAAGAATTAAGCTCATTTGTTTTATTTATTTGCTTTTTTTACTTGTTGTTGCGTCATACGTTTACCAACAAAATTTTACTGGAATTAGCTTGTCATTTCTTACTTATTAAGAAATTTGTATAGATTTTATTAAAATATAAAAGATTACCTACATACTCCCGAAGTCCCGGTTACTAAGGGTCTGTCTAATATTAAATTTTTTTTTTCCTGTTTTTCAATTTTCTTGATAACTAAAATATGAAAAGCAGACTAAATGGATTCCAGTTTCCAGAAAAATCTAAAATTTTAAAAATAGGAGATCGAAAACTATCAGTGAGCCCTACCTATCGATTCTAATTTTAAAAAAAAATAAAAAACACTATTGCCCAAAAAAAAAAAAAAAATCAAACCATAAAATCGAAATAGTCAAAATTGCTACTTTCCTCTTAGTGAACCCTTAAAAATGCGATGCATGTCTAAAAATAAAAACCGAACCTGATATCCAATATTTTAGATCATCAGATTTATAGTCCTCATATGTTTTCACACCCCCACCAAATAATACTTACCTTTATATTGCAAAAAAAGAAAGAGAATTACTAAAATATTGCCAAAAATTCCCATCTCAATTGCCTACAGACACAAACACAAATCAAATGCAACACATATCCAAAACCAAATCGTGGCCCAATGCTGGTCATCTTCTTCATCCTTCACCATTGTGTCTCTCTCCTCTCTCAACAAATCTTCCTCTTCCCCTTCTCTGATCTTTGGCAATTGAATGGAAATTGTTGAGCAGATTTAAAGGACCTTGGCTGCTCATCTTGTTAATTGAATGCATGCATATATTATGCTTGATCAAATTCTTTGAATTACATAGACAACGTAAATTCGATGTGTTCCAGATCTAGCTTAATTGTCGATAATGCTGGTCCATTGATTTGAATTACTAGGCAGATGAAAATTCTTTGAGAAAATTGAATCAACTATCCAAGATAAATATGAATCGAGGAGATTGCAAGCAAAGCAAAGAAGAGCAGATTCAGCAAGAAGAAGAGATGACAGAGAAATCAAGAAGGACGTGACAGAGAAGTAGAGTAATATTTTCCAATATGCTCTGTTTTCTTTCGCGAGGAGAGTAACGGTTTTCATTCAGCTCGTAAACAAGCGGTATCAAAGTGGGGGAGTCGATTACCGCCGACTAATGGATTGGGTTACTTTAGCTGCAACCAAACAGTAAGAAATGAAATGCGTTTTCCATTACCGTTTCCCAGCTATGGAAATGGCATACCAAACAAGGGCTAAGTGTCTACAACATAAGTTCTCTACAAGCTTCTCTTGGAAGCCACCATAAGACCCATGTCATAAAATGGACCAAAACAATAAGACATAACATGTCAACATAAAAGGCCCATATACATGTGTGCACAAAAGCAATGAGAGTATTGCAACTTGGGCTGGACCATAACTATTTTACCATAGGCTTAGATGAAGCTAATTGAACATCTGTTTTAGTACAAATTTAGTTTCGGAGGGTAAAGAAACTCTCATTATGAATGTAGGTTATACATGGCAAGATATATTAGGATATATGGATTATTATTTTCTAGCTAATATGTATACGGGTTGTTAAGTTCAATTTTCATGTTTTTCGACTTCCTTATTAATCAAGGATTTCCTTTACCTTTGCTAACTTTTATGAGTCTACTTTTAATCAAATTGTTTATGATATTTTACAAATCTATTATGATAAATAGAAAATTTTATATCTAAGTGAGAGTATAGATGTATAAAATAACCGTGTGGGACATTATGTTTCACGTACAAATGCATTATCCAATACTAGAAAAAGGAGATAGTAATTATCATGATAATTTTATGCATTATTTACACATAGAATGTGAGGTGGCACCATATATAAAGTCTGTTGTTTCTTTATTTTATGAGGTTTTATGCTTTTGGTGTGGTGTACATAGCTTATTAGATTCAACTACTTACGAGTATAAGTTTTCCCTTCAGGAAAAAGAACCTCTATCTTGGTGACTTATTGCCTTGCACGAGAAGACCTCTCTTCTTTGTTCAAAAAGAGGGGAGCCATGAGAGTTGTTTTCTTTCTCCTACAAGACCATTCTTAAGGAGACCTTATAATATCAATGCACTTGAAAAAGGGAGTCAATTTACTTTGTTTTGATAGGTTCTATGCTACTATATGCTAGCATTCTGATAATTAGATGGGCTCTTTGCGTCGATTGCACGTTGGCTTGGACTAAGCAAGCCTCACTCATGCTGAGATCCCATCATATTCCCAATCAATTTGTATATCTCATCAAAATTAACAAAGAACCTCTCTCCTATATGGGTGGAAAAACATAATTGCAAATGTCTTTGCTAAATGGAAAACCTATCACATTGAGATAACCTCTTGTGCCTTTGACCCCTCCCTAGTCCCTACTCTTCGAACTAATATATCTATAAGTTGATCAAGCATGAGTTTTCTTTGTGTTATTTCATGACTTTTATTTATTTTGTGATCCTAAGGTGAATCTGAAATGGTTAGTCCTGGTTCTTTTTATTCCCCATTGTTTTGCTATAATTGGAGGCCTTTTATGAACTTTTCCGATTAACAATTGCTAGTCGAGTCGATGTATATATAAGCTATTAGATATTTGTTTTGTTTAGGTAGGTTCTTGTCCTTTTGTAGAGAGATAATTATGTTGTATGATTAGGGAGTCTTTTAAATGAACCCATACTAATTGTATGTCCTTTGTAAACACCTCTTCACTATTTCTATAAGCTACATAAATTTAGCTAGCCTAATGCTGCATGATTATCGATTCAGATTAATCTATTGTAGTATGTTTTGGTTAACAATAGATCAACACATTTCAAGAAGAAATATAGCTTCCACAAAGGTATTCTTTAGCCTAATTATCAATAAAGTACCCTTCAAATTTAATATTATTATATGATACATTTAGGTCGGGTGTGCTAGCAGGCGGTAGAATAACAAATAGTTATAAAAAAGAGCAGATAATGAGAAAGCTAGATAGAACATAAGTGAAAAAGTTGGCCGCTTAACAATGCTTTTTACTACTTTCGTAGAGTGATGACATTTTTAAATCAATTTATGCTACTCTCCTTTTTATTTCTAAACTTCTACAATGGATTTGATGAAGGTATCATGTTTTAAGAAAAATAAACTTTATATTTTTTTATTAAGTTGATAGTTTTTAACTTGGTAGCCAACATAGTGATCTCAATTTTACAGAGAAATTAAGTGTATCATATATGGTGCACAAAAATATGGATATCTAATTAGATGAATTCCACTTGTTTTCTTTTACCTAAATGAATAATGTAATTTATTTTCCATTTAATTAGATTACAATCGTAAATATACTTAGTTATTGCGTGATAACTTTTACATAAATTCAATTTCACATTATTTATAAATTTGTACACCATCATTATAAGAAAAATATTATAAAATATAAATTTGATAATCTAATAATTCGTTGACTTTTAACACAATCACAATCATTATCTATAATTTTTTAATATATATATATATGTTGATTAAATAAACTTTCCCGTGCAATATACACGGGTCCACAAACTAGTAGTTATAAAAAAGCAAGTTTAAGGTTCTTTAGATTCAAATATAAAGTCAAATAATTTTGTAGCCATATGAAGTGGAAAATAATTTGATGAAAACAAAGATTTGCGTAAAAAGTTTGAGTGATTCCATCATTAAAGGGGAAACATAGAAGAACTAGTAATGAAGGATTTACGTTATTACGTCTTTCTATTCTGTTGGAATTTCGTCCCTCTTTCTTAAAATGTCGTTGGATGATTGTTCTTTTATGCTCTAGATTGCTTTCCATCCTTCTCATCGAGTACTAGCCCAATATAGTGGATCTCGTGAAAACCAATGTTTAATCTGAAAACTAAAAACAGAGAATCTGAACAATTGATTTCTAATCGTGTTTCAACTCATTAAGGCTCCGTTTGGTAGGGTGTAAAACATTTTCAACGGAAAATGATTTTACATGGAAAACCTTTTACAATGGAAAACTCATTTCCAAGAAGCTTTTCCTTTGTTTGGTTCGATGGAAAATGATTTCTATTGTAAGCATTTTCCATTGTTTGGTTGGAAGGAAAACAATTTCTTTTGAATATTCAAATTGATACTCTTTGTTTTACTATCTTCTTTTTTCTTTTAGTTTCCTCTCACATGACTAACCCAATTAGAAAAGTATAATATTTTCAAAAAAAAGTAACGTAAATTATTTGTTCTTTCAAGCAACTTGATATATAATACTTTAAAAAACTAATTCTAATAAAATCAATATAAATTATTTAAAGAATAACTATGATTGATATATTTCCATTGACTTTAGCGGAAACAGAATTCCTTCACATAAAATCCACTTCTTCGTAAGCTCTCAAAAGCAAATCCATATAAGACTAAGACTACTAGACACAAGTATACTACATACCAAAAATCCTTATAAACATGCTTAAGTAAAGCTTTTACAAAAAATAGTCAAGCCAAGCAAAAAAAATCAAACTTCAAGAAGTTCCGGATCCAAAGCCTACGAAGTGGTTCACTCTTTGTCAAGAACGCCCTAGCAAGCATTTCATGCTCAACTAGATGATCAAATACGGCAACACGTACAACTTCTTCACGTCAGCCATGCTCATGATCTCTTCATAAAGCCTCTCCACATCAAGTTGGTTGTCAGCAAACTTTTTGAGAGCACTAACAACTTCTCCTAGTTGAGTAGATATATGCTGCAAGTCACTATCTTCCTCTTCGACTCGAGCCCTCTTCTTATGAGACCTAGGCTCACTAGACGTTGCACTGTCAGACCTAGTAGGCTCCGTCTCAACCGTGCTTGGCTGCCCGCTTGAAGTATTTTGAATGTCAGCAAAACTACAAAAGTCTTGGAATAATTACCCCTTACCATATCTTTGCCCCCCACAATGGAGATCTCCTCATACATCTCAATTTTTTTGTTCAAATATTTCTCATGAGATGGGTATTGCTGCCAAGTAAAAGAGTAAAACATAGATCAATGAATTATCAGAACGCGATGAATGAAAGGACCTTTCATCAATAAAATTCACACTATCCACACTACCATTTCCATCATCATTTGCAATAAGTAAACAAGGCAGCAATTATAACAAACAGCAACAATTATAATTAATTGGTACACTAAACAACAACAACCCATTACTAGGGTCCCTCTTAATTGGTACACTAAACAACAACAACCCATTACTAGCATCAATTACAACAAATAGCAGCAATGCAGACAACATATGACAACTGGTTCAGTAGAGAAAAAACAGAAGAAGCATCATTTCTAATTAACAAACAACAGCAATACACACAACATATTACAACTGGTTCAACAGCAACTGTAGTCTGCACAACTGGTTCTGCAAGAAACATGAAAATACTCCTAAGTCATACTAATAAGTATAGCATATAGTTTTCTTACTAGGAGTAGTGTCTTTTTGGCAACATCAACATTCCTTTGATCAAGAAGAAGAACAAAGATCTTATCTCGGGAATTTAGCATCATAAAATTATGTTAACCAAAGCAAAGCAACTGCAGCTGCAACAATAATAAGTAATTAATACTCCTAAGTCATACTAATAAGTATAGCATATAGTTTTCTTGTTTCTAAACATGAACAAAAACATAAACAACTCATAATCACTCCAGACATCTTATTTCAGAGGAAATATTTTCTATCTTTGATACTCGACATCAACAGAAACATAACCAACTCCCCTAAAAAGACTCCTAGCCTGGCCAGGGTAGGGAAGGGAGTCTTGTTACACAACCTTACCTCTGTTAATAACAGAGAGGGTGTTTCCAATTATCTCATAATCCCATATGCAATGATGCCTTCTGCTAGTCAGTAGACAAGTACTCTAGGCTGTTCAACTCGGCTTTTACATTCCAAAATACTTGCGGAACAGACAGCAGTCAAGCAGACAACAATACCATCACATTCACTAACCATTAACAATAATTAAATTTAGGAATATACCTGAACATGAGCGTCATATGCTTTTGGAGATGTAGTTACCATCTTTACATTATCATCCCAACCAAACCCGGATCTTCCCCGCACTTGAGAAATGATTCCCCAAGTACTTCTCACTGTCCTCATAGGATTCTCAACAAGGTCGGCAGTACAAGTGGTGCGAAACTTTTCAGAAATTAACTTTGTAGCAGCTGCGAAGGAGCTAGTCCTTAATGTGTTATTTGGCCGCTTTCCTTTCCTCACATCTTCCGCAAGAAATTCCAATAACTCCTTCGACATTTGTTTTGACCAACGTAAATTAGCTTTCTTCTCTTCTTTCACCTGAAAAAAACAGTTTACAACTTCATTAGAAACATCAAAACATTAAACAATAAACACATACACATACTCAATAGGTGTAAAACTGTTTTTAATACACATACTCACAAGCTGAATATACTTTTCATACTCAATAAACACATACTCAAATTTAGGAACAACTTTAATTGATAAAAATCAGTTTACAACTTCGCTAGAAACATCAAAACAGTTTACAACTTCACTAGAAACATCAAAACAATTTACAATTCTTCACTAAACTAAGGAATAAAGTTCACAATCTAATTAGTTCTACGCTTTTTGTATGCATCCCAAATAGCCAATGCTATAGCATTTCGCTTTTTCACACATTCTTTGGTTTCTTCACGCACTTCCTTCCGAGTAAGCGATGTTCTTGTGTCTTGTGATGCAATCTCCAAGTCCACCTTTCTTGTTATTCCATCATTAGGATCAACGCCCCTAAGGTAGTTATGTATAACACAACAAGCAAGAACCACATCCACTTGAGATTCATATGACCAAAAAGGCTCCGCATCCAAAACACGAAATTGGTTTTTTAATACCCCAAACACCCTCTCTATACACATTCTCAGTGAAGAATGGCGAAGATTGAATAATTCTTTTTCATTCTCGGGAGGGTTGTTAGTATATTCTTTCAAATGGTAACGAACATGTCTAAATGGACGCATAAAACCTCTACGGTTCCATAGCCAGCATCGGCAAGATAGTATTTCCCTACATCCATAAATCATCATCAATAATATAATCAATTCATGTGAATTTTAGACGAAAACTATCAAAAATAGAATAATTTACCGTCGGGAACCTTAAACCCCTTTGTAAGTGGATCACCCAAAACCCTTGAATCGTGTGCGGAACCCTCCCAACCAGCAAGCACATACGCGAACTTTAGATCAAAATCAACTGCCACTAGTACATTTTGAGTTGTCTTATCCTTTCTTCCCCGAAATCTCTCTTGCATCTTAAGAGGAACAGATGCACGTACATGGGTCCCATATATAGCTCCTACAAAGTCTTCAAACCAAGGAAAAACCTAGGATTTGACTGGATTTCAGGTTGCACATGAATTTCTGGTGGTTTAACAACTTATGGGTATAATCGAAGGATTGCTTGGAGCACAATATGAAAGTAGCAATGTATAGTCCACGTAGATCGAAAGAATCTACCCCCAACAGCGCGAAATCTTGTATTATGACCCAAGACATATAGGAAAAGTAATACTTGCTCCTTGACGCTCATTTGCTTATTTTCCAACAAAAGCCCCCTTTCAACTAAAATATTACATAAGCTAAAGAAAGCATTCGCCCTCATCCGAATTTGCCCAAGACAATGACTATCACCACAATACAAAATATTGTCTATAATATAATCCCTCAAACTATCCCTATTAATATAAGGTTGCCTAATTATTTTAGGTCTTGTAGTTCTAGATTTATGTAGTTTGAGAAAAGCAAGAACAGAAGCTATAATCACAGTAGTAGCACCTATGGTCATGCCTTTACGGATCATCTACATATATTCACAATAAACAAGGAAATCAGTTCCTTAATATGAGAACATATAACAAAGCATTAATAAGGAAAACAGAATAATACCTGAGCCTTTTGAACATCATTTGACTCCATATCTGATATCGGAAATTCAAAGCTAATAAATACAAAAATAAGTTGATCGGGAAAGTAAGCTATTATATAGTCATTTTACACAGAACCATAAAACAAAAAAAGGAACCATACACAGAACCAATACTCCATATCTGATGTACTTATATCTTATATTGGAGGTGATGTTGCACCAATTACCCTTATTTCTAGTGAATAGCTCATACTTGTCAATAACCAGTTTAACAACTGAAAATGAAAGAAGTTGAATTGCATTACCAAACAAGACCTAATTAATGGTGCAACAAACTCATAATTTCTACCTGACATTGCAAAATTCACAAAAGGTAGAGAAACCTCTTTCACTTCCTTCGATTCAAAACCTCAATATCACTCATCTTAATCCTAAATTGGCACAAACTCATAATTTCTCACCTAAACATTGCAAAATTCAATTGTTTTCTATGGTTGTTGGATTAATGGTGAACACCATCAAAATCAAATTAATCAAGCAGCAACAATCAGATTAGGACCATCAAAATCAACAAATGTAACCCTAATCTAACATTCGACACAAAAAACATAAGCATTCGATTCCAAAAAACGAACCACAATCAACCATTAGTTGGAGTAAAAATCATTATCTGGAGAACGAAAAGAAGTTGAGAATGGAGGAGAGATAAAAAGAGGTAGTGAGAGAGAAAGAGAGGAGATGGAAATGGAGGAGATAGAAATGGAGGAGAAGAGAGGAGCGTACCTGAGTGTTGTTGCGCGAGCGTGGAAGAGTTGAAAATGTTTTACTCCCTATTTAAGCCCCCTACTCCATCACATGTTTCAAACTCTCTCTCAGTCTCTCTCCCGCCATTTTCATTTTCTTTCCCCCTGCCATTTTCTTCCTTCTCTTTATTAGAGCACACAATAATATTTACCTTGGATTTCCTCATTCCTGCCACTTTCATTGCGCAAGTTAGTTTTGATCATCTCAACCAGGTTCTATCTTTCTTTGTCTTTTTTCTCTTCGTTTACTTGCTCATGACTATATGAAATTCGATGTAATTTTTTTGCAAAACATTAGAATTTTTCAGACCTAATTTCACATTATTCAAAATTTGATTTAATTCATATGACTCTTCTGATTTATTCCATATGACTCTGCTGATTGAAGCAACTTGAAGTCATGGTTACTGGTATGCTCATCTCCCCTCGTCGAGTTTTATCTTTCTTTTGTTTGATTTTGTAAAAATTGTCTCTAAATTGGAATTTCATAATTTGGGATTTCCTACAATGAATGAATTATTGATTTGTTCGATTAATTGCTTTTAACCTTTTATTTTTGGTGTATAATGTTCTTAAAGTGTCTGGTTATTGATCCTTACATGTTGCTTCAAATTTAACATGCTTTCTATTTTCTTGAGCATATTATAGCTACATACTTGATTACTGTTATGATGCAACTTTTGTTCCATCCCATTGTTTGATTCTATCTTCGGTCTCTGAAATCAATTTGCTTGATTTGAATTCATGGATTGTGGGATTGTTAAGTAGAAACTTGGGCAAATACTGTGAGAAAATGGCTAGTTTGATATTATTTCCCATGATTAATTGACTGAAACTGCTATAACATTTATTTGCTATTGTATTCTTTAAGGGGATACATAAATTAACAATGGTAAATTTAGTTATATAAGAGATACATATAGTTGAAAAGGAGTTGTGTATTTTGTGAATATGTTGCTCGATTAACTAGGCTAGTGCAATGTCTTCTAATTGAAACTCTTTCTTGGTTTTCTTTTCAATGGCATTGAATATTTCTCTGTATCTCAATTGATGTCTATTCTGGGTTTGTACAAAAACGAAGTAGAGTTAGCTTATGGTTGAAAGTATGAATGTAAATTAAGCCATTGTTTGGGTTGTTTCCAAGCACAAAGTGTTCTAGAGAACTTAATAAGAGATGATCTTGAGATTCTGGCTTCTTCTTGTATATGGGGTAGATGGCCATATTTTCATGGAATTAAAAACACATTCCATATTGATACTATAGGGACATATTCAATTGGTCTATTACTGATAATAAATTTGAGTTAAGTGGTTGCGCATTGCTGATGAATGTGATGGTGTTGCTGCTTAAAGTCAAAAGGCATAAGCTATAGAAAAAGGATAGATAGACAGTTACTCTATTATTGTAGAATTCAACATCATTGCTTGTCTTTGACTTGAATTTCTCCCACAATTCAATTCATATATTTAACGAGCTTAGAACCTCGTGTTTCTTTGTAGCTTATGATTCATAAGTGTTGTGACATGTCTTGTGTTGTAGTAACTTGTAAAGTTAGAGTTCTAATTAAAGTTATGGTGGTTCGAAAAAATTACTAATAGAAACCGATTAGCTTAACTGGCAGAGCATTTGTGTAATGACACACAAGATATGAGTTTGAATTCCACATAGGTTAAAGGTAGCCTTTAATTTGTTAGATCTAACCCTTTTCACTATATGGTGTCATTTATCTTTATGCTACTTAACCATTTTCCTTGAATGTTTCTTCTATCAAATAACTAGACTTAAAAAGTCTCTTTGAAGCCACTAAATTCAGATGATTTTTTGAGCTAAATTATCAAATGTGCAGGTTCAAGTTAAAAGGGTTGATAAAGAAAATTTGACCAAATTGAAAATCTTCGTAAGGACTTCTTATTTTTAGTTATACCTCTTTTGTTTATTAATGTACCTCTTTTTTGTTTTCTTTTGGCTGCGAACTTAAGAAGTTAATGTATCCTTTGTTATTTTGAATGTAACCCAATAATAAACCAGCTAAAGAAAAGGCTTGCCCAACCCCTTAAACAAAATGTGTATAGAGAATATACTTGCAGCAAGGCACAAGCACTGGATATTGATTGTTCATATCCAACAAATCAGAGCCCTTATGCGAACCAAGATTCCCTATGCTAGAGCCAATGCTCAAATTCAAAATCAAACTAAATGGATATTACCCAAAAATTCTTTTGGGGTGTTTGGCAATTGGCTGGTGGCTGTTGGCTGGTGGCTTTATATGCTGGCTGGCTTGACCGACTGTTTTTAGTGGCTTGTTTGACCGGTTGTATAATTATTGGCTGCTAAAAAAGTGTTTGGTAAAATTGACTGTTATTGTTTGTTGTTTAGTACAAAATGGAAGCAAAAGCCAAAAGTCAACCATAAAAGCTGGTAAAAGCAGTCTCTGGTTTTTGGCTGAAAAGCTGCAAAAGCCAGTTACCAAACACTTTTTTTTTTGCTATTTGACCAAAAATAAAAGCCAAAGACAGAAACCAATGAAAAAGACAGCCAAAAGCAATTTGTCAAACACCCCCTTTATGTTCTAATGATGGTAAACATTCATTCATATGCACTACACCTCCAACAACATAATTCTTTACTGCAGGCGGTTACTTAGTGCACTTGAAGTACTACCACAACAATACTTAACTAGAATGACTTTGTTCTCCCGAAGTTTGATGGCTTCTATGTGTAATATTGCTTAGGATATCACGAGTATTAGAAGGAATGTTTTGTCCAAAGATATTCTGAGTTACTACTGAATGTTGTTCGCTACATGGTGTGAAACTGTTTTGTGCATGAGTCTCACGAGGAAGAACAAATCTGGAGCATTTTGCATATGGTTCATGGATGTCTAAGTATAGGGGATATTACTTGTTAGAGCAGTCGGATGACCATTACCATGAGTCAATGTATGACCAGGTTCATTATATCTTTGCAACTGTAACGGAAATATTTCAAGGGATATACTTCTCTTGGCAGAACAAAACTGGGATCTAAATTCAAGTGAAGGGATGACATTGTTGAGTTAGTGGAACCATTTTCAGCAATGTTTCCTATTAGTTGGTGATTTTATATCCGTAAGTGCGCTAAATTAATATTGTTCTCTGTGCGGTAAGCAGATTGATTAGAAACCACTCGTCTGCCCATCAATCTACACCGCTCAAACATGGGGTGGAATGTGAACATTCTAGGAGCTAAATTTGCACCTCTATTGCTCTGTACTTACCGTTCCTCAAAAGTTGTCCATAAATGAGATTCAAAGCAGCCTCTTATAGTTAAATGCAACCTTTATCAATTAAATGTAGCCTTTACTTAAAAACTCTTTACTGTTACTGTCAAGATGTTTAAAGTTCTGGAACTTTCATTTTAGTAAGTTCCTTAAATTGCGATTCACATTCATTAAACCTATGTAGGATTCAAACCCATATTATTTGTGCATCTGCACAATGCTCTACCAATCGAGCTAACAGGTTCATAATAGCAAATGATTCACAATCATACTAACTAGAGAAAATGCTCCTAAATAAGTTTGCTTTTTAATATATTTCTAGTTATGATATATCCTCTATCAATGTAATAGCATAATCAAAGTAACCAATACTCAAGTAATGTATGTGAAAATAGTCATGAGGCTAGAATATTATCAAATCAAATCAAACAAAGCCACTAACCATAAGACTGGTTAACGAGGATGGTTATCCATTCCGACAACCTTTTTTTATGCTTAAGTTCACGATATAAGAGATAGACCTTTCTTATGTAAAAAACCATCACAATTCAAAAAGTTTTCAAATCACAAACAAGGAAAAATTTTATTGTCGCAGCAACATACAACTACATACAAAGTTCATTAGAATTATAGGCTCTTATAAAACGAGTGCCTAAATTAATTTTCGGAATACCTAAATCACTACCCAGAAAAAAGTCTATCTAATGCCAAAAAGGGTAACTTAGAAATCACTGCATTTATAAAGGGATCACTTTTATGATTAAAATGGCTCCCTTTTATAGTCAAAAGGGATCACTTCAAGATTGATGCACAATAAATCTATCATGCACCTGATGCACGGAAGACTTTCTACCTTTTGGTACCTTCTAACACAATAAGAAATACAGAAACTCACACCTTGAAATTAAAGGAAGGTGTTTGAAAACTATCTCAGAGCATTTTGTATGGTTCAAAATCCTAAGTGTTATCCAAACTAGGTGGATGCCATGCTATGCTTAGAACTAGCAACACTGTCAGCCAGTTCACGACCCTTTGTTTCGTATGGGATGAGCAACACGGCGATAGCTGCAGCTAACACCACACCGGTGAAAAACAAGATTGCTGCCATTTGATGACATCCTTGTACCAATGCAACTGCTACGACAGGGCTAAGCATTCCACCAATTCTTGCCATTGAACTCGCAGTCCCAAACCCAGTGTTTCTGACTGATGTTGGGTATATCTACATTGTACATATTATCCCAAAACAAAGACAGTTGTTAATACCAAATAATTGGAAATTGATATAATATAAATTGGTGTAGACGAAATTAAATAGCTAATGGATTACCTCTGGTGCAAATATGAATGCGATGGTAAAGGTGCCCATAATACATGCTCGAGCTCCAAACATAAAAATTGTTGTGATAGTGTCGGATCGGTGGACCACCAAGGGCAGTAGGAAGGCAGAACATATAACAAACATGACTGCCATTGACAGCTTACGCCCAAGTCGATCAATTAAGAAGCCAACGATGATTAGGCCAGGAAGTTCTTCAAACAATTAAAAAGAAACATGTTAATTATAAAAAGGCAGTGATTTCATCGAAATATATGCTGCCAAAATCGCTTAACTTAAAAAATCGATTCGTATGTAAAATACAATTTTTATTATACAACTGGGTGTACCACAAGGCTATTTTTTGTTCAATAGTGTTAGGTATATCATGACTCCATGAGCATGGTGCTCCAGCTATTTTTTTTTGCTGAAATAACCTTGGGAGTACGATGCTCACGATATACTCGGGGTGTATGATGCATAAGAACCTATCAAAACTCTACTTTTGTAGGGAATGATCTAATATTTTCTTTTGTCTGGAAGGACTTAACAAAATAGTTTCATTTGTTGATAACAACCTTTCTATAAAGCCAAAATAGTAAATTCTATTGTTGAGTAGTATTTTATTGGGTTTTTCCCAATGGTATGCCTGAGTTATTGTGGATTCCCAATGGTATGCCTAAATTTTTGTTAGTTTCCCAAATGTGATGTTATTAACAAAAATTGTTATATTTAACTCCAAATCATATATTAAAACATAATTAAACTCATAATAATAATAATAATAATAATAATTAAACAAATAATAATAATAATACTTCATCCCCACAATTAATCGGCCACCACCATTAATCAGCCACCACCATCACTCACAGTTGAGTCACTCAATTGCACGGCACCACCACCACCCCTAACTGCACCTCATAGCCGCCACCGCCCACCACCACTCCCTTTCAACTCCACCACCCCCAAAATGGCCGACATTGAGCCGCCACCACCAAATTTGAGCCACCAACCCCAAATTCGAAAATACCCAGCAACACTAGCCACCCCCTTCGAAAACCCCCAGCCACCCAACTAACCCCTTCGAACCCCCTCAACCACCCCAACCAACCCCTTCGAACCCCCAACATCCCCACCACTACCAAATGCCGCCCAAAATCACCCCAAACGACGCCCAAAACCACCCAAACAACCAACTACACAGAGCCACCATCGCACAACAGTTCAAATCACCACCGCTTAACCACCAAAGCCCTTAATTGACTCACCAAAGCTCGATTTGGGGTTTCGAAGTTCTGGGTTCGAAGGTTCGATCGGTTCGGGTTCGACGGTTCGATTGTTTCATGGTTCGTGGTTCAAGGGTTCGATTGGTTCGTGGTGTGGTTCGACGGGTCCGATTGGTTTGTGGTTCGTGGTCCGTGGTTCGAGACGACGGCGGCTGCTGTGCTGTTGTGTCGGGTGGGGGATGGGGTTCGAAAGGGGAAGGGGTAGGGGGTGGGTGGCTGGGCAGGGGGGTGGCGGGGGAGTGGTGGTTGTGTCTTTTTTATTTGTACAATTATTATTATTTGTTTAATTATTATTATTATTTGTTTAATTATTATTACTATTATTATCATTATTATTATGTGTTTAATTATGTTTTCATGTTTGATTTGGGGTTAAATCTAACAATTTTTGTTAATAACATTGCATTTGGGAAACTAACAAATATGCGGGCATACCATTGGGAATAAAAAGAACTTGGGCATACCATTGGGAATCCACAATAACTCAGACATACCATTGGGAAAAACCCTTTTTTATTAGGTCCTTTAACAACAAAAAAACATTTATTAGGTAATTCTTTACAAAAATAATGTTTTATTAGGTTTTTTCTGACAAAAAACTCCTTTTTATATAAACTTATTTTACATATTAAGCTATGTTATTTTGGACTGAATGGAGCTAATCTAAACTGAAATGGACAAGACTGAAATTATTGGAGTTGAGCTCAACTAAACTGGGATGAAAATAACTTAACTTATATTTTACGAAATAACTAATGCTAATACTAATATTTATAATATAACTTAATAAGTACTTCTAATAATAATAATAATTTAACTTATAATATTAATATAAATTAGATTATAGAATTATTTTTATATTATTAGTTTTAATTTATTTTAGCATTATTATATTTCTAATAATAATTTCAAATATTGTAATAACTTTAATATTAATAGATAACATGGACTACATGGCGATTGGAACTCTTCCATGTTTGTAAAAAGAAAAACATCATTGATAAATATGGTTTTGGAATAAAAAGTAGAAAGTACAAAACCAAAGCATACATACCAGCAAAACTAGTGATGAAGACATCCTTGTAGTTAATACCAGCACTCGAATCCTTTGGCGGAATATGGCCCGGTGCAGCATTGCACACACTATTCCGGTTGTTTAATTGAGTTGTGAGCAAGACGAGGCCATAGTACGCAAACGCATTTCCAAAGAAGACCAACCATAGAAGCAAAGTTGTGCGAATAAGATCGGGTGAAAGGAGCACCGTAATTGTTTTCAACATGCTAACATTTGAATCCTTCCATTTTTTAGGTACATTATCATTCCCTATACCTTCTTCTGCTGCTGATGCTCTCTCCTCTAGTTCCATATCAGTAACAAGAACACCAGGAGGCAATTCTTTGCCATTTATTTTGGCTATTTTTGCCAAAACTTGAAAGGCCTCGTCTTTCCTACCTTTCAAACACAAGTAGCGTGGAGACTCTGGCGTTATTACATAGAACACAAGCAAGATGAATGAGGGAAGTGCAGATAGACCCACTAGCCACCTCCATCCAATACGGGGCATAATCACCTTTTAAAGTTTGAAGAATTTATTAGTTGAAGAACCAACACATACTTAATAATTAGGAAAACATAAAATTCAAAAAATAGCATTGAAAAGAAGGAAGTCTTGAAAGAAAACCTTAGAAACACGTAGTAGGAGATGAGATATGTACGTAAAGCAATCACAACTCAATTTTCTCTTGACGGCTCTAGAGGCTCTCTAGGGTTTATGTTGTAGAGTCTCTTCTTCCTGCTTGATCTCAAGGAGTGAAGTAATTTGTTTGTCTCATTGGTTTAATTTTCTGGTCTATTTCTTCATCCACGTGGTTTCGACCTCTGTGGTTTTATCGGTGAGTTATATGCTAACTATGGCTGGGGGTTGAGAGGAGAAATTGAAAGGGTTGATTCTGACGGAGGAGGAAGAACAGGTTGTGGTGTGCGATGATGAGGAAGATGACACAAAGGATGAGCAACTCCGAATGTGTCTGGTGGGAAAGCTTCTGACTTTAAATCCGTACAGTATCGGGGCCATGAAAAACACGATGATTTTGGCGTGGCGATTGGAAAAAGGGATGGTGGTTAGTGAAATTGAAAATAGCATGTTGATTTTCCAATTCTTTTCGCTAACTGATAAATTGAAAGTTATGGAAGGTGGGCCGTGGTCGTTCGATGGTGCGCCATTGTTGCTGAAGGAAGTTGAAGAGGGTAAGCAACCATCTGAAATCACTTTTGATCAGATACGATTCTGGGTCAAAGCAGTGGACGTGCCTCTTCATAAACGAACAAAATCGATGGCGGTGGCAATGGCTACGAGCATGGGAGCCTTTGTGGAGTTTGACGAGTCAAACCCGCTAGGTTTGACAAAACAAATGCGATTCCGTGTTGATCTGAAACTTGATAATTCTCTGCGAAGGGGTATGTGGATTGGAGTTTCTGGTGGAAGCAAATGGATCAAATTTACTTATGAAAGATTGGTGGATATTTGCTACGTCTGTGGACGGTTGGGTCATAACTATCATCAATGCGAGAGATACGACGATCAAGTTCCTATTTCCGAGTTACCTTATGGAGTATGGATGAGAGCCACACCTACTAAAAAGAATAGGAATTTGGACTCTAGAAAGGAGGACGAAAGAAAGTTGTGTAATGATTTCAAGGGCACCTTACGTGCACAAAGGGCTAGAACTAAACTTACTTTCAATGAGGAGCTTCCAGGGGTGAAGGGTGGAGGTAGTGCGCAGCCCCAACCTAATAAAATTCATTTGTTTGACAATCCTATTGCTGCTGGAAGAATTGAGGTGGGTTGCAATGATAATTTTGGTGATGATTTCCCTCTAGAACAGAGTAGTGCAGCAAGGTTTTTGAAGAGGGGGAGAGTTGAGGTAAACCAGTTGGCTACCAAGATAGACAAGGGAAGAGATGATCCTCTTTTTGATACCCATATGACTGATAATTCTGATATCTCTTTGGTTACCTTTCCGATTATGGATGGTAGCGAAGTGGATGGCTCGAATGTGATATCGGCGGTGATTGGTGCGGACCAATCCCGCCGACAACAATGAGTCTTATAAGCTACAACTGCCGGGGGCTTGGCAACCAACGGGCAGTTGGAAGGCTCAACAAGTTGCTTCGACATCATCAACCAGATTTAGTTTTCATAATGGAGACTAAAAGGAGTGTTGCGGAGATGTTTGTAATTAATTCAAAGTTTCAATTCAATGGTAGTTTTTTTGTTGATGCTGCTGGTAGATCAGGAGGCCTAGCCTTGTTATGGAATGATAGTATTGATGTAAACATTTTTTCTTCTTCTTTACATCATATTGATTGTACTGTGACTGGTCTTTTTTGCAATAATAAATGGCGTTTGACTTGTTTTTATGGTTGGGCTGCAAGTACTGATAAACATTTGTCCTGGGATTTATTACGCTCTCTAAAACAAATGTCAGATCTTCCTTGGCTTGTTGCAGGTGATTTAAACCAAATTCTTTTTGATGTTGAGAAAGAAGGAGGTCCTCCTAGAAGTCAAAGGGAGATGAGAGAGTTTAGGGAGGCATTGGATGATTGTGGGCTACAAGATCTAGGGTATGTCGGAGAACCATTTACTTGGTGGAATAAGCAAGCGGACCAAGATGCAGTCTTTGAAAGGTTGGATAGGGGAGTGGCGAGCCTAGCATGGATTGATCTTATGCCTCAAGTTGGAGTTGCTCATATGCACAGTGACAAGTCCGACCATGTACCAATTAAAATTTCACATTTGCCCAGAAGTGGTAGTCGAAGAAAGAAGAAAAGACGGTTCCGTTTCTAAGATATGTGGACTACTTCTCCTGAATGTGAAAACGTCGTTGAAGAAGCATGGACTAATGGTACTGGGATGTGGAACATGAATGACATTTTGGTAAAAAACAAACGGTGCGCGGAGTCATTACAAAGCTGGAACAAAAGGGAATTCGGAGTGGTGGGAACAAAAATCAAAGCTGCAAGAAAGAGACTCATGGAGATTGATAACAGTGAACCTACGACATTCACAGTGCAGCAAAGGAAATCAATTTGTGAGGAACTGGACAAGCTAATTCATGTGGAAGAGATAATGTGGCACCAACGACAAGAGTTGACAACCTGAAGGAGGGGGACCAGAATACGAAGTATTTTCATATGAAAGCTTCAGGGAGGAAAAAGCGGAACACCATCAGGGGGGTTCGAACAACGAGTGGTGAATGGGTTTGTGAGCATGATGACATTACAATGGCAGCTACGGGTTACTTTATGGATTTGTTCAAATCTATTCAGACGAATGGCATGGAGTGGGAAGCAGATGCAATGGAGGTAAGGGTGACAGAAGAAATGAAGCAGACTCTGTTGAAACCGTTCGTGCATGATGAAGTTAAGGCGGCAATCTTTCAAATGCATCCAAGCAAGGCCCCAGGCCCTGACGGTATGAATGCAAATTTCTATCAAAAACACTGGCATATTATTGGTAATGATGTTGCTAATTATGTGATAGATGTTATTAACGAAGGGGTGGATATGGCGAATCTAAATGAAACTCACATTGTGCTTATTCCGAAGGTAAAAAATCCTGTTTCAATGGGGGATTTTAGACCTATTAGTTTATGTAATGTGATTTATATAATCATATCCAAAACGCTCACAAATAGAATGAAACTTTTCCTGTCTGATATTATTTCTATGGAGCAAAGTGCATTCACCTCGGGTAGACTGATTACAGACAATACTATGGTTGCCTATGAAACTTTCCATTATATGAATAGTGTCTGCACAGGTAGAAAGAATTGTATGGCGGTGAAGCTAGATATGAGCAAAGCCTATGACAGGGTTGAATGGGCGTTCTTGAAAGAAGTAATGACAAAGTTGGGGTTTGATGCTCGTTGGATAAATCTTATAATGCGGTGTGTCTCTTCAGTTTCCCATTCAGTTGTGATTAACGGTGAGCCCTCTAATAGTTTCGTGCCAGGACGGGGCCTTCCACAGGGAGACCCACTTTCTCCCTATTTGTTCATCATATGTGCTAAGTTTTCTCTCATCTCATAAAGAGAGAAGTTGCTCGTGACTCGTTGCGAGGAATTCGAGTGTGCAGAGATGCTCCAGCTGTGTCTCATCTCTTATTTGCGGATGACAGTATCATCTTTTGTAGGGCGGAGGAGAGAGATGCTCAAGCAATTCGGAGAGTGCTAGACCGCTACAGTAGTGCTTCTGGGCAAGAAATAAACTTTTCAAAGTCGGAGGTGACTATGAGTTCGAATGTTACACAAGACAAGAAGGACGACTTAGCAGGAGTGCTGGAAGTGAAACTTGTGGACAACCATGGTAAATACCTTGGGTATGCCTACTTGGGTCGGGAGATCGAAAACAAAGGCCTTTGAGTTCTTGACAGAAAGAATGTGGAAGAGAATAAGAGGGTGGAAGCAACAACTCTTATCGTTTGCGGGTAGAGAAATCCTTTTGAAGGCAGTAGTCCAAGCGGTTCCTACCTATATAATGAGTTTGTTTCGTCTACCCTTGGGTATTTGCGCGGATATTCAAAGACTTATGGCTAGGTTCTGGTGGGGTTGTAAGGAGGATGAAAAGAAGATCTCTTGGATAGCTTGGGACAAAATGTGCAACACTAAAATAGACGGGGGTTTAGGCTTCCGAAAACTTGTGGATTTTAACGAGGCTTTGCTAGCTAAGCAAGGTTGGCGCATTATGAACAAGCCAGAACTCCTTTCATCCTGAATTATGAAAGCGAGGTACTTCCCCAATGATACTTTCCTAAGAGCTGTTGTGGGTCACCGTCCGAGCTATGTTTGGCGTAGTATTTGGAGTTGTAGATGGGTTATAGAAAAGGGCTGCAAATGGATAATAGGAGATGGTCAATCGGTAAACATTTGGGAAGACCCTTGGCTATTGAGCCCACCATCTTACCGTGTTATTTCTTCACGGAAAGAAGATTGTGTTTGTGAAAATGTGGCAGACTTGATGAAAGCAGATGGAACGGGCTGGAATGAAGAGGTGGTGAGAGCAAATTTTCTTCCCTTCGAGGCTGTTGATATTCTTAATATACCGTTAGCTTCGACCCAATTGGAAGATCTGTTTATTTGGAGCCATGAAAAAACAGGTATGTATTCGGTAAAATCGGGGTACCAGTTTATCAAGTTTTTCAAAAATTTTGTTGATGGGGTGGAGGGGTCATCGACAAAGCAAGTTCTTTGGAAAAATATTTGGGGGCTACTTGTTCCACCAAAGGTGCGTGTTTTCATTTGGAGACTGTGTAGTGGTGCTTTACCAACATCATACGGTTTGCATAGGAGAGTGGAAAGTATTTCACCTCTTTGCTCTAGGTGTTAGGGAGGCGTGGGGACTAGCTCGCATGCTGTCTGGAGTTGTTGTAGGTCGGCAGCGGTGTGGAGCGTGGTTGGGGTGGAGGAGTTTGAAGATGCTCCAAATTTTGAAAGGGCAGCAGACTGGGTTGCTTGGTGGATCTACGAGTTGAAGTTGGGTGAGGAAATAAAGGCAAAGATAGCAATGTTAGCATGGGAGTTATGGAATGAGCGTAATGCAATTGCTCATGGCAACATAGCAAGGTACCCGACGGAAATTCATGCAGCTGCAATGGCGGGTCTAGCAGCTTTCCAAATGGTAAAGGAGGATGGTAAATCCATAGGAACTATGAGGGGCAAAGAGAGAAGGTCTGCGGTTTGGTGTCCACCAGAAAGCGATATGGTGAAAATCAATGTGGATGGAGGAGTCTTTGGCGATGTTGGAGTGGGCCTTGGGATTGTTATCCGGGATAGTGAAGCCAACGTCACTCTAGCGGCGTGTCAACAACTTACAACAACTTGGGAAGCAACACTGACAGAAGCGAAAGCCATAGCACTCGGTTTGAAACTAGCAATCCAAAGCAGTGAGAGGAAGGTAATTGTGGAGTGCGATTGTCTACCTTTGATTAACTTAAGAAATAGTGGGAAGGGAGATGGTACTTATGAGGGAATGGTAGTTAGAGAGATTCTGAACCTTGTCAATGCTTTTGAGTTCGTTAAGTTTAGTCACATTTATCGTGAGGCCAATCTAGCGGCACATACTATGGCTCATCTTAGCTCGCTCGAATTCTCAACTCGGGTGTGGGTTGGGGGTTGTCCAAGTATTTTAGAAGATATAATCTTTCATGATCTTTGTCTAGTTAATAATAATAGCTAAAAGCGTCGTTTTC
Organism: Patellifolia procumbens; assembly: GCA_947645195.1. NCBI lineage: Eukaryota > Viridiplantae > Streptophyta > Magnoliopsida > Caryophyllales > Amaranthaceae > Patellifolia > Patellifolia procumbens. The sequence continues at coordinate 218,934 of CANSGD010000372.1, forward strand.
GATATAAAAAAAAGAAAAAAAAAAGAAACACATAGTAGGATTCGAGGCTCGAAACACATTTGATAGAAATGGTTTATACGAATTACTTTATTTGTACTCTTAATTCTACTAAACTAAGTAGTTCCAAAATGGATCATGGTAAGAAAAATAACTCATGATTGGTATTATTTTGAACTGAACGGTCATAGTTGGAATTATTTCAGTCAATTTTCCCTATATAATGTTACATTATATGTACTATTTACTAATTTTTTGCATGATGGGATGCCCAAACTCCGCTAATGTCGCCCGTGGATTTATCAATGAGAAAAACAAAATCACATGAAATCCATTTCGACCATATATTCTTGTTGTTTGCTTTTATGAATTTAATGTAATGATATAGGTTATATAATAAATAGAAAATCAACCATATTAGCACTAAGCCTTTATTAAAAATAAAATGATGAAATGTTTTTGCCAACACAATAACGAACACACACTTACGTAACGAAATATTTCTCGCAAATGTAGCAAGAACAATAGAAGTAAAATATGGGAGGAATGATGAAGTAGAGAAACATACCCAAGCCAAACCAGCCTCTGTAATGGAACCAATAGTCCAAAAGGCTTGGAAAAGGACCATCCAAGTACCCCTACTTGGTGCGGGTACGAACTCTAGAAACCATGTGAGTAGTACTGGACAAGCTCCTAGTCCAATGCCTACAATACAACGAGATACAAGCAAGATTACGTAGTTTGGAGAAACTGCACTTAGAACCCCTGCTACCGCTGTAACTATTGCTGAGAACATGTATCCTTTCCTGACACATTAATGAAAAAAAAAATATATAAGGAATACAATAAGTTTACACTCTTATAAAGGTTTGCCATAAACAAAATATTGTGGAAAATGATGTTCATATTATATATAAAAAAAGAAAAAATTGACTTAATAGTCCAAACTATGACTGGTCCGCTCAAAATAATCTCAACTATATTTTATACTAGAATAATCCAAACTACCGAAAGGAATATTCCCATCTATGATTGTTACGCTCAAAATCCTCCCAACTATTGTTTATTCTAGAATAATCAAAATTATTGTGGGCATCTACTCAAAAGATCCAAAATCTTAATTTTGCTACGTATAGTTCCAAAATGGCTCATTGCAGGCCAGAAAAATAAACTTTAGGTTATTTTGAGAAAGTATGCCAAGTAGTTTGAATTATTCTATGATAACCCATAGTTAAGATTATTTTGAGCGAAATGGTAATAGTTGTAATTATTCCAGTGTATTTTTCCTAAAAAATGTACCTAAATAAACTTGGGAATTTTCTAGATCAAGAACAACTACGCACAATTAACATTGTGGTAAACATGCACAAGTATTAAATGTAAGATAAAAGTAAATAAATAAAAAATGAACAACCTATCCATGTTAATATGCCTCGAAAACTCATCAACCTCCTCTATGCGAAGTTAACATGTGGGTTATTTTTGAGAATGCACCCCTATCATTCATAGATGCAAGCAGCTTTGTGCTTTATCGGAGTAGGAAGTGAAGTTTATACATTGCCATTGAGAAGCCAATCGAGCCGCAGTCCGGCTCGGGAACCGAGGAGTAGATCAAGATACGCCTTTCATCATTTATCACTATGTTACGATTAATTTAGATAGTGTGTTAGCTAATTAATGTTATAAGTGGAGTCGCATGGCCACGTTTGTTCCACATTAGTTTTATTGTTTCTTTGTCTTATGGGCGTGGCCCTCTGTTGCACCAAAAAAAAAGGAAATTTCACGTGGTGACCTACTAGTTTGTAAAATTCTATGTGCTAGAAATAAAAAACTTTCATTATTTAAGGTGACCTTATGATATTGAATATACTATTTAGTATCTTTATATTTAAACTAACTCATCATTAATCGACTAATCTTCTAACTTTAAATTCTTAAATACTACTAATACATCCACCTCGCTCCCTAAATAGTTTCTTATCCTCCTTATCCCGTGTCACTGTCAACAGTCTTCCATGGCTGGTCTTTCCTCCTCTTTCCTCTCACCCTATGGTTACAACTCCTTTTGTCTAGACAGTATTGGAGTCGAATCTATTATATTTTGTCTCGTAATGAAAATAGATAAACAACACACAAATTGACCTAGAGAAAAATCTCTTTAATCAGCATTAATTCACAAAAGTGAGTTTTAATTAGCATGTATTTTGTTTTAACTTTAATTGAGCGAGAATCATTTTAAGAGTGTATATATAAAATTTTAAATTTCCACCATGAAAATCAGTTGAGATAAATGAAGTTGCTCCACAAAATCACAAGGCATAACTTCTGAAAATGATTCTCCACTTGTTTATTTACCTTTGAGTTTTCTTTAAATTTGTTCTTTTCTACTGTTCTATTTGGATGTGTATTCTTAATCGTGGAAGGAAATTAAGTGGGGAGGTTACTAATTAATACCTTAAAAGTTAGAAGACAAGTCAATTAACAATAGGTTAGTTCTAATATAAGTTACACTAAATGATGTAACCATAATCATAAGGTCATCTCATTTTGGTTTTCACCACATAGAATTTTACAAGCCACCACAAGGTCACCATATAGAACTTCTAAGAAAAACTTCCTTTATCGTTGAAGGGTTTTCTAATTCATAACCTTTATCCAGTGGGTAAATGTAGCAACGTCCCTTAGAACTATGTATGAGCATTAACTATTTTACTCAAAATAGTATTAATTTGGGAATTTATTGGCAAATTACGTGTCAATCGGTATTAGTTGTTATTCATTTTTACTAGATTAGATAAGTATTAATGCTTATACATAGCTGTAACGGCTACGTATAGCATTTGCCATTATTGAATTTGCCCATACAATATTTTTAAAAAGTTAATATCTATAATTTTTGATAAATAAAAATGACAAACGTAAGATACTTTAAAACAAAGGCAAATGACATACGTAGTTTTAGGGCTATGTATAAGCATTTAATGTTTTCCTAAACTAATAATAACAAATAATAATTATTACCGATTGACATGTGATTTGCCAATAAATTCCCAATTTAATACTATTTTGGTAAAATAATTAAATCCTTAATCATAGCCCTTATAGGTATTCAAAACCCTAAAATATATATTAAGACGAATCTACGTCATACTATATCACTATATTTTTCCTTTAAGTACAAATCACAAACAATGAATCATGTGAACAATGTTAAATTAAAGTGTTGCATAGATTGAAGAATGAGGTTAGTATATGAATTAGTTTTTAGGGCTTTGTATAGAAAACAAAAAGGAAATTTTTTTTGGATAAAAAATATTAATAACACCGATTCACGCGTAACTTGAAAACAATTATACCTTCTTCCATATTTGTCAGCAACCAGACCCCACGAATAAGATCCGACCAGCATACCGGCAAACACCACGGTTGTAATCAAACTCTCCTGCGCAGCACTAAGTTTCCATAATGATTTAACAGCTGGTCCTACAAATGAGAGTATCATCATTTCCATTGCTTCTGCAATCCATCCCATTCCAGCGTACGCAAGTACCAAGTATTGTAATTTTCCGAACCCCATTTTCAATATGGCGTCATCTACAGTATACGTTGCCGTAGAATCTGCCATGGTCTATCATGTAAAAACATATATATTTTAGATATTCGATCAATGACACACATAACGTTGCATTTTTTATGTTACAAAGGTAGTAATAAATATATGAATTATCAAATCAAAGAAAACAATATAAAAACAAATACAAACCACTTGATTTGCAATGTAGCTTCGTCTAGCTACTGATTATGGTTAGGGGCAATGTTCGACAATGATAACGTCAGATGTTCAAAAGGAATAGTTTGATTTAGTGTTGGTAAATAGGAGAAAGGAATATAACTAATCACTGTTTATCTGATTTCTTGTGAGTAAAAAGTGAACAACAAGTATAGAAGAGTAATAGTTCTTCGTAAATGGAGGTGTTATCATGAAATATATTAGTTGTTAAAAAAGATCCTAAAAAATGGCTAAAATATTGTGGGATCCGGAATTCTATTGAAGTTGTTAGATCAATAGTATAGGAGAAGTATTTATAGGAGCATAAATGAAATGAATAAAAAGGAACACACACTCACACAAAAGAGATCGAGAATAAGTTATCTACCTCGTAAAGGGAATTGCGGACCTTTTCAAAGGGTTCCTAGTTATAGGGTAGGATATATACTGAGTTTTGATTGAGATTTTATACTTCGGGCAATGTTTTTGAATGTTTAACTGGAGTTTGAAACGTCGTTTATAATTTTATATCATTTACCTTGTTTGGAAAAAGTAGCATTATACAATTATATAATATTAGTATACTCTTTAGTGTTTATATTTTGAAGAAGTATTGGGTATAGCATGAAACACTATAATTTATGGTATAAGAAGATGAAAAATAATATAATCCATATTAAGAATGATATGAGCATGTAAAACTATTTGATACAATGAAAAATAATAATTACATATTATATTTTTTTAAAAAAACTACCTAGTTTCTAGGCACATTTGAAAATAACTAGCTTGTTTCAAACAAATGCAATAGAACTACCAAGTTTCTTGAAAATGTTTTGATATCACTATCTTATTATATTTCCTTAAAGAAGAAACCATCCTGCAATACATACACTCCCATGGGTTTTACATATTCGAACAAATACTATCATCAAGAGCATATAAAGGTTTAATTTGCTGGAAACCTAACACCATAACATCCACCATTACTAACTAATAGGCACGTCTAGGATCGAAATGCATCAGCGACAACAATTATTTTACCTTCCTTATACTTGAGACAAAGTAAAGGATTGGAGACGTTCTACCCATTTGGCATATCTATGACTCAGCATATTTTGTTTTATCATGGATATGCTGTAAAACCTCATGATCACTATGAGCCTTAAATAGTGATATTAATTATCCAAAGCCCTCATGATTTCATAGAAATATCGATCATAATTGGAGTAGTTGAGCTTGGCACCACTTAGCTTCTAATTGAAGAATGAAATAGGTCTTTGTTCTCGGACTAAAGCAGCGCAATACCCACGCTGCTTGCATCACCTCCCACTTCAAAGAGCTTGTTGAAATCTGGCAATGCACGTAAGAATAGGAGTACTATGCTATTTGTTCTTCACCTATTTAAATGATCTTTGAGGAAAATGGAGGCCACACAAACTCCTTTTTCGACATCTACTCTATGATTCGTGCCATAATAAAATTCTTTGATGAATCTTCTATATAAAAAAAAAAAACTTAATTCATGTAAATTGTACATTCAATTGCATTTGAGGGAGCAATCCACGAAGACATAGTTTTCACTTTCTCTTAATCAATATGCATGTACTCCTTCCCTAGATACAATTTAGCCAAAGAAAGCATTGTTATACACAAAAAATCACACTTTTCTAACTTGCCATAGAATTTTTTCTCTCGTTATTTTTCAAATAAGCAACTTTAACGAAACAAATTATCATCTACACACTTACTATTAGCAATAGTGTCATCTAAATAAAAAAATAACCTTGTTTAAAAGGATGAAGTACCTTATTCATGAATCTCATGAAAGAACTTGAAGCATGGTAAAGATCAAAAGGCATCAATCTTAAAAGCCGTTTTCCACTCATCATCATTTTAAATTCTCATTTTATATTAACAGCTTCTCAAATCATTTTTTGAAAAGTTAGAAGCACCTTATAACTCATCAAGCATGTCCTTTAATCTATGCATAGGAAAACAATACTTAATAGTTATGTTATCCACAACCCTATTATCACTACACATCATCCGTATCTTATCTTTCTTAGGAACAAGTAAAGCAGAAGCATTCACTTGTTCTCTCTCACACATAATAACCCCTCTCAATCAATTCATCAATTTGTCTTTTGTAACTCTTTAGAAACTACAGAACCAAATCTATAACTAGTTTTATTTGGGAAAGGCACCCCTAGAATCAAGTCAACATATCACAATTAAAAAATTTGAAATTTGGCAACCCTTGAGGCGATGCATCAGTAAAAACATCATCAACTCCTCATAAGTCAAACTAGTTTTGAATCTTTAGGAGTTTGTCCCAAGGTCCGAATCATCATTACACATAACCAACCCGCTTCATTTAAACCTCCTTTCCTAACTCTTTTGCACTAAAGAATATGTTTTTCGTCTTTCCTACCTTCTTATGCACAATAGAATTTAGTGCTAACGGATGCAATCTCACCCTCTTTAATCCAACAAGTACCGAATAAATATTAGTGTCACCCTTAGTAAAATATGATAAACACTCATAGGAAGAACATCATACCACAATTAATCTTGATTACTTCCTATGGAAAAAGGCAATACTTGTTTCCCAACAAATAAACCAATTTATCCTCCAACCAACTCAAATTGTAAGGATAAGGATGATCTCTAGTAATAAGATGCAGTTTATGAACTAAATCATATGAAATTACATTAGTGCAAGGACCACTATGAATGATCACATTACAAGTATTTTCACCTACTTTGCAACATGTCAATGCAAAACCCTCCTAACTATACCAATCAATTTCAAATTAACTTCATAAAATCATCTTCCTCTTCCAACTCTTGTTCTTCACGTTCTTGCGGAAGAAGTTTATACAACTCGTCTTCCTCATTTAGAACTCCATGTTATCTCATAACAACTTTTTTTAGATGGACAATTGTTGTTATATGCCCTCTCCTTTGACAATTAAAATATTTTCTATTTTCTACATATTTCTCCTTAGGAATAAACATTTTTTGCTTCTCCCTCTCTCGCTCATATTTGATAGAACTATCCTTCTTGTACCCCTCAAAATTCTAAGAAGGAGAATAAGATGAACTAGGCTCAAAAGTGTTAATGTTTGTTCCCTCCAATTATAGTACTTTTCGATTATTCCTCTTTCTCATGTGGGACTAAAATTTTAATGTGAGTAGACACTTATCATCAAAACTCACATAAGATGACACCTCTCATTCTTGGAAATATTTCTATTTAACCCATATATGTATTTAGTCAATTTAAGGCTTCCTTTTCCTCCAGATTACATAATAGACACAAATTTTCAAAAGTGCAACCACGCACACTTAAGGCATCTTACGCAAAAGATGTCAACCTTAAATAATTATTAGGATTGTGTTCAAAATTACTAGGGAGAATTTTTTATTCCAATTTCTTCTTTAACTTAGTCAACTACTAAGTTTTCCGTTCCATCTCCATCCCTTTAAGATTTTAGATTTTGAACCATATTTTTAATGCCTCTCTCAGAATCAATTTTAAATCTTTTATGATCATCCGATTGCCTATAGTCTCAAAAATTTTCAAGTTCTCTAATGCATTCAAGCAAATCTTCATGATTCGAATTTTCATTAAAAATCTTCTAGTTTTAATCCCCTATCATCATTAAAACCAGGTTTGGAAGATATGTGTAACGTCCTGTAATTTTAAAAATTTCGGATAATACATGTCAGTACTAGGATCGAACCAAAATATTACATCATGATTATTTAAAAGGATATTATAATGTTTACAGGAAATTACTGCTTTATTCCTAAAAATAGAAATACCAGGCGAAAGTAAAGCATACTAATGACGTAATAAACTTATGATATAGCATATTCATATATTTCCTATTATTTTATAAACCTCACTCTTGGCCCTCTTTATCTCTTTTACCTGAAAACAAAACATTTGATAAAAAGTCAACCCAAAAGGGTCCAGTACATTCCCAATATCACGTAACAACATTTTATCAAACATTTTGAAAATAATATCATAACATTTCAATTAATTTCCCAGGTTTATTTATGACTTCCGGTTAGGCAAGAGAAATATCTCGGACTTAAAGCCCACCTCAGGTTTTCCTTGGTCATAATCATAATCTTTCCTTTTTCTTTTTCTTTTCATTTCTGAGCTTTTAGCCCCTCCTGACAAATCCGTGTGCACACCTCCTCATTGACGTACGTCACTCCGAATAATATACAAGTATCCTTTCTCTGTCATATACCTTTCATCTTATAATAACAACTTCGTATAGCATTATTATTATTACGTATGGTAGAAAAATCATAACATAGTTATACCATGAGCTTTAATATTAGTCCATTATTAATAAATAGCAATGTACCTTTACCATCAAAATCATTATAACAAATTAGTATGAAACTCATTTTTCCATATTAAAACATTGTCTAAGAATATTAGTATAACAAAAACATTTTAACAAAACAACACTAAAAAGGGATATTCAAAAATGTACCTTATTATTATTAGTAAGAAATGTAAGAGAAACTAAAATTTTGGGTTGCACTTGTTTCTCACTCACATTTATATGGTATGAGTATCCTGTGTTAAAGAGCAATAACAACTTATATGTATTTATAGTAAAACCTTGCGGCTACTAGATTTGCTTGTTGGTTTTTATTTCCTCATCTAAGAATATCCAAGGTAATCTACATGCAGATTAATCCTTACTTATGCGAAGTCTAATTGGTCCATCCACATTTTCGTTCTTTATTTCCTACTTAACTCTATATTGTTGCCATCTTTACACCCTATAATACTACCTATATGTATTACTCTTGTTTCCTATTCTTCTAGTAATTCTAATGCATGAAAATAGGACTTAAGCATGTTTGCAATCTCTAACTTTGTAACACCTCATTTTAAGACATGTAACTTGTGCCACATAGAAAAGTAATATTCTCTTTGATCCTCTACTGACGAACCATTTCAATAGTACGGGTGCTGTCGTGCCACAAGGCACGACCAGAATAGAAATCGTACCTACCATTGTCTGTTAATTAAGTAGTAATTGTCTAACTCTAGGTAGAATGATTAGTAAGGATTCTAAATACTATAAAACAAAGGTTGTACAATTTACCATTTTAAAAATATGAATACTCTAGTTTAAAGTGAAAATTGTCAAACATTCTACTAGATACTTTTATAAACCCATAAGATAGTAATTGATATTTTTATTAATCTTTACCTAATATACCATACTATGGTATTTTCATTTCTAACAATAAGATAATACATATTCACATATTTGGTCTCACATAAATATACAAAGCCAAGAAAACGCACAATATCACCTGAAGTGAACATATAAGTACCAAAATCACACGTATAAGACTTATATTTTATAATTTTGTGATTATTTTTATTATTAGTATTATTTTTAACTTATCTATATTTTCCCGGTTATTACAATGTGGCAAAAGAATCAGCAATATCAAATTCATCATACTGAACATGATTACGGTTCTTTCTTTTAGTCATCAGTTCAACAAGTGTTGCATGCTCCATTTCACCATGCGCTTGATCCTCATTATATTGCCTTGTCAAATTTTTGCATCTTAGTTAAATTTTCAACTATCTTCTTTTACTCATAATTACTAGACATGATGATTAATGACAAGAACTATACCAAGAACAAAAAAAATGAAACTCCGAAGCTATGGCCACTCAAGGCGTAAACTTGTGCACCCCAAATTACATGGCAAATCAAGCAACAATAGATCCAAAACCATCAAACCAACCAATTGATTGAAATATACTTAGTTTAAATAAAAAAAATGACGACTTATCCCTTCTATCCTCACCCTTCTATAAAATATGATATTAGTTGACGTGATGCTAAGTTATCCAACCGAAAATTCAAAGAAACTTGATCAAAAAGACCTAATTTATTTACTAAGTCCGAAAATTCAATTGTCATTTTGTATATCTCAAAACTAATTGATCACTTCTCATTGTAGTGTTTGATCTTTAACTCACTCAAAATGTTTCAGAATTAAATAGTTTAACATTAATAAATAATCATTACAAAAATTTAATTAAAGGTCTGTTTTAAAGTTATGAACAAAAAATTAATAAAAATAACTTAAAACCCCTCTTCTTTTTCTCTCTCTCCTCTTCATCTACTTCTTCATGATGTGAAAAATCGAACTTCTTCTGAGATCGTGTCTCCCATAAAATTGACGTGCAAGTGTTATACTAATGAAGGTTTTTGTACAAGTTGTTCCTCTAATATATGCTTCATGATTGATTAATTGGACCTTCCACAAAATTGAGATAGAATTTGTAATTGGAGAAATCTACAAATAGTTTTACGTAAAGGATGTGTTACTCCTTCGTTACATTGGATACGCCATTGTTTTTGCAGATTTATGCAGTCGTATTTGATGATCATCATTGTTTTTGTCATTATAGTTGTAATCCCCCGTAATTTTATGAATTTTATAAAGGAAAAATTGATTCTAATAATGCAACCTTTTAGCGATTCGCAAATACAAATGCAGCCTTTTAATTAGTCTGGAATAATGAAACCTTTATAAACCATTTATTTTAAACAGGATAAATGACCGGTGACCTGAGCCATTTTAATTTTTATTTAAAACTTTAAATTCTAAATAAAAATATTAAAAAATTTAAAAAAAACAAAAAGATTAAAAAAAAACATAAAAACCCACCCATCCCATTCCCACCCACGTCTTCCTCACCCTCTTCCTCTCTCCTCCACCCACCCTTCATCCACCCACCCCTTAAAATAAATGGGGCACAAAGATTGCATTATTCCAGAATAATTTTTAAGTTGCATTATTATTTGCGAATTGCCAAAAGGTTGCATTATCAGAATCAATTTTTCCTTTTATAAATATAACTAAAGTATATTTATAATCATTTTCATACTTATTTTATTTAATTATTTAAGTATTGACTATTTTAAAAGTCAAATGGTTATTTAAACGTTTTAAATGATCATTAATATTTATTTAAAGGTTTTGGATCGTATTTAAAATGATTTTAAATGTTGGGTTGAGGAGCTCAATCAATTTGTTTAAGTTTCATGATCAACCTAAGTCCAAACCTAAAGCCTAACCTAATTGTCATAGGTTTTAGGCAAAACCAATAAATACCCCCAAACCCCTTAATTGAACACTTTTTATTTTTCTCTCCTCTATCTCCCTCACTCGTCCGCCCCTCTCTCCTCTCCTCTCCCTCGTTTTTCCGGTCATCTCAACCACCACCCTCACTCTTCGATTTTCCGGCCACCGCAACCACCATCACCTCCCTCACTCGCTCTCTTCGTTCTCCAGCAGCCGTGCAGCAACCCAGCCATGCGTGCAGCACACGCGCCACCGCAACGCGCCAGTTTCGTCGGCCACCGTGTGTTCCTCTTCGTTCTTTTCCGGTTTTCGTGGTTTTCTTCGGTTATTTCATAACCCTTATCCTCTACTTTAATGTTTAAATTATAGCTTAATGTTAAAGTTATAGTTTTTATAATTTTTATAATAAAGTTGAAAACTTTATTATTCGATTATTAAAAATCTGATTTTTATTTATTATAAATATAAATTATAATTTCAGATTTATTATTATTGGTTTAAAGTGAGTTTTAAGTATTATATTAATGATTTTTGATGCCTTAAAGTATAGATTTATGAGTATTATATTAAAGGTCGTTAAAGGTTGGAACTTTAATATATTTAAAGTATTTTAAAATGAGTTTTGAGACGTTTTAAAATAAGTTATATTGTTGTGAATTATTTAGTATATTAATTTGTTGTTGTGTTATTATTTTCATAGGCGGAGAATTTACTTTAGGCGACTTTTAGAATTATAAACTGGCCTCTCACTTTGTCTACACAAGGTACGTACATGTCTTTATGTGTTAGACTAGTATCACGTTCTAAGGATTATGATTATTTATAGTATCATGTATAGGGAACCCTTTTATGGTTCATATGTGGCTTTTGAATTGGAATTACGTGTTGTTGAGCATGTTAATTGCCTTTATGATTTATTACATGATTGAATGGATGTTTCATTCAAACACGTTATTATGGGAATGGTTATACTTTGATCCCTCATGTGAAGTGGATTAATATTATTTTATTGTTGGATTGTGATTTTGGTATTGTTTCCCATATTGGATATTTTATTACTCTCGAAGGCCGAGAACTTCATGAGTAAGTTGGATTATTATTGGATATGGTTATTTTACTAGTTTGCAAAGATCGAGGGATTTGTAGGGTATGTATATTTATTGGACTTTCGATTGTTGATTTAAGTCAACAAATAAATTTGGAGGATTAATTCTTGGTCAATTGGAAATGTTTGATCACTTATTTAATCCTAAACTAAAAGAGGAATATTTATTGTATTCATGTTATGCGTTGGTTGTCTGTTTAGAGTCCAACATTGAATAACTTACTAATACTTAAAGTGAAAGTGAATAGCAATAGCTTTAGACTAGTGCACGTCTGGATGTACCTATTGTGAATGAGTTCTTAGATGTGTTTCCAAGTGAGATTTCTGGAATGCACCTAAGAGAGCCGTTGAGTTTACCATAGACTTAGTTCCTGGTACAACACCTATTTAGAAAGCACCTTACAGGATGGCACCTCCCGAGATGAGTGAATTGAAGACTCAATTGCAAGAACTGTTGGAGAAAGGTTACATTAGACCTAGTGCGTCACCTTGGGGAGCACCTGTTTTATTTGTGAAAAAGAAAGATGGTAGTATGAGGTTGTGTTTTGATTATCGTGAGTTGAACAATGTGACTATTAAGAACAAGTATCATTTGCCTAGGATAGATGATCTTTTCGATTAGTTGAATGGAGCTAGTGTTTTCTCGAAGATTGATTTGCGTTCTAGGTATCATCAATTGAAGGTAGCCGATAAGGATATACCTAAGATTGCTTTTAGAACGAGATATGGTCACTATGAGTTTACCATGATGCCATTTGGGTTGACCAATGCACCTTCAATATTTATGGACTTGATGAATAGGATTTTCCATGAGTTCTTAGACAAGTTTGTCGTGGTATTCATTGACGATATTTTGATCTACTCGAAGAATGAAGAAGAGCATGATGAGCATTTGAGAATGGTTTTGGAGACGCTTAGGAGAAATCAATTGTTTGCCAAGTTCTCTAAGTGTGAGTTTCGTTTGGAGAAAGTTGCATTTTTGGGTCATTATGTGTCTAAGGAAGGAGTTTATGTGGATTCTGTGAAGATACAACTTGTTAGTGAGTGGCCTAGACCGAAGAATGTGTCTGACATAAGAAGTTTTCTGGGATTGACTGGTTATTATAGAAGGTTTGTGAAATATTTCTCGAGGATAGCGAGACCTATGACTACTTTGATGACGAAAGAGTCGAAGTTTGAATGGAATGAGAAGTGTGACGAAGCCTTTCAGATTTTGAATGATCGTTTAACCTCTGCACCTGTTTTGACTTTGCCCGATGGGAATGATGGATTCAAGGTATAAAGTGATGCTTCGAAGAATGGTCTGGGATGTGTGTTACAGCAGAATGGGAAGGTGATTGCGTATGCATCGCGTCAGTTGAAGCCGTATGAGTCTAATTACCCTATCCATGACGTAGAGGTAGCTGTCATTGTGTTTGCATTGAAGATTTAGAGACATTATCTCTATGGAACGACCGTGAATATATTCAACGGCCATAAGAGTTTGAAGTATATTTTCACTCAGAAGGATCTCAATAGGAGACAAAGGAGATGGTTAGAGTTGATCAAGGATTATGACTTAGATATCCGATATTATGAAGAGAAGGCGAATGTAGTTGCCGATGCTTTGAGTAGGAAGACGAGCCATAGCGTGAATGCATTGGTAGTTTCCGAAGAGTTATATCGAGATATGCAAAGGCTTAGCCTTGAAATTTTGAATGCTGGAGAGGTAGAAGCTAGATTGAATGCTTTGTCGTTAGGATCGTCGATTTTCGATGAGATCTTGGAGAGTCCAGTTGGAGATGAGCATCTTGAAAAGATTAAAGAGATGATGAAGCAAAGAAAGGAAGCTGATTTTAAGATCCATAAGGATGGAAGTCTGAGATCAAAGGAAGGTGGTGTATACCATAGAAGTGTGAAGAGCTTAAGAGGAAGCTTATGGAGGAAGGTCACAATACTCTGTATTCTGTACACCCTGGTGGTGATAAGTTGTATAAAGATCTTAAGGAGAATTATTGGTGGATGAATATGAAGCGAGAAGTCACTGAGTTCGTATCCAAGTGTTTGACTTGCCAAAAAGTGAACATAGATCACAAGAGACCTATAGGAAAGATCCAGCCATTAGAAGTCCCTGGATGGACATGGGATTCGATTTCTATGGATTTTGTGACAGCATTGCCGAAAATAAGACTGGCAATGATACTATTTGGGTGATCGTGGATCGATTGACTAAATTTGTCGTCTTTATTCCGATCAAAGAGACGTGGAAGAAGAAGCAACTTGCAAAGACTTATATCAAGCACGTCATGAAACTCCATGGTGTGCCAAAGGATATTATTTCAGATCATGATTCGTCTCTCGAAGTTTTGGCAGAAAGTTCAGCAAAATCTTGGAACTACGTTGAAGATGAGTACTGATTTTCACCCTGCGACAGATGGTCAAACTGAGAGGACCGATCGGACTATGGAGCACATATTGAGAGGATGTGCAATTCATTTTCAAGGAAGTTGGGAATATCAATTAGATTTGATTGAGTTTTCATACAACAATAGTTACCATGCGAGTATAAAAATGGCACCATTTGAAGCTTTGTATGGACGGAAGTGTAGAAGTCCTATTTGTTGGAACGACTTTAGTGAGAATATAGTTCTTGGGATTGAATTCGTTGAAGACACCGTTAAGAATGTGAAGTTGATTCAAGCTAGAATCCAAGCTGCATAGGATAGGCAGAAGCGTTACGCTGATTTGAAGAGGCGTGAATATGAGTTCGCCATTGGCAATAAAGTGTTTTTAAAAGTCTCACCGACGAAAGGTGTTATGAGATTTGGTAAGAAAGGCAAGTTGAGTGGTATGTTGGTCCGTATGAGATTTTGCAAAGAGTTGGTAAGGTAGCCTACAAGTTGACTTTGCCAATGGAATTCGAGAAGCTGTGTATTTCATATCTTTCAGCTTAAGAGGTATATTCCTGATGAGAATCATGTTCTAGAACCCGAAAGAGTTCAGATTGATAGTAGCCTCACGTATGAGGAAAAACCTGTGAAGATTTTGGACAAGAAGGTGCGTAATACACGCAAAAGGATGTGAGTATCGTGAAAGTAGTTTGGTCTAACCATGAGTCCGAGGAGCAAACATGGGTAGCCGAGGATGATATGAGGAAGAAGTATCCTGACTTGTTTGTTGAGGTGAGTTGCGAGGGCGTAACTCGTTTTCTTTAAGAGGGGTAGAATGTGATAGAATTTCGCGCTTTTTGCCTATTTTATGGTGTTTTTACGCATTTTTATACTTATTTTTGCGATTTGCACATGTTAGTGCAAAATAACGTGTCCATGAGTGACACATTTGAGTTTGGGTTGGGAAACTGTGCACATGTGTTACACAAGCATCTCCGAGTTTTCCGTTTTGAAAAGTTTAAGTAAGGAAATTTTTCCAAGCGAATTAGTTTTTCGTACCAAGTTTCAGGAGGAAACTTCTTTTAAGAGGAGTACACTGTAATCCCCTGTAATTTTATGAATTTTATAATTATATTAAAAGTATATTTAGAATCATTTTCATATTTATTTCAATTAATTATTTAAGGTTTAACTATTTTGAAAGTCAAATGATTGTTTAAACGTTTTAAATAGTCATTAATATTTAATGGGTTGGATTTTAAGTATTGATTATTTTATTAAAGGTATTGGGTCGTGTTTAAAATAATTTTTAATGTTGGGTTGATGAGCTCGAACCATTTATTTATGTTTGATGATCAACTTGAGCCCAAACCTAAGCCTAACCTAATTACCATAGGTTTTAGGCAAAACCTATAAATGCCCCCCAAAACCCAATTTTTCACACTTTATTTTCCTCCTCTGTCTCCTTAAAACCGGAACCCACTCCCCTCCCTCTTCTCCCTCGTTTTTCGTGCGCCCGCCAACACACCAACTCGCCTCTGTTTGTTTTTCCGGCAAGCGTTCACCACCACACTCGCCCCCCCTCTCGCGTGCGTGCGTGCAGCAGCACCCCACCACCACTCCTTCCTCTCTCTTTCCTTGCGCCAGCAGCACAGCAGCCACGCGCCAACTCGCAGCCATGCGCCACCTCCCACGCGTGTTTCTCTTCCGTATTTCCGGCTTTCGTGGTTTCTTTGGTTATTTCTTAACCCTTATCCTTTATTTTAATGTTTAATTATGGTTTTAATATTAAGTTGTGGTTTTTAAGAATTTTAATATGTTTTGTAAATAAAGTTGAAAATTATATTATTCAAATTATTAAAAATCTGATTTTTATTTATTGTGAATATAAAGTATAATTTCAGATTTATTATTTATTATTGAAAGTGGGTTTTATGCATGAAAGTAATGGTTTTTGAGGTTTTAAAGCCTAGGTTTATGAGTATTATATTAAATGTTGTTAAAGGTTGGAACATTAATGTTTTTAAAGTATTTTAAAACGAGTTTTGAAGCATTTTAAAATAAATTATATTGCAAAGAATTAATTACGATATTAATTCATTGTTGTATTATTGTTTTGTTAGTCGGAGACTTTACTTTAGGCGATTCCTAGAGTTTAAAGTGGCCTCTCACTTTGTCTATACGAGGTACGTACATGTCCTTATATGTTAGACTAGTATCATGTCCTAAGGATTAAGATTAAATAGTATCACGTATAGGGAACCCTTTTATGGTTCATACGTGGTGGCTATTGAATTGGAATTACGTGTTGTTGAGCATGTTAATTGCCTTTATGTTTTATTACATGATTGAATGGATGTTTGATTCAAGCATGTTTGGGAAGGGAAGTTTATTTATTAATTCACATGAGGGATTAATAATATTTTATTGTTGGATTATGGATTTTGATATTGTTTCTTTTAGTGGATATTTTATTACTTTTCAAAGGCCGAGGAATTTGTGAGTAAGTTGGATTATTATTGGTTATGGTTATTTTACTACTTTGCAAAGACCGAGGTCTTTGTAGGGTATGCGTATTTATTGTCATTAGACATTCGATTGTTGATTTAAGTCACCAAATGAATTTGGAGGATTAATTCTTGGTCAATTGGAATTGTTCGATCACTTATTTAATCCTAGGATAAAAGATGTGTTGGTTGCTTTGTTTAGAGTCCAACATCGAATAACTAACTAATACTTAAAGTGGAAGTGAATAGCAATAGCTTTAGACTTGTGCACGTCTGAAGTTCTGGACAAGTATGAGTTGGAGTACATGGTGGTAGCCCATGGCTTTTCTTGGGGTCAGATTGATCACCGTACCCTATTTTTATTTCTAAAGGTTCCTCGATATCGTTGGTCAAGGGGTTACGGAGTAGCGCCTGTAACTCTGTCTTTCATTTTGAAGGCTGGTTTTTGGTTGGACAACTCGATTCATTGTCTATTCAATTTATTAAATATTTATCATGTTGTATGTCTTGTAGTAAAGTGTTTTCTTAACAGTAGAAGTTTGATAGTATTTTATTGATCATTTTTGGTTGTTCATTAGTATCATGATTAGGTGATAAGAGGTTTTTAGTGTGTCATTCAGGCACTAAGAACCGCTTAGCAAACAATACTTATAATCCTAACGAGCGACTACTATGAACGTAGTAATGGCAAGTCAAGGGTCGAACCACAAGGAAATAGGGATTGACTAAGGTTTATTAAGTCTAAAACTACCTACGTGAAGGGTATTTGGGGTTGTAAAGAATTGGATAATTATCAACTAACAACTAACTAAAGAACGACGACTAATAAAAAAGTAGAGATATGAATATGATAAGGAAAACACTAGAGCTTGGGCTACTCGCATGAACTCGGGCAAGACACGACACTAATGCACCTACGAAACAATAGAGAATAACATGCAAGGTTAAGTTTTCCTCTAAAGTACTTGAGTCCTCTCTCGAATGGTCCTCAAGAGTAATCAATTAATCAATCAAATAAATCCTCTCTCTAATGGTCTTTACCCGATTGATTAATAGATTCAATTTGCTTGGAAACCCCCTAAAAGGATCCTCTTAATTTCTACCCAATCTCTTGGTCTAGAAATTAAGTTGATTCATGAGAATGCGAAGACAACAACAATCAATTAAGAGTAATTGAAATCTAAGCCCTAGCATAAACTTGATCAAGGTCTACCCTAAGGTGTCAAAACACCAAGATCAATGCAAGTAGACATGAATAAGGTAACTACAAGAACATTTTAATTAGCCCTAATTCATGCTTTCACCCAAACCCTAGATAACGAACTACTCACTTATTATGGATTCAAAGAAAAAGAGATTAAACAAATTAAGCATGATTAATAAAGCAATGAAAATAAAGAAGAGAAATTGAAAGGAAATTACTTGGATTAAAATCACAATCGAATCTTCAAAGTTGCACTAAGACAAGAACTAAGAGTTTTTAGAGAGAAATTATCATAAAAATAGTCGACTCTTACAAAGTATAAAACATAAGGTATTAATAAGTTTCCTAAAATTAACTTCGGAGGAAATCGGGCCCAAAACAGCCTACAGGTTACCACGGTCGTGGTGCCTTAAATTTGTCGAGGCAGAATGCAATCTCAAAGGAAACTGCTTCTATGCAAAACAGGTGCCACGGTCGTGGCAAATTCACCACGGTCGTGGTGATCTGACTTCACCAAATACCACTTCCTTCTGTTTTGGCAGAATGTCTTTTGTTTTGTCGAGTGAGGGTGACCACGGTCGTGGAAAAATCACCACGGCCGTGGTGACCCAACTTCATCCAGTCAGTCTTAAATCTTCAACAGTCTGCCTTGCCTGGTATAGGTCCCCACGACCGTGGTGAATATGTCACGGCCGTGGTGGCCTATTTCCTTCAATTCCCCAAGTCAAAGTCACCAAAGCATCTCCAAAGCACGAGCTACGCAAGCTCGAACATGCTCCAAGTCCCTAGATCACAATAATACTTCAACACGTGCCAATTCTCTTGAAATACATCAAAAACAACCAAACACTCGTGAAGTAATTTTGAAGTCCAAAGGAAGGAAAAACCATGCAATCCTAACTCTAAATTCTCTAAAACTACACGCAATGAGACTTAAAATGACCTATAAATATGCACTAAAATGGACTAATCAAACTCCCCCAAACTTAAACAATTGCTTGTCCCCAAGCAATACAAACTGAAGCTCATGGGATAGAGTTATGACACGTCAGGAAAACACGCATGCCATTTTCGAAAACCATTCGAAATCTTTCAAAGATATATGTCTACTAAATTCCAAATGCTATCAAATCTCAAAGTTTTTAAGCTCAAGGAAGAGCAACCAAATCTTACCACTAGTTCTCCCCCAAGCTTGGCTTAGTCATATATAAGGTAGCTCTCACTTTAGTCGTGCGCACTTCTCTCTTGTGTTTAAATAGGTCAAATGAACGCTCAAAGCTCAATTCCATCGACTATATCCTACCATAAGCTTGCATATCATCTCACTCTCCGTCGCATATGGACCAAAGTTTGCATCAAGAATCAAGAGGACTTAGTCAAGGTTTTAATGTAGGCTTAAGGTGAGGGTGTGGTAGCATTTGGGATCGTGGTGTTAAAGAGAGGAAAGCGAAACTTCCAACTCGGCACCTTTCTAAAAGCACAAAACCAACCCTACTCAAATTTAAACGCTCAACACAACCTATTTTAAGCACTCCTCTAATTTTAGCATCTTAATCTCCCTTATTGCGAACACGCCACATATCCTTTTTATTCATTTTTTTTATTTTTTGTTATTGTGGATTGTGGTGATTTAAGAAGGAGGGAGAAAATGAGAACTCCAATAGTATGGAAAGGAGGCGAACTTAAACAACACATGAGTTCTAACTATAAAAAAAGTCGAACAACAACACCAAGTCATTCTCGTAACACCCATCAACATGCATTACCTCATCTAAGTAGCTTCACAATCCCCTAGGTAAGGAAATAAGTAATAGGCTAAAGATGTGGTTAACAAAGAAAACAAGCTTAGGCTCACAAGGGCTTCAAAGAAGGACAAGTAGGTGAGGGTGGCCTTTGGCAATATATCTCAAGTAAACATGAAATCCTCAATCACATTCAAGACGCAAAAAAGTCAAGCATATTCAAGGAGAATCAATGCAAGTTCTAGAGAATGGTCGTCAAGGAAGAGCATCACACATCAAGTAGAGAAGACTGAAAAGATGTCAGTCTATAGGGCTATAAAGACATGCTCTCACAAAAGGTATATCTACAACCATCGGTCGAGCGGCACAAGAGGGAGACCAATCGTACCACAACCCAACAATTCCTTGGCCTACTAGAGACTATCAAAGCATTTCCTTTTTCGGTTTTCAGGTCATCAAGAAAAAAAACATGCATACCAAGGGTGGAGTTCAGACCTAAATGCAATCTATATGCATGCATGAATAAAGGATTCTACATGCACCCTAAACATGATACTAAATGATAATATGCAATCTAAACATGACACTAATACGCAACTAATGCAGATTATATGCATCTAATGCAAACTATATGCAACTAATATATACATCCTCCCCCAAGCTAAACCACAAGTGTCCTCACTGTGAAAAGTCTAATGATAACAATAGAAAGAGAGGGGAAAAATCCCGACTCAATGGTCGGGAGGGGGGTCGGGAACCACATGAGTCGAGCTTATCCCCTTAAGGGCATCAATCGAGTTCCCAATGACATCTTTATATTTTTGCAATATCTTAATCAATTCTGGTATAGAGATGTTATCAAGAGCCGAGTTAACAATAACAGGATAAGTACATGCATCATCAAGGAAGACATACTTAAGAGAGGGGGGAAGGGGTTTTAACTCTACCTTAGGAGGAGGCTTAAAACTCTCCTCTTTATCAATGGAAACGGAAAGGACCTTCAACTCCGCCTCATGTGTCACCTCGAAGATAGTTTTATCGACAAGTATAGAGATTTTCTTCACCTCATCAATGTTTCAACCTTTGCGCTTCAGTGATAGAAGCATAGGGCTCATCATCAGTGTGAACTTCTCTCTCAAAACCATCCATTTCACTCTCCACATGACCAACCCGACAAACTCTCTCTATCATGGGTCTCTTTAATGTTTTAGAGAACTCACATACAACCTTCTCATTGGCTACCTCAACCGTGATTGCATCATTTCTGTAATTTATTACGACACCCAATGTCTTAAGAGCTTCTCTTCCAAGAATGAGAGGAGTCTCCGGATCTTCCTCCATATCCATCACCACAAAATCACACGGCACCAACACATGCCCAACTTGTATTGGAACATCCTCCAACTCGCCATCCGGGGATCTCAAAGATCGATCCGCCAATTTAATAGTCCTCCTCGTAGGAAGAAGAGGGAAGTTTAGGCGCTTAGCTATGGATAGAGGCATCAAACTCACACTCGCACCCAAATCGGCCAATGCACCCTTAGACTCGAGGTCACCTATCTTCAGCGACAAAGTGAAGCTTTCGGGATCTCTTTGCTTCTTAGGCATATCGTTGCACTAGAGCGCATACTTGGTATGGCAATTAGATAACCACGTCTTCAACCTTCCGTTTGTTGGAGAGGATCTCATTCAAGAACTTGGCACAGGCCAGCATTTGAGACATGGCCTCAAGGAATGGAATGTTTATTTGAAGGCCTTTCATAACTTGGAGGAACTTAATGAATTTATCGCTCAGCTTCCTCTCCACCAACCTTTGAGGATAAGGGACCGGTGGCACATAGGTCTTAGGTGGAGGTGGTGTTGACAATGAAGCTTTGTCACCAACATGCTCATGAGTTTCCTTATCTTCTCTTCCTTTCTCAACATCAACCTCCCTCTCATCTTCCTCAACTTGATTGTCCTTCTCAACCACCTCAACTTCACTTTTTTCACACTCATTAGGCATCTTGGGGCCCTCATAGTTTGTTCCCGACCTCAAATGGATAGCTTTGACTTGATGTAGGTTGGGGTTAGGAATGGCTTGTCTTTGAAGTTGATTTGTGGGGTTAGAGGGGTTTTCTCGGCCACTTGAACCAATTGGGTTTCAAGCATTTTTGTGTGAGCTTGTAACTCTTGGAACCTTTGGTCGTGGCTTTGAAGAGCTTGGCTTTGAAGAGCAAGGGTTTCGGTGATGGTTTGGAGTTGTTGGAGAATTTGGGAGGTAGGGTCGGAGGATGGAGTAGGTTCAGGATTTGGTTTAGGAAATTGGGGGTTGAGAGGGGCTTTGTAAACATTAGAAGCTTGAGAGGAGGATCCACCTTGATTGTAGCTTTGAGTGAACCCTTGTTGAGGTTGATTAAAGCCTTGTTGAGATGGATTCCAACCTTGTTGAGGTTGGTTGAAGCCTTGGTTGTATCCTTGTTGAGGTTGTCTCTAACCTCCTTGTTGATTGCTTGTATACCCTTGGCTACCTTGATAACCTTCTTCCCTTGAGTTCATGGCCGCCACATGCTCTGACTGAGATCCTCCACAATAAGAGGTATCATGGTTTGTACCACCACATATGTCACAAGAGAAAGCATTCACTTGTGATGGACTCGATGATGCAAGGGTGATCTTAGAGAGCTTCTTGTCGAGTTGATCCATCTTTGCTTGAATTTGATCCATTGGGTCCAACTCAAACTTGCCACCCTTCTTAGGTTGAGAACCTCTCCTTCTTCCACCCCATGAGTAGTTCTTGATCACTTCTTCTATGGTGGACTCTAATTGGTCTTCCGGGATCTTAGAAAGTTGACCTCTCGCTCCAGCATCAAGGTTAGCACGTGACATGGGGCCAAGACTATCATAGAAGAACCTCATGAGTAGATTTTGATTGAACTCATGGTGAGGGCACGAACGAATCAACTCCCTAAACCGTTCCCAAGCCTTCGCAGGCGTCTCATCACATTCTTGCTCAAATGAGGAGATCTTCCTCCTAATATCATCGGTTTTAGACACTGGGAAGTACTTCTTCAAAAAGGCCAATGTAACTTGCTCCCATGTAGTGAGGGAGTTAGCAGGAAAGCTCTTGAGCCAAGACTTCGCCATTCCGGAAAGAGAAGACCGGAAGAGATGCATCTTGATGTAGTGTGGAGAGACATCATTCGTCGTTATCATAGCACAAATCTCCAGAAATCGATCAAGATGATCAAGTGGATCCTCATCCGATCCTCCACAAAATTGCTCTACTTTCACCATTTGTGTGAACTGAGGGTGAATGCTGAAATTTGTAGTGGTTGTGGGGAGGCGAATTCCACCCTGTAGAACATAGGATCCCATATTTCTGAAATCCCTGAAAAGTTGTGCATTATCATCACCCCAGTATGATTCACTCTCACTTGTCGAGCTTGAGATTGGTGAAGCTGGTGCAGAGCCCAAGGTCAACCGTTCCAAACCTCCCCGAAGCTTTCGCAAAGGGCGATTGATTTCCGGATCTAAGGGTAAGATGGGTGAACCATGAGCTCTCCTTCTCATGTAACACAACAAAGCAAAGAAGAGGGTTAGCCAATAACAACACAATCAAAAGCGAAAGAAAAATCACTTAAGCAATATTAAACTCAAGTAAACTTCAATCAATAGCACAATCTCCCCCGCAACGGCGCCATTTTGATAAGAGGTTTTTAGTGTGTCGTTCAGGCACTAAGAACCGCTTAGCAAACAATACTTATAATCCTAACGAGCGACTACTATGAACGTAGTAATGGCAAGTCAAGGGTCGAACCACAAGGAAATAGGGATTGACTAAGGTTTATTAAGTCTAAAACTACCTACGTGAAGGGTATTTGGGGTTGTAAAGGATTGGATAATTATCAACTAACAACTAACTAAAGAACGACGACTAATAAAAAAGTAGAGATATGAATATGATAAGGAAAACACTAGAGCTTGGGCTACTCGCATGAACTCGGGAAAGACACGACACTAATGCACCTACGAAACAATAGAGAATAACATGCAAGGTTAAGTTTTCCTCTAAAGTACTTGAGTCCTCTCTCGAATGGTCCTCAAGAGTAATCAATTAATCAATCAAATAAATCCTCTCTCGAATGGTCTTTACCCGATTGATTAATAGATTCAATTTGCTTGGAAACCCCCTAAAAAGGATCCTCTTAATTTCTACCCAATCTCTTGGTCTAGAAATTAAGTTGATTCATGAGAATGCAAAGACAACAACAATCAATTAAGAGTAATTGAAATCTAAGCCCTAGCATAAACTTGATCAAGGTCTACCCTAAGGTGTCAAAACACCAAGATCAATGCAAGTAGACATGAATAAGGTAACTACAAGAACATTTTAATTAGCCCTAATTCATGCTTTCACCCAAACCCTAGATAACGAACTACTCACTTATTATGGATTCAAAGAAAAAGAGATTAAACAAATTAAGCATGATTAATAAAGCAATGAAAATAAAGAAGAGAAATTGAAAGGAAATTACTTGGATTAAAATCACAATCGAATCTTCAAAGTTGCACTAAGACAAGAACTAAGAGTTTTTAGAGAGAAATTATCATAAAAATAGTCGACTCTTACAAAGTATAAAACATAAGGTATTAATAAGTTTCCTAAAATTAACTTCGGAGGAAATCGGGCCCAAAACAGCCTACAGGTTACCACGGTCGTGGTGCCTTAAATTTGTCGAGGCAGAATGCAATCTCAAAGGAAACTGCTTCTATGCAAAACAGGTGCCACGGTCGTGGCAAATTCACCACGGTCGTGGTGATCTGACTTCACCAAATACCACTTCCTTCTGTTTTGGCAGAATGTCTTTTGTTTTGTCGAGTGAGGGTGACCACGGTCGTGGAAAAATCACCACGGCCGTGGTGACCCAACTTCATCCAGTCAGTCTTAAATCTTCAACAGTCGGGCAGCATCGGGCAGGATGGGAGCTCTGGTTTTGTACCGTAGAGAGGGGGACAGGATCAGAGGCCTTGCCTGGTATAGGTCCCCACGACCGTGGTGAATATGTCACGGCCGTGGTGGCCTATTTCCTTCAATTCCCCAAGTCAAAGTCACCAAAGCATCTCCAAAGCACGAGCTACGCAAGCTCGAACATGCTCCAAGTCCCTAGATCACAATAATACTTCAACACGTGCCAAATTCTCTTTGGGAAATTCTACCTGGTACCATCAAACTATTGGCTTTTCTATCTGGTACCATTAAAAACTAATACATTACACATAGTACCACTATTTATTAGTGTTAATTACTTCCGTAACACTCTGTTAAGCCCAGACGTTTAATACCTTTGTTTAACTTTATTTTACCTAAGTTAGCTATTTTCCCATCCTTTTTCAACCCTTCCCTCCATTTCCATGCTTCCCACCATTTTCCCTCCATTTTCATGTTTATAAAAGCTCACCCTCTCTTTATAAATTCTGCATTCTCCCTCTCATATACCTGTGCCTCTCTTTTTTTTACATCCATGGCTACCTCTTGGTCATCTTCATCAAGGTCTGCCAACGCTTCACCAGTTTTGCCGGATAATGAATCGAGGTGTTGCAAACTGAAGAACTGCTCCAAATGTGTGCCACCAAAACTGGTGGAAATCAGAATTTCTGAGTCTACCAATAATTTGGGAAGACCATACTATAAGTGCAGGGGTTGTGGTGCTTTTGCTTGGGTTGAAAAAGATGATATTATTACATTGAACTTCAATGAAGAAAGGAGTATTGTGGATGATTTTGCTGAAGAAATCAAATTTGTGAAGCAAGAATTGAAGAATAATGGAGAATTTGTGAATTTGGTTGTCAAAGTTGCAGTTGTGATGTATTTTGTTTTGCTTGTAGTTGTTTTTAAGTGAAAAAAAACGGTTGTCGAGAAACCGTAATGATGTAGTAGTTATTCCATCTTATTAATATAGTATGGTTTTAGTTAATTGAGTAATCTTATGATGATGATATAGCTTATGTAGTATAAGTACTTAAATTATGCAATCAAAATATTTCATCCTAAAAAATTCCACAACAAACTGATAAACTTGAACCTTGTAATAAAATCATCCACAAAAAACTGATTGCTGCCATAAAGTACAATTTTTTCCCAAAAACTGATACATTTCAACCTTATACTAATGTCTTCCACCATATTGTAAACTGATCCCCCAAACAAAACTGATAATCCTAATGGGATAATTCTGCACAAAACTGATGTTCAGATGAATAGTTGAGCAAAAAAAAAGTCTAATTCAAAACTACACAAACAGTAACTACAAGTCCATCTGAGAAGGTTGTGGCTGACTGCTAGTTGTAGGTATCTCATCTTGCTGCTTCTTTGCTTGCTTTTTCCCTTTCTTTGCCTGATCTGCTTTCTTCTTGTTAATTGTGACAGCAGCTTCAATTGATTGTAGCTCCTTTGCAGTTGGAGCCCCCTTGCATGTTCTCAAGTTGTGGCCAAAATGTCCACAATTCTTGCACTTCACAGTTCTTGCCCTTTTCCCTTTTGCCTCTTCACCCTCTTCCCTTCTTCTATTCCTGCTTGTTCTTCCAACACCCCTTTTCAGTGGAGGTGGCAAAACAGTTGGTAGATTTTCAAACTCAGGCCATTGTGCAGCATCAGAAATGGGTGCTATGTTGTTTGCATAAGTTGCTTTGTAGTTCTTCACAGAATACCAAGTGCTTAAATATTTGTACACATCTAACTTAGCAGCTTTTATTGCCCTAATGGCATGTCTACAAGGTATCCCGCTTATTTGCCAAGCACCACAAGCACATTTCATTTTGTTCAAACTCATTGGGAATTGGGATTTACCTTCATGTATTTCATATTCACCAGGAGCAGACATATGAGATGTGCACACCTTTGTTTTCTGAGCAATTTCTTTCAATATCTTCACTATCTTTGGACATATTCCACTTTCATCCCATTCTTGTGCATTTTGTTGTCTTGTAGCAATCCTCACCATACAAACCCTCCTTATACCTGCACAGAAATTCAAATGCATCATCATCATTTAGTTAAAACTGTAAGTTAGAAAATAGTTCAAATATAGTTCAAATACCTTCTAGCAAGGTCAAGATAGGTCTACACCTATGAACACCTAGGGTTGAGTTGAAACTCTCCACAAAGTTACTTGTGTTGCTGTCACAGCACACACTTGTTTCAAACTTGTGCTTAGTCCAAGTACACTGATTTCCCAAATCTGCAAACCATTTCATAACAGGCTCTTTCCCTTCTTTACTTAACCTCTCCATAGCCTTTTTGAATGTGAAAGGATTGGTAGCATTACATGCTCTCCAAAACAGTAGGTACATCAAAGGACCTGGAAATTGCTTCTTAAAATTCCTGCTGAGATGTCTACAACAATACCTCCTCCTAGCTTCTGGCCAAACATCTTTTAGGGCTAAATCAACACCCTAGATGAACCAGCCAACCACAAATACATATATAAATGAAACTGAAAAACTGAAAACAGAATAAGAAATAGAAAAAGAAATGAAACTGAAAAACTGAAAAAAGAAAAAGGAAAACAATAATGATTTTACCTTTTGTCTGTCTGAAATTATAGTCCAATCCCTCCTATTTGCATGTTTGATTATGTTATGTAGATGGTGAAAGAAGAAGGACCAGTTTTCTTTGTCTTCAACAGTAACCACAGCATATGCCAGAGGGAAAATCTCATTGTTTGCATCTAGGCCAATAGCAGAGAGCAATATTCCTCCATAATTCCCTTTAAGATGAGCTCCATCAACTCCTATCAAAGATCTACAACCTTGTTTGAACCCTTTCATCTGAGCTTCAAATGAAATGAATATGGAGTTGAATTGCAAAGCCCTTTCTGGATGCCCTATATCAGTGAGTGCACAAGAAGCAGTGGAGTTGGGGTTGGTTTGATGAATAACTCTGACATATGAATTTAGCAGTCCATATGATTTATCATGCCCACCAAAGATCTCATTAATTACAAAGTTTTTCATCTTGTACAATGTGGATTGCTTCATGTATATTCCATACCTTTTGAAGAGCTTCTCATTCAATTCATTTCCCTTTATATCAGGATTTGACCTAATATCATCCATCAACTTTGAAGCAGCCCACTTTGTAGTGCATATAGGATTATATGTTTCTAAACCCCTACATGCATGCACAGCTGGGTATATCTTTTTGATGGCCCATGTCCTACCATCAGCCAACCTGCTTGCATGAATTCTCCAATCACAACACTTAGAAGCACATGTAGCAGTGTATCTAAAGTTATCAGCCCACAAAACTGTTATACAAAATCCTTCTTGTACACAATAATCTTTCAATATATCCTTGAAATGGCTCTTCTCAGTGAATATCATCCATGGTTTAAGTTGTATTTTCCCAAACTCTTTCTCCTCAAATAACTCTCCATTCTTATACAACCTAGATAGGTAATCATCATCATCATCTTCATCAAAAAAGTCAAACCAATTCTGTCCATCCCATTTCTCTTCAACTCCAGGTAATACAACCTCACCAATCAACTCATCTCTGTGCATAGGTTGTTCTTTTTGAACTGTCCCATCACTATCAGAACTTTCACCTCCTACTTCTTGTTGGTAATCCTCATCAACACTGTTATCACTCTCAGTCCTGCTATCCTCTTCTGTGTTATCCAAGTCCAGCCTTCTTTTAACTCTCAATACCATCCTGTTAGCATCTGTACCCTCACCCTCAGTCTGTGTCACAATTGGTGCTTTCTTAGAACACACAACCAACCCTTTCCTAACTGCAGTAGTCCTGGGCATTTTTTTCTCAAATAAAGTCAAATCAGTCGTGTGGACACTTAACTTAATGGGTGTTTTTGTTGCTTTGTTCATCACAGCTTCTGTTGTAACTACTTGCTGCTCACAAACAGTTTTGTCTACAAATCTAGGACTTCTTCTAATCTGTAAAGGGTCATTAGTAGGTTGTTTCTTCTTTTTTATACAAGTTTGCTTCACAATCTTCTTGTTAGCATTATGTACATCTCCAAACTCAGCTAAATCAGCTTGCATATCAGCCCAAGTGTCATCATTAAATTGACAAATTTCTATTACCTTCTCAGTTACAACCCTATTATCACCCTCACAATCTTCTTGTTGCTCATCTACTAGCTTACCCTTACCCTTAGCCTCAACACTCTTAATTGTACTTCTCCTAATTGCCAACTTCTGTCTCCTCCCATCAATACCAACTACTGAAGTTGGGCAACCATCTACAGGCATAAGTTTTTGCACATCACTAGTAGCATTGGTACTCTGAGTTTTCCTAAGTTCAAGCACTAACTTATTCAATGTGTTTGGCTTCACCAATGATTCTACCCAAATGTTAATCTCCTTTTTTCAGGTAGCCTCTCAAACATAACCATCATTTCCTTGTCACTAGTTAAAGGCCATTGTTTCATTTTCCACAAATAAGCAAAACCAGGATATCTAGGCAATTGAAACCCCTTTGCCCTAGCATTATCCTCATATTCAATCACAGCATCAAGCAAGTTACATTTATCAGGATCAACTGAAACACCCACATCATTACCCAGAAATTGAAAATTCAAAACCCTCATATCATCCCCCATATTTAACTGCATGAAAATTTTTGAACCAAAATCAAACAAACCAAATCATCAACAACTAAATCAACGAAACTCAATGTAAAAAATTCAAACTTTATGCCCTAATTTCAAATAATCAGATTTCTATCACAGATAAGAGAAATTTTTTTCCCAAAATACAAAATTCAACTACAATATACATGTTGAACTCAAATGTAGATGAATTGTGCATGAAAAAACTAACCTTGAGTTTGAGAGCAACCTTCCACCTTGAAGATGAAGAGCGCCAGTATGAGAGCAAAACAGAGAGAAGAGGAATATGGATGATCAGTTGGAATGAAAAGTTTTGAATGGCTTGTTCAATACTTTATGTTTCATTTCAATTTTCTTTTTTTTTTTTGCCCTAAATTTAGGTAAAATAAAGTTAAACAAAGGTATTAAACGTCTGGGCTTAACAGAGGGTTACGGAAGTAATTAACACTAATAAATAGTGGTACTATGTGTAATGTATTAGTTTTTAATGGTACCAGATAGAAAAGCCAATAGTTTGATGGTACCAGGTAGAATTTCCCATTCTCTTTTAATACATCAAAAACAACCAAACACTCATAAAGTACATTTGAAATCCAAAGGAAGGAAAAACCATGCAATCCTAACTCTAAATGCTCTAAAACTACATGCAATGAGACTTAAAATGACCTATAAATATGCACTAAAATGGACTGATCATTAGGTTTCGTGTTTTACTTTATTTATGTATGTACTCAGCCTTGCTGATTACGCGCTTTTTTGTGTGTCGATCATAGTTGTGCCTATTGTCCTGTGATGACCCTTATTGGCGAGCAGTCTTCAATTGAGTATTTGCCTACAGGTTTGAAGGCATGATGCATCATCTCAATTTTCATTTGGGACTTGGGAGCGTTGTTGGGAGATCGTTTTATTATTTTATTGTCTCCTACCTTTACGTTATTTAATTAAGTTGTTCTCTGGATTATTTATTTTTAAATGTTTTAATTTGGTTTATATTACTTTCGAGGTTTGAAGTTTAGTTTGACAATTATATTATTTAAGTATTTAATAAATGATATTTAATATTTTAAGCTCCGATACTCTGAGTAAGCCGATACGTTTCCACACGGGCGACAATGCCTTGATGATTCTCTACTTTGTTGGGAAAATGTACGTTTTATAAAGAGAGAATTGTCGGGATGTTACAGTAGTTGTATTTTTCGTTACCACTACTTGATTGCTACTGATTTAAACTATCATTTGCACATGTAGTTTTAAATTTTAGTTCAATCATGATCCGATACTTTCTAATATTATACAAGGAAAATTTGCACAAAACCACCTTAAGTTTTCACTTATTTAGAAATCTTCATCTTTATGTTTTTTTTCCTAAATTACCACCTAAACTTTACAAAATCTTTATAAACTCCCACCACTTAACTGATTTTGCCAAACTCCGTTAGTAGTGGGGCCCACATCAGTTATTTCTTTGTTTTCTCTCCAAAAAAACTCACTTTGACTATCCCCATCTACTTTGACTCAACCCAACTCATCTTCCTTTCTCCCCTTTTTTTCCTACGGAGACCCACAGAAAAATGGCGGAGATGAGGCTACTTGGTTATATGATCTCTCAAGTCCAGTGCACTGTAATAGGCAAGTCTTTTTGATAATTAACCCAAAATAATTACAAAATTAGCAAATTCAGTGGTTCATCTTTCACAATCTGAGGTTCAGATGTAAAATCAACGAGGAAAATAGGTGGTCAAATCATAATCATACCAGAAACAATTTCAAGATAAATCATTACTAATTGCTAACCTCTCAAAAGCAGTAATTTTCGAAGATAAATCCATCTTTTTTAGTGATGGCCAGGAAGTGGATGCTCCACCACCTTTTATGTAGAGACCCGGTTGATGGAACATTTTAAGGTATGATGCCCCACATACACAAGCATCGTTAGATTTGAGGATTCAGTTGCAACTCCATACTAGAGTAAATCTTGTCTAAATCAGCCATGTACCTAAAATGTCCAGCCACAACAGAGCTGGAATTAACAATATAGATAAAATCTTCTATTGGCAAGATATTCTATTGGCAGGGTCTTCAATGTTAACAGCATTTTAGTTTCGATTATTTAATTGATAACACTAATAAACAATGTAATTAATAATAAACTAACCAAATTAGAAGAGAGATGAATGAATAGAGAGAGAATGGAAAGGAAATTAAAAAGGAGAGCTCAATGGTGGGAAGAGGAAGACCACAACATGTTTAAAGAGATGAGGATAGTCAAAGTGAGTTGTTTGGAGGAAAAAACATAAGAAATAACTGATGTGGTCCGACCACTAACGAAGTTTGGCAAAATCCGTTAAGTGGTGGGAGTTTATAAAGGTTTTGTAAAGTTTAGGTGGTAATTTAGGAATAAAAAATACATAATGGTGGGAGTTTCTAAATAAGTGAAAACTTAATGTGGTTTTGTGCAAATTTTCAATTATACAATGACTTTGTTTTTTGATCTTTGAAGTTTAGTATGCGATTTTTGGCTCATTATCAAAATTTGATATGGTTGCAAATGTAAAATTAATTTAATTGAGGTTTTTTAAGGCCATTGGTTAAATGAGGTATTTTCTCAATGGCCCTGTCGGTTAGCTTGGTTGCAGAGTGCTGTTAGTACGGTAATGAGGCTGATGATAAGAGTTTGAAAGTGGGTAAGGTTGAGGATATAGTGAATGGTGGTGTGGTGATGGAGGTTGTGCTAGTGATATTGAAGTTGAGGATGGTGATGATGATGTCACTAGTAGAAAAACACCCATTTGAGGCGTCAATAATTGGCTCATTTGAGGCGTTTTGGCGTAGCCTCAAATGGGAAACCGCAAATAGCAAAGTTATTTGAGGCGTTTTTGCAAATAGTTACTTTTTTTATAGCATAATGTATCTTCCATTATTAGGAATGTTCTAATTATCACTAAATAAAAAAAACTCGAAACATCTCTTCTATAAATGGTAGTGTGCTTCTCATCCTACATTTAGGGCCAAAGCGACAAACATCAACCATTTGCGAGGGGAGAGATTATGCATCATACACCAGGGTGTACCATGAGCATGGTACACCCACTGCTATTTGAGCAAGAAATAGGCTTGGGTGTATCATGCTCATGGTACACCCAAGATAATTTGAGCAAAAACTAGCCTTGGGTGTACTATGCTCATTCATACACAACGACATTCATTCTAGATTGCTTTTGTAACATCTTTGTTTCGTAACACTCCTGCTATAACCAAGAAATGCAGTGAAAACACCTAGAAAGTTTTTTGTTTTTTAAAAAAGCATACAATCCTTTCAATATACAAATAAACAACACAAACCAAACCAAAAGAATGGACATGAAAATGCACACTGATCAGCAGTCAAAAGGGTGAATATGCAAACATCAATATGCATATGATCACCTCAAATTTAAAAGGGAACACTCTAAAATATCTAGAGATTTAGTTGCGCATCATCATCATTTATACACGAAAAACATAATAAAATGGGTGGAAAAACCCAACAACTTTACTATAACTCATAAAAATCGTTTCATTTCGACTCCCCTCTTTTATTTATCGATCCCAAAAAGATATCCATAAAATAATTTCTGCAAACCCTAACATTATTTCACGAAATGCACTAACAACTCTTATATTTCTACATGACAACGGAGAACGATCACAAGGCAACATCTCAGAGGGATGTATATACCTATGGTACTATACTGCTATATAATTTAGGATGCAACACTGCTCTAGAGGTCCATATAAAAGAAAGCACGGTGGAAATTCAACAATTGACCGAAGAAACTAAAAATGACAAGTTTTTCCATGAGATTCTGTTGAAGAAAATCGACAAAACAAAGGTTGAGACCATCGCTAATGCTTTTCAACCTGTCGTGTGATCAGCTAATAAAGAATTTTGTATATGGATCAGTGTCGAGTCATGTCGACACGGGAATGAGGTCATGCCAATGTAGCTTAGGATCTCTGATATTATCATATTAGCATTTATAGTTTAGAGCCCACTCATCCTAGCGGGAAAGCACGGGCCACCCCTACAAACGACTTGCTAAGGACATGTTAGATCTGCATATACCATGAGACTAAAATGAACAAAATCAATAGCCAATTTAAGCCAAAAAACTACAAATAGATTGTAAATGTGAAAACTTTACCATTATAGACAAACTAGTCATATATTGCAATTCAACAGAAGCAACGACACTATGCAGGACCATTCAAACAGTTCTGAAGTCAAAGACAAAAAAAAACCTGAAAAATGACAAAGAAAAATTATGTTAACTTAAAATGAAGTATAATAGAAAGAGGCAAAGATGGAAAAATCGCTAAAATTTTGGTGAACCATCAGAAAAGGGGAAGAATATACCTAAGTTATGGTTTGGAGTTGAGTCTGAAGAGGGAGTTTCTTCAGTTCGGATTGAATGGAGGAAGCTGGTGTTGTGGCAAGATCTAATCTCATTGATTGTCGGTAGTTCGGTGGAGACAACCACTGAGTGAAGAAAATTGACAAGGGTTGAGAATATGAGGGAAATTGAGAGGAATCCAATAAACCAGATAGCCTATTTGAGGTGTTAAGTATAAAAACGCAAATATGATGTTTGAGGCGTATTTTAACATGTCCGCCTCAAATAGATCGTCTAATTTTTTTATAGTTATAATATTATTTTTGTTGCTGTTTTCCTAAAACGCCTCTTATAGAGAGCCTCCAATAACTAGTATTTTTCTACTAGTGTGCTGAGGTTAAGGAAGAGCAAAAGAAGAGGAGTAGAGGAGGAAAAAGAGATATGAAACACAAACAGAAGGAATGGAGGATCCTGAACATTCTAGGACGGTATGTAAGATTCAAATGTTCATGCATGGATTGAAGCAAGCATCTCGGAGTTGGAATCTTCATTTTGATGACGCAATCAAACAGTTTGGTTTTCTCAAAAATGGAGAAAAGTCTTGTGTTTACAAGAAGAAAAGTGGGAGTAGCATAGTCTTCTTGCTCTTCTATGTAGTTGAAATACTTGTCATAGGAAACGATATTCTTATGCTTGAGTCATTCAAGGAATGGTTAAAGATTTGTTTCTTTATGAAAGACCTTGGAAACACTTAGTACATTCTGGGAATCAAGATCTATAGGTATAAGTCTAAGAGGATGATTGGGCTTAGTCAACGAACTTATATACTACCTCCGTTTTTTTGGTTGCAAACACTTTTGAAAAACACGGATGCCTAGACAAAATTTTTAATGAGGTATTAGGTAAATATATGGGTATATAATTAAGGGGAGTGGGGACCATTGAATATTTTAATTGAGCAAAAAATGTGAGAGGATGTGGGGGACCACAACAAAAAGTATTATAATTATGTTAAGTAAGGGAATTGTTGTCATTTTATTGAGTTTTTTTAACTATATAAAGAAATAAAAGTGTTGCAACCTTTGGAAAATTTCCCTATTAGGAAAGTGTTGCAACTAAAAAGACGGAGGTAGTAGATAAGATCGTCACTAAGTTCAAGATGGAAAATAAGAGATGATTTCTTCCCATGCAATAACCTGTTGACTAACCTAAGGTCAACTCAAGGCTTCATCCTTTACCTTGAGTTCCCAAATTATGTTCAAATGGTGATCAATAAATAAAACAAGATAATTAATTAAGCTAGTCAACACAATCTCACCTAAATCTAACCCCTGAAGCTTGACTTTTATGGTCAACACACGATTAACAAGGTCATCCCCTTCCCCCTACCTAGTAAACTCCTCAATAACATGGTGAAGATCAAAGAAAAAACTTGAATTAACAATGCAAGTTCATCAATGGAGGAAATCATGTTAATATGATAATCAACAACTAATCAATTTCTAATCAAAGTAAAACTGAGTAATTAAGATAATCAAAAGAAAAGGTAAGAAGCAATACTCAAATATAGATGATGATCAACCAATTTTCTCATAAAGCAACCTTGGATTAATCAAAAGGTAGATCTACTTTCTCTCACTAGACCTTCAGCTTCTCACTCTAGAATCTCTCTAATTAAGACTAAAGATAAAATTAGGTCCTTACTAAGGGCAAAGTCGTAAAAAGAAAACAAAGATGTTGCCCAGACATAGTGGAGCGATCACTCCTTGTACTGTGGAGCGTCCGCTCCAGGGTCACTCTCCCTCCGCTTTGAGTTCTTGCTTCTTCTGATGCAAAAAATGCTTCATGGAGCGATCACTCCTTGCTAGTGGAGCAATAACTCCCCTATTCTTTCCCCTTTTCCTTCAAATCTATCAAACAACACTCAAACGGGAGATTAGATAGGGGATGTGGGATGCATATGCAGTTCAATGAAAAGTTAGCCCAAATGAAAATGCTCGATCTAAAGCTAATGCAAGCATGCAAAGTATGAAAAAGGATGCAAAAGGTAACAAAAAGGGAACTATATGACCTAATATGCACGTATATGAACTAAATCTACTCCTAAATAGTGAGCATAAAGCTCACTTATCAAATTTCCCTAAACTTGCCAAGTGCTTGTCCTCAAGCAATAACAATCCAAGAAACAATGCATGCACTAAATCTAGATAGAGCATCACTAAGTCTAAGTCCTCATCTTAGGAGAGGTGTCAAGATAAAGGAAAATCCCGACCATCTTTTAAGGCTTATAACCATGCTTTCTTATCCACAAGGAAAATCCCTCAACTATCACACAAGCCCTTATTGTTCCCAAGTTAAATCTTTCCCCACTAAGGGCATGCTTGGGATGAGGGTGATGTATTCAGGGGGTAATAAAAGTCAAACATGGGAAAACTAAGGCATTTAGAGGTGATGATAAAGGAGATTGGCTCTAGCTAGGACAATGTGGTGTTGGTAGGAAGAAAATAGAAGAAATGGTTGAACTATCACCCTTCATATGAGGGTAATTGTTACCTAAGGGTGGTGGTGTGTAATTATTACCCCCATAATGAGGGTAATAATTCCCCTCTTTCTTCCATTTCCTTCCTACCAAAACCATCTTATCCTCTCCACCGCTACTTTATCCCCTCTATCATCACCAATAAATGTCTTAATTTTCCCATATTTGACTTTTATTAACCCCTTAATACATTACCCTCATCTCAAGCATACCCTAAATGGAAAAACTCGCTCGACCTTGTATCAATCATGCCCCACAAGTTCACCAGATTTCCCCCAACCTAGCCCATTTATTCATTAGTTAACTAATCTTTTTTGTTGCAAAGGCCCTAGACTACCTCCTCGCGTGGTCTATCACTTAATCGATAGTCATGATTCTGAGGCACGGTACTAAGCCCTCGATGTGAGACGTGATAAGAGGGTAAGGTAGGTCATATCAAGGGAATTGGAACATCTCTAGAGGCCAAATGCACGAATTTTTAATGACAAGGGAATAAGTCATCAAAAGAAGGACCAAGGTTCTTGCTTGTGAACGAGATCTTTTTCTTTGCTTGGGTGCCAGAGGTACTGTGTTAAGGTTTGGCGTTTCCAAATCTTTTTTGGAGCTTTCAAAATAGTAAATCCGACCAAGGTTCATTAGCATAAGAGTTACTGCTTCTAGACAAATGGGTTTCCTCCTTCCCCTTAGTGTTATAGGAGGACAATGACATGACTGGTGAACAGACGTTCTTACTATTTCCAGCCTTAGCTATCATACAAAGATTTTCACTAGATCGCTTTTCATTCAAAAGAAGGACTTTGGGGGACGTTAGAGGGTTAGGACTCCCCATAGAGTGACTCTTGGTAATGGAAGTAACAAGTGGTGAGGACGCATCATTAAAA
This sequence comes from Patellifolia procumbens, assembly GCA_947645195.1. NCBI lineage: Eukaryota > Viridiplantae > Streptophyta > Magnoliopsida > Caryophyllales > Amaranthaceae > Patellifolia > Patellifolia procumbens. The sequence continues at coordinate 256,189 of CANSGD010000372.1, forward strand.
GCATCTTTAGTACAAACCACTTTTTTATTAAAGTTTATGAGTTTTGGCGAAGGTTTTGAAGTTCCAAATTAATAACTTTGTCAAGAGGTGCTAATATAGAGGCTTTTTCTAAATCGGAGGAAGCCGCCACACAATTTCCTAATCAGGTTTAATAATTTTTGTCACAATTAATACAATGACTATTATTCATATCATGATCATCAACAATATTTTTTTTTTTATTATTATTTCATTATTTTACTACTACTATTATTATTTATTAATAGTAGGATATATCAAACATTCTTAAAATATTTGCAAAAATTAGTAGGAAGTCGAGATACTATATGGACCTCCACCCCTTTAATTATAGCAAAACTAATCCTAATAAAGATATGACCAACAACTACTCATGCCCCAATTAGGGATGGCAAAGGGTGGGATTTGGGTCGGGTGAAACATCACCCGCATCCATCACCCGATTAAATCAACTCTCATCCATCCATCCGTCACCCGATTAGACCATCACCCGCATCCATCCATCCACCACCCGCGGGTGAACCGGGTGGACAGGGTGATCATCCATTTAAGATAATTGAACGTGAAAAGTTAAATCAAACTTGCAAAATTACAATTTATATATTAACTTCATGTCAAATTAAGATAAGTTTAGTTTATGGAAACATGTCGATAGTAATCGAAAGGGAAAATTATTATACTAATGTAAATAAAATGATAGATTTTTAAGAAAATGTAAGAAATGGGTGATGGAGCGGGTGATAAACGGGTGATGGGTCGGGTGATGGATGAAATTTTCTCACCCTAATCCATCCATCACCCGTTACACATTCACCCGTCACCCGTCCATCATCCATTTAACTCGGTTTTTCACCCTTTTATATTTTTCGGGTGGAGCGGATGATGGATCATCCATTGGATATTGCCATCTCTAGCCCCAATATCTTGAACCAAGGAGAATTTTTGTGTCCGTTTAAGCAAGTCAAAAACATCCTTCTTTAATTACTTTTATTATTACTACTATTACAATTAATAAAATAATTATGATTAATGTCAAGATTATTGTCAATTGATAATTTTCCGCAACTTATTGCGTACACTCGGGTGTACCTTGCGGTAGGTACACCCGGGTAGTTGTAATATATACAAGTTGCACGCCCAGTGTATCACAAAAAAGCTTATATCCCAGTGGTTAGGCACGCGTCTGAGTGTACAGGAGGTTGGCGGTTCGACTCCGCTCTCCAACTTATAATTGCATATTTTTAATATTATTCGGACTTTATGCCTATTTTTTAAATCAAGAGATATTCTAATTAAAAATTAAATAAAACGTCAACTCAACTCATACTCATTTGAACAACATTCATACTCATTTGGACAGTTTTATATACTCATTTATAATCATTTTAGTATGTTTAATTAATGGGTACATAAACTCAAAAGAGTATGCTTATTTTATAAATCAAGAGATATCATAATTAAAAAATCAAATAAATAACCTCAACCCAACTCATGCTCACTTGACAAACTCATACTCATTTGACTTCATACTCATTTAGATAACACATACTCATTTGAAAAACTTACTCATTGGATATTATTGGAATAGGAATCTAGGTTTGAGAAGAAAAACTCATTCTCATTTGAAAATTCTCATTAGGCTAAGTCATACTCATTTGGAAAACTCATAGTCATTTTAGTAATTTCTCTTAAGCCTAACTCATACTCATTTGGCTAAGTCATACTCATTTGGAAAACTCATAGAAAAAAACTTATACTCATTTGGCTTCATACTCATTTGGCTTCATACTCATTTAGGTAATTCGTACTCATTTTGAATATTCATACTCATTTTGCTTCGTACTCATTTTGACCTACTCATACTCATTTTGTTTCGTACTCATTTTGACCAACTCATACTCATTTTGCTTCGTACACATTTTGACCAACTCATACTCATTTTGTTTCGTACTCATTTTGACCAACTCATACTCATTTGGTGTACGTAGAGGTACGTACACCAAGGCATACCTTTTACCAACTGATAATTTTCTTATTACCAATATATTAACATTATAATTATTAATGTCAGCACTAATGTTAATATTCACATATTTAATATATATTGATACTATTATTAGTACCAAAAATAAGTTCGGTAAAACGACTTCTAGATGGTTAAAGCAAGTTAAAATAACTATAAATAAAAAGTGTTTTGCCAAACTTTTTGATTGGTTTTTAAATTTTACTTCCATTTTAAGCATAAACAGTCATCACCTAAAAGTACTTTTACCAAACTCAATTATAAACAAAGGGGTGTTTGGTAAACAGCTTTTAGCTGACTTTTTCATTGGCTTCTGACTTTTGGCTTTTATTTCTGGTCAAACAGCCAAAAAAAGTGTTTGATAACTGGCTTTTGCAGTGGCTGAAAAGCCGGCTTTTCAGCCAAAAGCCAAAAACTGCTATTACCAGCTTTTATGGTTGGCTTTTGGCTTTTGCTTCCATTTGTACTACATAGCCAGCAATAACAGCCAATTTTACCAAACACTTTTTTTAACAGCCAATAATCATACAGCCGGTCAAACAAGCCACTAAAAACAGCCGGTCAAACAAGCCAGCATATAAAGCTACCAGCCAACAGCCACCAGCCCATTGCCAAACACCCCCAAAGGCTAATCAACTAGTCAACATTAGATAGTAGATGCAAACAGTTAGTCAAACTATTTAAAGTAAAACAACCAACAATCAAATGTATCCAAGAGCAAGACAGCAGGCCTACAGAAGTATCACGACTTGCATTTTTTTTCCTTCCATTATTAGATGACATCGTATTCCAGTTGTCGTGGTGAGTTTTATAACACCATCAGTTTCAATTACACAAAGTACAAATTAGCCGTCAAACTTCCAGTCTGTTTGATTGATATAGGTAATAAGGTGGAGGCAAAAATGGTCTTATTGTATTAATCAAACAATTACAAGCCATACATCCATACGGCCTATACAAGAAGAAGAAGATATCCTTTCTTTTTCTTAACGAGGGTTTACAAGAGATGTAAAAAATCAGCATAAGAGATCCATATAAGAGACAGCAGATTGAAATCTGGAACCTAAAGTGTCCAAGACCTCAGTCTTGACCACTACGCCACGACCTCATTGGTTTTTATATGAAGAAGATAATCTGATAATACATTAAATTTATATGAATCTAGGACACAAGCCGTTCGTAGGTACTACTGTCGAAAAAACTGTCGGTCAACTCCCTACCCATGGTTTCGATAGGGAACAATAAGACACAGATCGAAGAGAGTAATACCACACCGACAAAAAGGAGAATGGCAAGAGTTTGATGACATCCATGTATCAAACTTATAGCCACCAAAGGAGATATCATTCCGCCAATTCTCGCCATTGAACTCCCTAGTCCAACACCAGTACTCCTCACAACTGTTGGGTATATCTGCATCGATAGCAATAACAAACAAATGAAATCACTTTTTACTGTTACAAATGGAGGGAAAAGAAAACCTTCATTAAATACAATCTTTCCTCTATGGCTTAGTTCCACCAGGCAACAGAAACAACTAATAACTAGCTTTTTCTCACTTTATTTTTACATGCGGTAACTTCACTTAGCTTATTTTTGCGAAAATTTTATTTTAATAAGTTCAGAATAACGGAGCCAAACAGGATAACTAATTCATCCTTTTCATTCGACATTTTTCTTTTTTAGAAAAAGATTCAACATTGAAAGGATTTGGACTACTAAGAGAAAAAACAAAATTACTCTTTCCAATTCCCTTCCCTTCCCTTCCCTTCCCTTCCCTTCCCTTCTACAGTTCTACCATGTTGCATCCAAACAAAGGGAAAACAAATCTTTTCAATTCTCTTCCCATTCCCTCCGAATTCCCCTATCTAAACAAACTATTAACATGTAAAGCAGCCTCAATCATGTGGTACAATACTGAACATTTTGAACACACGACTCCAGCAGTTTTACCAAATTTAAGATGATATTTGCATATGTACCCTGGTTAATACCGTTTACTCATGGCCATGCCACTTCTATCACAATTTCTAACTTCTTCCTGCAACCGCAGTTACCTTATCTCATATAACAACTTTATCTCTGCAACCACCTGAACTTCTGCCTTTTTTTTCACTAGAACCCATTTCTAGGATAGGAAAAAAAACTCACTTGATGGTTACCAGAACCACTGCTTCTTGTGGAGTTTGAAAAGAAAATTAACACTACTTACACCAATAATGCAGAAAAACGTATACATAGACACATAGACAGATTGGTATAGATATATCGAGTGATCTACCTCTGGAGCATATAGAAACATAAGGGTGAAGGATCCCATAATGCATGCTCTAGCTCCAAAGAGAAGCGCTGTTGTTAGACCCTCTGACTGATGGACCATAAGCGGCGACATGAAGACGAAACATAAAAAGAGCAAAGCTGCCATTGAAGCTTTACGGCCAATTCTATCAACAATGACAGCAGCAAGAACGAGGCCCGGAATCTCTGAACAATTGAAACCAACATGATTGTCAACTTATGTATCCGGACAAACTTATATTAGCAAAAGGGTTAATACAAACAAAATAAACTTGCATACCCGCAAAGCTAGTAATAAAGACGTTCCTGTAATTGACTGTGGCAGCCTCTTCTGAACCAATTTGTCTTAGATAGCATGTGCTATCACTCTTGTTTAGCTCAGTGGTCAACAACACAAGGCCATAATAAGCAAAGGCATTACCAAAGAATACCACCCACAAAAGTAAGGTTGACCTGATCAATTTTGGTGATAAAAGCATTGCTAATGATTCAAGAATGCCTGTGTCAGATTCACTGCCCTTGGCAGGAGGGTTAGCTTCCACTTCATGTACACTTGGTAACAATGGTTTACGCTCTGGAGGAAGACCACCGAACTGCTCGATTTCAATATCAGTACAAAGAACGCCAGGTGGCAACTCTCTGTCATTAACTTTGGATATCCTCTCCAAAATTTTCATGGCACCTTCTTTATCACCTTTCAGACTCAGATACCTTGGAGATTCAGGCACTACAACATAAAAGATAAGCAAAAGCATTGCGGGCATTGCAGACAGACCAAGCAGCCACCTCCATCCCCACCTCGGCATAACGATCTGCCAACCAGATGAAGCAGATAAAAGTCAGTGCAAGAAGGCGACACTATTCAAGTACAATGGGTGAGTACAAAAAAGAGTAGAAGGTAATAACACCCAGCATAATGATGATACTGTGCATGAGAATGTGCTTTCTGGACTCATTTCAACAAATTTAATTATTGTCTTACATACTCAAATAGAAAATCATGCCACTGGCACTTTTTCCGAAATTTTTTGATTGATAAAAGGCATCACATTTGTCGTTACGCTCAAATAACATGTACTTCCCGTTTATACACAATACTATAGCATATGGTGGTCACAACAATGAACTTAGAGGTAACATTGTAAACAAAGTCTCATTCCGATATTCACGGTAATGCTTGTCCATCTCAAATACTTCTTTGTCTTCAGAAAGTTCCATAAGCATCCATTAGTGTTTTTAAAGCTGGTATTGAGTGGTAATGGAAACTTATGGAGAAAACACATGCTTGAAAATGAAGTTAATTACCATGGGCATTGGCATGAGACTTTTTATACATATTTATATATAAATTTTTAACCAGTCCCCCAATTATTACCCTGCTTAATTACAAATTAAACTATAAACCAAGGTAATTAATACAACAAAGTAAACAACAAAGAACAGGTCAAGGTTTAAAATTGTACAGTTAAAAGGACAATGGCATCAGCCTGCCAGTCGCTGATACGAATGGCATTGAAGACCTGCCTTACCAAATTGCCCGATCTTCTTAATACTCTACTGAAAATCTCCTATTTCTCTCTTCCCATGAAAACAGTAAGCAGCAGTGCTCAAGGTAGCCGTTGCAATCATGGATTTCGTAGCTTGCCTTGCAGTTTTTAATAAACCAACCACATTAGACCACAAACAAGAGAACAAAAGGAAGTTGCAGCCTAGCAGAAGGACTTATAGCTACTTTTTCTCAGGTTTAGAATCAGTAAGCTTATGCTACAAACCACACGACAGCTAAGAACTTGTAAAGATAATTTTTACGAGTGCAATCTTTATGTCAGCAGCTTTTTACATGTCTCATGAAAAGCCACTCAGAAATCAAACATCGTATGACAGTGGGAAGTTGAAGAAATCAACAGTATGGTATAGTAAAAAGCTTAAGAGTTACAATAGCAACCCAAACCAAAAGATGATGACTGAACACATATACATTTATAAAGGAAGCATCTATTTTGAACAAATATTTAATTGCAAAGTATGAAGCAAACTTGATTTCACAAATTTAGAACACCATAAATCAAAGAAAATTCAGTTAACATACCCATGCAAGGCCAGCCTCTACCACGGTACCAACAGTCCAAAATCCTTGGAAAATAATCATCCATGTACCCCTTCTTGGTGCAGGCACAAACTCTAAAAACCAAGCCAACAGTACAGGACCCCCTCCCACACCAACACCAACCAAACAACGACAAATTAACAATATAACGTAGTTAGGGGCAACTGCACTCAGAAGACCAGCTATAGAAGTGATCAATGCTGTAGCTAAAAATCCTTTCCTGAAAGCAAAATAAAAAGAAGAATGAGGATATCCAATGGTTGAACTTAGAATATAAAAATATACTTATATAATATATGGAAATTCAGAATAAGGCACCAGAAATAAGAGAATTGCATTTGCCCTTAGACAAGCAACAATAATTGAGTTGCGATTACGAAGTGCAAGCAGGTTAGCTTCTGTCTGCTAGCAAACCTGGAAGTCTAGACCATTATGTACAATACTTTTAAGCTCTGCTCTGAACAAATGTTATGATTGTAAAGAGAGACACACTCAAAGGCTTAAAACTCGTTAGTTTGACTTTGGATCTTTACAGTGATTAAGGTGCCATGTTACCATCTGATTTTTGTCTATTAGTATGGTAGTCTTCTAGTCAGCATAATTCCAATCTCGTTAATAGTTTTTTTTTAACCCTTCTTCCCCACTTATCGTTACTTATTAACAAAATCAAGTTTCACAATATTTGTTATGCATAGGACATTTACTTTTACTTTCTATGATTCTCAAACAGCGTTATTTTTATTAAACAACACTACTATGGATCTAGATAATTGCTCAACTATGATGGAGTCAAAGATTAATAATCTTTGATTTTTTTATTATAAAATGGACTTTATTATATAGTATATACAAGTATTTAAGGTGGACTAACTCAAGATGGGTCATTAACCTACTTGCAGTTCTTCTTTATTGAAAAATAGCATATGCAAATCACACCTCCAAATTCTAAGAGAGTCACAACTTCATTGCATTGATCTCACCAGCTTCCATTCCCAGAACCAAGCCCACAGAAGTTAAAGAACCTAAAGGAGCATGAATCATGTAGAAAACGACTGCTCCCTTATTGAGGGGAAAGGTTGTACAGCTTATTCAGAAGTATAGAGGCAATGTTGAGGTTAACATACTAGTCCTGAAAATTTAGGAATAAAGTTGCATTTATTTGGATCTGATAAAACCCCACCTTTGGTGTAAGTTTTCTGTAACAATTATTGTATTACTACTCTTTTCAAAGACAAAAATTTACTTGAGAGGATGTAGGTACATGAGTGTGATACACTGCTAGTTTAACCAAGTGAAATGCTATGTATGGTTCGGAAAAGTGGAAACATCAAAGGAATGCTATAATATTTCTCTGTTTTTAGAAGTCCACAAAAAAGAAGAAAAAATGAATTAACATGCTAGAAGAACCAACAAGATGCAGGGGAGATACAATCAAGCACTACAACCTAGAATGTCATGCAACAGTTTGTGGATTATTTAAGAGCTCCACACATTTGATTATTTTCATAATCCTTAACGTCATTTATGACGTTTCTTTAAGCATTATAACCTTATAATACTCAGAGGAAAGAGGAGAAAACAGAACATGTCAGAACTAAGAAGCAGCTCTTGAAATTTTAAAAGGCTCAAAGTTCTGAGGCGATACAGAGCGCTTCAGTGGCATGTAGGTTTATGGAGTATGGTTAGAACAGCTCCAGGTCTATAGATATTGCATTGCTGATCTAAGCATTCTGGAAGCCAGAATTTTAACAGTTGACACTTGACAACAAAAAATGAGATGATTTCACAACAAAAGTCAAAAAAAAATGGAGGTTACAGTTCTCATAAAGCTAGAAATAAGAAGTAGCAATCTAACTGAAATACTACTGAATACTTTATTATTTGCATTAAGCACTGATACATCAGTTCAGGCAATATGATCTTGTTCAAGCACCTAAAAGCAAGTCAGTGGACATAAGAGAAAACAAAAAAAGAAGGTGAGAAACCAAGTTGCACATACACCATAGGGGAGCATGTTCTTGTCTTATTTATATTTACTCTCACTCTCTCCCTAACGTTGAAGTACTAGAAGGGGCCTATGACTAGCCTCTTTCATACAGTACAGCACGTAGAATTTGATGAACATTTACAGGAAAGGGAGAAGTTGTATTTCGATATTGTCTTTATGTTTCTCTCGAGTTAGGAAAGTTAAGACTATGATTACATCCTTGGGTAAGTTACCCTTTGACATGTTTTGCTTCACTTATTTCCTTCCAGAGCTTATCGCCTTTAGAAATGATATCTTTGATAAAGATTTAGCTGAGTTCCTATAAAGATTACATTATAGGATGTTGCTTCCTAGTTCTCTGTTAACCAATTCGCAATTAAAAGCATCACTTCTGTTCCAGTAAGTAGTGTAGGACAATAGATGTTCATTTATGGACTGTATTTCTCCAAAAGTAGATTTTTGCAGGTGCATGTAATTACATTGCACTAATCGTAAAACAAGAGCATTTTCTAAGGAGGTTGAGACATGGTGTACTCAGTGACTTGTTGCCCTGCAGTGTAAGGCCCCTGGCACTTTTACAATTTCAAAATATAGATGGACGCAAAAGTATTTCAAAAAAGGAAGAAATTCACAACATGACATTACCTTCTTCCAAATCTATCTGAAACAAGACCCCATGTATATGCCCCGAACAGCATGCCGGCAAACACCACAGTGGTAATAAGGCTCTCTTGCTCGGCAGAAAGATTCCATTCTGTTTGTACTGCTGGTCCAACAAATGAAAGAATCATCACTTCCATTGCTTCCGAAATCCATCCTAGTCCAGCATAAAGAAGAATCAGGGATTGGTATTTCCCAAATCCCAAGCTCAGAAGAGCATCATCCATGCTATAAATTGCGGTGCGATCCGCCATCTACAAGTAAAGGGAAATTAAAAAAAAAATCATTTTATTGATTCAAAAATTATGCTCTTAGGTACATAACAAGTAATTCAAAGAAATGCAATAAGGTTGCTTAAAGCATGGAGATTGCTGCAACCCTTCGTTGTAAATGTACTTTCGAATATCCCGTTGTAATTTCAATACTTAAAAGACGGCATATTTAAAGATGAAATTCATTTCATATCCCAGTGACATTTTAAAACATATCCAAATATAAACTGTGTCCATTAGGAAAAGATTGAGGGGGAAACTTGGTTTACTAAGTACGTAACTATCTATTAGAGATAGACATTCTGATAAGTGAAATCGAACCAACGATAAATATTATCTTTAACTGTCCATTTCTAGAGGGTAAATCACCCGAAAATAGATGCATCCATCTCCAAAATGAAGATGAAATTTGATGACTTTCGCATGAGGTAGCAAAAGTTTTCGATCTCCTTTTTCTAAATAAATGACATTTAAGATCAAAGCACATATCATTATGAGTTTGCATATCATTGAATCAAAATCTAAACAGGAGAACTATAGAACAATACTGCATTGGCATCACTGTACAAGTGACTGGTTATACAGAACATGAAGAATTAGTTATGATGACAAAAATCAAAGATCATTATCATACTACAACGTTATTGTAAAAATTAGGACATCGAACTTATCGTAGAAAAAGAGAATGCATATCATAGGTTGATGAAGAAAGATGAAACCAGGTATGAAGTTAATTTTGAACCACAAAAATCAGTCTAATTAACGGGCAAAAAGGTCAGTAGCAGGATAAAAGGGAACAAAAAAATTAAGTTTGAATATTTTTCCAGATTATGCAAGATCAATTGATTGATTCGGTCAAAATCAACATGACAATTGGTTAAAACTAGATAATATCATCGAAGATCCAGCAAGCTTGAATTACCCATGTGAGCAAATATTGCAAAAAAAAAAAAAAAAAATCCACAAAAACATGGAAATTCCTACAATTTCACAATAATGAATTGATTTCTTCAACCTAAGTAATCGAAATCAAGTACAAAAATGGTAAGTAACATGGGAATTTAAGTAATGGAGATCATTTTAAGCCAATTTTGCAATAACGAGCAATTAAAATTGAAATTGAAATCAAAATAAAATTAGAAATGCCCATATAGTAAAACTTGAAATAGTAAGTAACCCAGAAGAAAAAGTCAACGAAATCAGTAGCAGAAATAGGGTATTAAAAAAAGAACACAGTTATAATTAAGGATAAGTTTTGATGACCAGAATCCTGGTAGCATTAACTGGGAACACAGATGATTAGGTGCAACTTATCATTCAATTGATTATTTTGGTAAATTATTAAGATTACTGATAACTAACCGAAAGAAGGAAAGATTAAGAAAAGAAAGTAGAAAAATGAAGAACAAAAACTAACCTTGGGAAGAAGATGGTGATGATGTTGTTGAGGAGATGGGATGAAGAGAAATAAAAGAAGGAAGCAAGCAGGTGGACTATGTGGCAATCTTATAGCACTTGCCTGTTTTTTGGGGGGACTTTAAGCCCAAATAAAAAAACATCGGATGGTATCTTTTTTCATGTTACGTGTATCTTCTTCATTTGTTGTCTTTAGTCTTTACAATTATCGATTTTAATATTAGTCCATCCAACTACTCTATTATTAGGCGGATCAACTTCGGATCTGGTTAACGGTGATTATTTATTATATATTTGGTTCAAGCGTTGGAAGGGAATCGGAACGGAAATAAAACTAGAATGAATGAAAACAAAAATCATTGATTTTAAAACTTGTTTGGTTCAACAATCAATAGAATGGATCATTAAGGAAGCGAAAAAACCATGCCCTTCTCTCATCTCCCTCACCGCAAGTAAAAAGGTTGTGTGGACTGGTGATGCATTGGTGGCAGCAACGCAAGACTGTGTGTGTAAGGGTTGAGGAGGGAAGATTGTTAGAGGAGGGAATCGAATGTGTTACCACAAGTTAGAAGAGGGTTTCAAATGGGGCGATTGGGTTTGCCTAAAGCAAGGGAGTGAAAAGTAAAATTATCTAACCAAACATATGAAAAAGAATCAATGCATTCCATTCCATTTCCAAACGTTACAAAACCTCCAACCAAACATGCACTCGGTGTACTATGAATCCCGATGAGCATGGTACATTCAAGGCTGTGAGTAAAAAAATAGTCATCGCTTTACATTGAGCAAAAAAATTATCTATGGTACACGCGAATTTATAATAAAAATTGTAGATAACGACTTGTACTATCCTATTCATATCTTAACTCGATTAATTTAAACATGGCCAAACTCGAACATTTTCCCTAACAAGGTTGTTAGAAATAAGATTTTACTTTGGATTAGAATGACCTTTCAGAATCGAATCGTAAAATCAGAGCACGCATAATCCAGAAATTACAATCATATTATATGTTTAAGAGGTCAAATAAAAGAATAATATTAGAATCGTATGGTTATACGTGTCTTTTCAAAAATCATTATGCGTGCGAAAAGCATGTAAAGTCATAATAGTTATTGGAATGTAGAAGCGAGAAGAAAAAGAAATATGGAAAGCAAAAGTGGAGGAATGATAGTTTGTTAAGTTTTTTTTCAAAAATAAAACAGTAAAATTAATTAATAATGGAGAGGGGTTTATGCCTATTATTTAGAAATTTAAAAAAATAAATAAACTGTAGACTTTTGGTGTTTCCCCTCGTCTTCACTTATAAATAGAGATAATAAGGTGCGTCATTTGACAAAAAATGACATATAAGAGTCATTCACTATTGGTATTGATTGCTAAATTTTAGTTATTATAGATTTATCATTGTTCAACATATTATGCGTAATTTCAAGTTGATTCTTCGGGTCAATTGTGTAGATTTCTACTTATTATGAGTGTGTTCCCTTATACTGAAAACAACTCAAATAACTTAAAATTAAATGAAGAAAACTAAACTACACTAAAAGTAACAATAAAATGTGAGGGTAACTTAACTGAAACTAAAAAAAAAAAACTAAATTGGGGTGGGGGAGAAGAGGGCGCATGTCTTACGTATACTTTACAATTTTTATTATATATCCGAGTGCACCATGAGTATGATACACTCAAAACTATTTTTTTGCTCAAATAGTATTAAATATGCTCTAAACATAACATACTCGCGTGTATGATGGATAATCTCTGCAAACTGAGCTCAATGTAATTGTCATCACTATTCTGTAGTTTTCCCTCTTTTTGTTTGTTATGTCACCCTTTCTGAGTTTTAACGCATACGTATTACGTATACCATGTACTTTTGTCCCCCTTGATACTTGATAGCCATGTGATTATTTTGCATGATCACTCTTATTAACCTAATAATCACAGTCAAGGTTATATTCTTATCGCTTATGTAGCTAAAAGAAAAAAGATTAGATCAGCTATTATCCTTCTTGTGCCACGCAATCATCTTACTAGGATCCCATCATTATATTTGTTCGGAGAAATCATCGTTGTTGGAAAGGCGTGAGCAACCAAAAGAAAATTTGACACCACTTAAGTTAGTTATAATTACCCACTACTAATACTACTCGTCTATTCCTTTCTTTTCTCAAATATTATTATATTTGTATTTTTCACATATGCTAATGCAAAATTTTGAACATTTATATTTCTAATTATATATTTGTAAAAATTATAAAAACTAGATATTAATATTCCACATATCAAGAGAAATCTAACAAGATCTCACATAACTATATTTTTTCTTATGTATAAATCACAAACGATGGTCAAAGTGAAATATTTGAAGAATGTAAAATATCAAAATATAACAATTTTTTAGAAAACGGAGGTAGTATTACGTATATATATATACTTCATATAACTAGTTTGTAACCCGACAATGCCTGAGAGATGTCTTATCATTTAATATAATATTTTCAACTAACCTTAATTACTTAAAAAAGGTCAAACTCAATTAAACATATTATGAATTCAAGCATGCTAGTATATTTATATTACCTAAACTTGAATGAATTTAAATTAGATTTCATGATTTTTTGTATCTTATTAACTCGAGCCGACTTCAATATATTTTTATCTGATACTTTTTGGCCATATAATTAATATATGAAATATTAACTACTTTGTAACTTTAGAAATACTATTTGGTTATTTGCTGATTTGTATGGTGGTTAAAAATTTTAGGTTTATCTTCATTTTCTTTCGTTTGTGATGTCATTTGAGAAAGTTAAGTGAAAAAAATACGTGTAATATAATTTTTAAGAAAATGGTAGAAGATTGCATCAGTTTTGTAAATGTCGAAAGACTATCATTCTTGATTTTCCTTCACAAAAAATGTTCTTCAATTAGTTGATTATGTATATTTGATATTTTCGTTTAACCATTTTAACTCTTAAATGACTGAATCAGTGAGGTTTAACTTGGACGTAAAACCAAGTATATTTTTTTATGTTTATTTTGTCTAAATTTAATTGAACTGAATAATAATTTATCATATTTAACTCATATCGATGCTATTTATAAGAAAATAATTATTTTGTATTTCTAACTTATAATCGAATAATTTACATAAATGAGAACTTCAAATAAATAAGCATTTTATCTGACTACGACTGACAGGCTAAAGTCGAATCACCTAATCAAAATTAAATCGCAATGTCCTCTAACAATAGTAGTCAAGGGAAATAGGGTCGAATCCACAGGGAGACAGGTTTTCAGAGTTAATATTCAGTCAAACAGTTAATGCAGACAAGATCAAACAAGAATCAGTTGAACTACTAATTAGACTAAAGAAAGCAATATAAAAATGGGATTTGGACTATTAATTAAAGGTCTAGGTATTAGTTCGGTCCACCATGCTTATACCAATCAAAGGGATCAAATAACTATCAATACCTAGGTCAAGAATCGAGAGATTAGAGCATGTGTTAAGCTATGGTTAAATCTTAACGCTCATAATTCAACATATGCCGCATGTTCACTAACATAATCAGAATTACTGGTGTGTACTAGGCTTCTAAAAGTAAGACAGATTTATGTAAACAATTATCAACCAAAAGCAATCAATGAAACTGCGCAATAACATTAATCACTCATCAAGAGCAAATCATACCATAATCAATCTATTCAAAACCTAGAAACTAATACCAATTTAAATATGAATCATGGTATAAACATGGTGTTCCTCCCTAAAACCCTAGAAATATGACTACTCACACATAATCGAATCAACAATAATAAACCTAATATAAAAGCCTAAACTTTGCATCATGAATGAATTAAATAATCAACTAAGGGCCTGTTTAGATTTACTGTAAACAACTGAACTGAACTAAACTGAACTGATTGGAGCTGAATTGAACTGAACCGAACTTAACTTAACTGAATTGAACTGATTGGAGCTGAACTGAATTGAACTGATTGGAGCTGAACTGAAATGAAAGCTTTAATTATGAAAAGTAGGAATTAGGATAATCACAATAATTTTTTCTATTTGGCTTTCATCAATAATTATAGTCACAAGCTTACACGATAAATTTGGACAAATAATTGAAAAATTATAATATTGTTATGTATGTTTGTATTATAATGTAATTAGATTACTGATTTCTTAGTATAATGTTATGTAGTATAATTATAGTCACAAGGTTACTAAAATATATTTAGCTTCCTATTTATTAGTATGTTGTATAAATGTATAATGTTATGTTCGTAATGCTAATGGGTTGGGTAATTTTTGTTTTTTATAATTTATTTTATCACTGACTTACGGACTACATGAGTTATTAAGCCATTTTATTTTATTCCTCACTTACGGACTACATGATATTAAGCCATTTTGCTTGAGTTATTAAACCCGACCCACATGACCCGACCTGCCGACCCGCATAATTTTAAGAGGGTATTTTTTATTAAATTAGTACTTGTACATGTTTTGTAGTACTATTATTTTGCATTATAGTTGGACTATAAAAATGTGTATTAAAAATATAACCATTTCAACAATGAATATTATTATTATTATGAATGTTATTATTATTATTATTATTATTATTATAAAAAAGGACAAAAATCATACAACGTATAAGAAATTAGTGGGCAACTGAGATACAATCTGGGCACCCACTCCTCTAACTATAGCAAACCCTATCCTAGTGAAAATATGGGCAACAGCACGTGCCCCTATATCTTGTGTCTTCGAGAAGTTCTGAACCCGCTTCAGCAAAGCAATAGCCACCTTATCCAACAAGGGAAGAAAAGGAAAAGGGAAGGAAGCCATACCCAATAGCTCGACAACGAGCTTCATACTTGACCCGCTTCCAACAGCACGTCCAGGAACAAAGTCAGACAACCCAAACTGGGTCATGGGAGAAGACCCTGTCAAGTCGACACACACATCCCGACCACCATCCCAAGAATAAAGAAGCAAATCTGCTGGCTTGAGGGCCCCGTCGTTCCCCCTAGACATTCCAATGTCAACCTCCTTTCTTGCCGAAATCCCAGAACGATAGCAAATATCAACAAGAGTATCCCGAACGACATTATGCGGATGTTATTATTATTATTATTATTATTGTTGTTGTTGTTTCTATTGTTATTGTTGTTATTATTGTTGTTGTTGTTGTTGTAATCTATTAAAAACTATGAATTTGGCTTAATTATCATTAGCAATATCATTAGACATAAGGCATCTCTAAACTAAGTTGTCATTATCAATACTAGTATTGTATGCACGCGATGCGTGCCGTAATATTTTGAAAGGTCAAAGTTACCGATCTAGTCGAACAAAAATAATAAATTAGCCCATAATTTATATTTTATTTGCATCTCTATTTGGAAATCCGAAATTGTGAATTGTGTTTTATAAAAGGTGGAAGGGTTGAATATAGAGAGATGTAAATTGCAATTTTGGGTAAGGGTTCGAGACTACTTTTTTCCCATGTTCCTTTCTTTCATTTTTTTACGAATCTTTTTATTTTTAACTTTTTTAAATAGTCTACCATCGTCTTCCCTTATAGAATAGAAATTTAGCAAAGGGTAGGAGTAAGATTTAAATTTTATGTGAACAACAATTCCTCTCATAAAAAGCATTATAGAGATATGAATAGGTTAAAAAAAGTCATATTAGTATCATTTAAACATTAAAGGGAGAATCAAAATGAAAAATGTAATCAAGAATCTGTAGAAGGTAGATTAGAGAAGACAAATCAAATCCAAAATCACATAAAAGTGTAACAATTTTTCAACCCAATAATATGGAATAAATTTCAAATTGGTAGAATCCATAGAGAAGGAAATGCAACTCCATGGTGTTTTTTTTAATATTGAATTTCATTATTGTGATTGTTACCCAAGAGTATTGCAAAAAAAAGCAAGTAAATATGACCAAAAAAAAACACAAATAACATATAAAGAAAATAAAATACCATTGATCAAATACAGTTTGATGAAATCAATAACAATCAACATGAAGATATTCAATTTCGTCCCCCCAATTTAAAATAATCAATCTCAACTCTCAAGGGAATTTAGTGGGTTCAACTAAACCCACAAAATCTGATCTTTTTTCTTCCTTTGGCTTGTTCAATTAAAGATAAATAACAATAGTGATATATAAATTCTAAATCTATGCTCAAGTATCACAAACTCACGCATGAGCCTGCAATTCCTTCCCCTCAAAACCCCCTAAAAAAAGAGCTTGTAGTTCCTTATACTCATTGACGACATTGTTATTTTGTTTCCTTCCACGACCTCTCCGCCTTCTTTGCCTCTTGGTGATAAAATAACAGTAGTAAAAAGCAACTTAAACCGTCCTGTCTCCTTAAACCTCCCTTGCTCGGACGGAATGATCACGCACTCCGGTGGTGGAACCGAGTATCTGATCCTATCATGACAATATGAGTAGCACATGTACTTCTCTCTAAACCACTGAAACCCTAAATTAGTGAGATTTAATCATGAAACCATAAAATAAATTCACTTACAGATATTAGGAGAACCATGAAGTAGAGATAATAAACGCCATTAAAGCAATCAGAGAGCTTGTGAAGTTTTGTTGCCATTGCCATCTTGGCCCTCTCACGTTATCTCTCTGTAAATTTTAAAGAGGAGAAAAACTGAATGCATTTTTTATAAAAAAAACTAAACAGTTATTGGAGAGAGATTTGCAGAATTTTAGTAACAAATATTGGGGAACAAACAAAATAACTGAAATTACGACTTTTTCGTTTTTTAAAATCATACCAGTTAACATTGAGAATTTTTTATTTTTCTCTTTTTCTATTTTTGGCGTCCCCCTACTCTTCCCTTATACAATAGAGATCATTAGCTAAATCACATGAACAAATAAATTAGCAAAAAAATAAACTAAACTGAACTGAGCTGAACTGAAGTTCATCAAACTGAACTCAATTGTACTGTACTGAACTAATTGGAGCTGAACTGAACTGAACTGAATTGATTAGAGTCGAACAGAACTGTACTCCCTCACTCTCTCTCACTCTAAAAAAATTAAAAAAAAATAAGAGAAAATTATGGGTTGCCTCCAGCACAGCGCTGCTTTATAAAGGTCCCGCACGAGCATATTACCTCAACCATCAGTTAGATGATGAACAGGTAGGTATAGTACCTCAACATGCCCAGAGGAACTCCTTTAGTGCTTTTTATTTTTACGGTCCTACATGACCTTATCTTATCATCACTGGAGGAGTCTAATGCATTGAGTAAATTATCAAATGCGCCTGCAAACATGTAATTGAGCACTAGATATGGCTTGACGACAAGCACATCTATCTTCACATAAATAATATCAGAGGAAACAAATGATTTGTGAAGATAAGAAAAATCAAAATAAAAGGGAGAAAAGAATGACAATGAACAAGTTCCCTTTATTTGTTGTGCAGGCTGTGAGGGTCTCAAGAAGAGAATAGGAGCACCTTCAACTTTGAGAAAGTATGAGGCATGTAGAATAGGGAGGAAAAGGGCAAGATCAAGCCTATGTGAAGATGGAATATAGGAACAAGGAATGATAAGCTCAACCTTTACGGTTTTACTTACAACTTCACCACCCTCAATAATGGACTCGTCGATACAAGGGTCCTCAACTAAGAGTACCTCCTCCATCGAGACATTCATTACATTGACACTCCACTAACTATGGTCATTCTTTTCAATATCAAGAGTCAAATCATGCATTATCATTCAGCTCTAAAATGACATTCACAACACAACCATCATCATCATATATCACCTGTTGACTATCAAATTATTGCATAACAAGTGATTGAACAGAATTTGTGTTATGTTTGAGGTCACAAATCAAGTCTTTATTAAAATTTTCATTTTGTTTACCAAAAGACTCAAGCATCTGCTTAAGTAGACCTAGACTCACTGATGATTCAGATTGAGAATAATTATGGACTCCATGTGGGTCATAATGGGTATAATCAGTTGCATGAGACTCGTTAGGGTAATCATAAAATTCATTGGAATTCATGCACAAATTATTTGGATATTGACAATAAGAAGATGCATTAGACACATAATTATTGCAATACCCATTATCAAAATTATATTGCCCTTGAAAATTAGAATGCCCATTATTGTATTAATTTTACCCCTGATAATTGGAATATCCATTATTACAATCATATTGTCCTGTAAAATTAGGATATCCATTATTGTAGTCATATTGCCCCTGATAATTAGGATAACCTTCCTCATAAGAATTATAATCAGGCCACTCCATATAAACACATGAGTAAGAAAGGAATAAAGAAAGAAAGAATTTAAAAAAAAAAAACTATACAAGAAAAGTAGTCTGAATATTCGACAAAAACTGAGAAAACTAGCCGTCTCCCCGACAACGGAACCAAATTTTGACAGGCTAAAGTCGTATCACCTAATCAAAAGTAAATCCTAATGTACTCTAACAATAATAGTCAAGGGAAATAGGGTTGAATCTACAGGGAGACAGGTTTTCAGAGTTTATCTTCAGTCAAACAGCTACTTCAGACAAGATCAGACAAGAATCAGCTAAAAAGCAATATAAATATGGGATTTGGACTATGAATTAAAGGTCTAGGATATTAGTTTGGCCCACCATGCTTATACCAATCAAAGGGATCAAACAACTATCAATACCTAGGTCAAGAATCCAGAGATTAGAGCATGTGTTAAGCTATGGTTAAGTCTTAACGCTCATAATTCAACATATGTCGCATGTTCACTAACATAATCAGAATTGCTGGTGTGTAGTACGCCTCTAAAAGTAAGACAGATCCGTGAAAACAATTATTAACCACAAGCAATCAATGAAACTGCACAATAACATTAATCACTCATCAAGGGCAAATCACACCATAATCAATCTATTCAAAACCTAGAAACTAATAGCAATTTAAATATGAATCATGGTATAAACATGGTGTTCCTCCCTAAAACCCTAGAAATATGACTACTCACATAATGGAATCAACAATAACAAACCTAACATAAAAGCCTAAACTTTGCATCATGAATGAATTAAATAATCAACTAAGCTATCAAAGATTAAATCAAGACATTAAGAGAGAAGAACAATACCAAATGACGGAAAGCAATAACTTTAATTTGAAATAATCTGAGGTTTGATCTCCTCCAAAACTAATCTAAAAGTGTTTACCCTAAGAAAGCTATTAAAACTAAACTAATAATGATTTTTCTCTCTCTCTCTAAGGGCGCACGATAAGGGATTTTGCTATTGTGCACCTGTGGACTGAATGGGGAGGAAGAAGAAGACCGTCGGCCAGGGGAAATCAGAACCCTACTCTTACATCTTTGAAATCCTATGTAATACAACATTGGGGCTTAGTAGCTGATCCTGTGATGTTCAAACATGAGGAGGGCTATTTTGTTATCTGTCTTCATAGTGCAGCAGCTAGGGATGATGTTCTATTCTCTAGTCCACACTTGTTCTATGGTAAACCAATGATAGTTAAACAATGGGCAGCTAATTTTAATTTTCATAAAGAAGTGTTGAAAGTCATTCCTATTTGGGTTAAATTACCTAATTTGCCTCTGTGTTGTTGGAGTGAAGATTCACTTAGCAGAATTGGCAGTTTGATAGGAGTCCCCCTTTTATGCTGATGAATGTACCTCAAAAACTCTTAGAGTCTCTTTTACTAGGCTGCTGATTGAAATGGATGTCACTAAGGACATTCTACATACTGTCAAGATTGCTGATCCTAATGGGAGATAATCAACCATATTGTGCAGTATGATTGGCTTCCATCTTTTTGTAAAAAATGTGATGTGCTTGGACATGATTGCTTTGAACAAACCTAAACCTGCTCAACAGAAGCCTAAAGCTCCTCAGCAAGTTTGGGTTCAGAAAGCAAAGATTGTCCTGAGGTGGTTGTAGCTGAGGCAAATCTGGTGGTACCTATTGAGCCTATGGCTACTCCTAAACCTGTTCAAGGTGAGGAAGGCCTGATAACTCCTATTAACACCCAATGGAGCCTACCAAGGAGGTTAATGAAGAGGAGGCTTGGAAAGTGGTTACTAGGAAGAGGAAAGATAAGGGGAAGCAAGTAGACTTGTATTCTTCCAAGATGTTAGCACTTAGTGCTACACAAGACTCAGGCAGACCTGAGGGTGCTAAGGGACCAAACCCTTATTTTTCTTGATGATAAGTACTTCATGGAATGTTAGGGGCTTGAATGACCCTATTAAAATAAGAGAAGCTAAAAACTTCCTGAATTTGCAGAAGATTTCTTTGTGTGTGCTGATTGAAACTAGAGTTAGGGTACACAATCAGGTTAAGGTTCAGAGGAAATTGGGCCATAGATGGAGTTGGTGCTGCAACTATGGTTCATCACCTAAAGGAAGACTATGGCTTGGGTGGGTTGCTGCTGACATCAACATCACTGTGCTCAATTCATAAGAGTAAGTTATTGTTGCTGAGGTTCACAATCAAGCTGGGTCACTTTACTTCCTTCTTGTTTGTGTTTATGGTTTGCATACTATTAGTGACAAGAAACAATTATGGCTGGAGTTGGCTGATGCTATTAGGGGGATATCTCTCCCTTTTATTATTATTGGGGATTATAATGCTATCTACCTTGCTGATGATAGGCTGAATGGGGTTCCTGTGGTGAAGCTGAGACTGAAGATATGCATGAGTTTATTAGGTCTACTGGGGTTCTTGAAGCTCCAAGTATGGGTGTGTTTTATTCTTGGTCAAATAAGGGCCTTGGTAGTGATAGAATTGCTAGTAGAATTGATAAAGCTTTTGTAAACCTTGCTTGGTTAGATGCATTTCCTACTGTAAAGGTGCACTACATGCCTTGTGGTATTCCTGATCACTCTCCCCTTGTGTTTGATCTGGAGTCAACTGTTATTGAAGGAGGTAGGCCTTTCAGATTCAATAACATTTTGTGTGATCATGCTGAGTTTGAGATAATTGTCAAGAAAGCATGGGATCAGGGTGATGATATATTTCACTTGAAGAGTGTTTGGAGCAAGCTTAAGTTTGTGAAGGCTGAATTGAAGAAATTACACACAAGCCACAATGTTGCTGCTCACCTGAAAGTAGAAGAGTTTAGGACGAAACTTGCTGCTCTGCAAGCATTGCTAGAACGGCATACTGGCATTGAGTTGCAGCAGCAAGAAAAAGATACATTTGAGAAACTGAGATTCTGGTCTAGAGTTGATGAGAATATTATAAGACAGAAATCAAGAATCACCTGGCTTGCAAATGGTGATTCAAACTCTAAACTATTCTTTGCTGCTCCTCAAATCAGGAAGGCTAGGAATAGTATTGGTGTGATTTAAGAAGAGTCTGATGAACCTTTTTATAATCCAAGTTCTATTCAAGCTGAACTTATTAGTTTTTATGAGAAGCTTCTTGGCAACTGCAACCCAGAACTGATAGGGATTGTTTTTCCCCTGGCTAGAGATGGGCCTGCCTTGTGTGATGCTAGTAGGAAGCTGCTGGTGCTGCCTGTAACAAAGGTTGAAATTGATTCTGCCCTCTTTGCCATTGAGGACTCTAAAGCCCAAGGTATTGATGGTTTTAATGCTGTCTTTTTTAAGAAATGCTGGAGTTTTATTAAAAATGATGTGTATAAGGCAGTTAAAGAGTTTTTTAGCAAGTGCTTCATGCATGGTCCAATTAATACTACTTCAATCACCTTAATACCTAAGGTGTTGAATGCTAAATATGCTAGAGATTTCAGACCTATTGCTTGTTGTACCACCTTATATAAAATCATCTCAAAAGTTCTAACAGCTAGGCTTCATGAGGTGATAATGAGGTGGTGAGCCAATCTCAATAATGTTTTATTCCAGAGAGACACATTGCTGATAACATCATCCTTGCTACTGAGCTTATTAGAGGGTATGGAAGGAAATCTGTTTCTCCTAGGTGTCTGATCAAGGTTGATATCAAAAAGGCTTATGACTCAGTGGAATGGACTTTTTTGGAAACAATGATGATAGAATTGGGAATCCCTGAGCAGTTCATCAAATGGATCATGGCATGTGTGAAAAGTGTCTCATATTCCATTTTGGTCAATGGTCTTCCCTCCAAAGCTTTTAAAGCTAAGAAAGGCTTGAGACAAGGAGATCCTCTCTCTCCTTTTCTCTTTGCTCTTAGCATGGAGTATCTTAGCAGAAGTCTAAATAGGTTGAGATTGGATCCTAACTTCAACTTTCACCCCAAATGTGAGAGAGTTCACCTTACTCACCTTATGTTTGCTGATGATCTTCTTCTGTTTGTTAGAGCTGATATGAGTTCTGTTACAAAGATCATGGAATCTTTTAATTCCTTCTCAAAAGCTTCAGGCCTGTCAGCTAGTATTGAAAAGAGTTGCATTTACTTTGCTGGGATTAGTGATATTGAGGCTCATCTTATTGTTGATTTTGTCCAGTTGCCTTTGGGTTCTGTGCCTTTCAAGTACCTAGGAGTTCCACTCTCCCCTAGGAAACTGAACTTTTCTCAATGCAAGCCCCTCATTGATAGAATCACAGAAAGAGCTCAGGGTTGGCTGGCTCATTTGCTGTCATATGTAGGGAGACTTCAACTGGTGAAGTCTATTTTGAGTAGTATGCAAAACTACTGGGCACACATCTTCCTCTCTCAAAAAAGGTGATTAGAGCAGTTGAGAGCATTTGCAGGAAATTCTTGTGGACTGGGTCTGTTGCTTGGGCTGAATTGCATAAAGTTACAAAAGCTGGGGTTTGGAATGTGATTAATATGGCTCTTTGGATGAAGCTGCTATGCTTAAAATCATTTGGGCTTTGGCTTTCAAGAGTGACAAGCTATGGGTCAGGTGGGTTAACTCATACTACATCAAGAATGGAGAGTTGCATAATGTTGCTGTTGCTAACAACACCTCTTGACTCTTGAGGAAGACTATTGGTGGTACTTCTCTTCTGTTGGATGGGCTCCTGTTCTGGACCAGGGCTCCTTCAGTATCAAAAGAGTTTATAGGATGTTGATAGATTCCAATGAGAGGATTTCTTGGAGTAGGCTTATCCATAATAATAAAGCTACTCCTAAAAGCAGGTTCATCCTCTGGCTTGTTGTGCAGAATAGATTGCCTACAAATGATAGGCTCTCTAAGTGGGGTATTCAGTGTAATAGAGCTTGTGCTCTATGTGGGCTTGATGCTGAGTCTGTTCCTCATCTGATTTTTGAATGTGATTATGCTAGTAGAATCTGGAAAGCAGGGCTGCAACTGCTGGGTTTGCCTTGGACCAGCTCTGATTATCAGATGAATCTGCAAGCTGCCTGTAGTAGAACTCACAGTAGATCTGGAGTATCAAAACTGTTTGTAATGCTTTATTCTGAAACAGTTTACTCAATTTGGATGCAACGTAATTGTAAGATCTTTAATGATAGGTTGTTATCACCTATCCAGGTTTTTATAGAGGTTCTGTTTAGAGTCTCTGCTAGATGTGATGATAAGAGTAGAGAGTTACTCATTGTATATTTTGGTGATTTGTCAGGTTACTACTATATCATGTTGATATGGTTGGGGTAACCTTAGGCTGTACTTGGTGTGTTCACTACTTTTTTTGGTAGTCAATAATAATTTTGAATTGCCAAAAAAAAAAAAACTAAACTAAGAATAATGGAAAATAAAGTGTCTTCAAAATAATAAAACTTAGCTATTTATAATAAATCCTAAAACTAATTAGAAAACGGAAATAAAAAGATAGAATTTGGGCTCCGCGTGCCCCGCCCGATCGAGCTAAACGGCCCGACTAAGTCGGGCGGAAATCCTGCGATTTTGCATCAACTTGCGAAGGCCATATCTCTCAAACTAGAAGTCCGATTGGGGTGTGTGACCTATCATTGGAAAGCTCTTGAAGTCGATTGATTATAAATTTTCTATCAAAATTATGATGAAAATAGTGAACGTGTGTCAGTTTTGGCACTTCTTTTTACTAACTCTTTTCTTCATTCCAACTCAAAATTGTACCAAACGAATGCATTGTCATCCTCGTGCAAGCTACCTTAATCCTTAATGATTAGTAGGATTGATCTTACATTATCATAATCAATTTGCATCAAAATAATCTGAAAATCATCGAAACACACAAATGGGAAGTAGTAGAGCACAACTTATGTAAATTCATGTCATTATACACCTAAATGCTCTAAAAAGACTTCTAAATGCTATCTAATGCATCTAAAAACTATATATAAATGGAGCACAACTTAGTTAACTCGATTAACTTATTAAAGGTGATAAAACTCAATTGGCATCGCAAGTTATTTAATACTCCCTCCATAATGAAATACTTGCAATAATGGAATATTTTACCTCCGACAAATAATACCAATTGTTCCAAGCAATTCGTTACAGAGGGAGACTTTAGTGTTAAGTAATACTACCTCCGTTTTTTTACTTGCATCAGTTGACAATGTTACACTATTCATTCATGTTGCTTTGAACCAAATTTGTGACTTATATATAACGAAAAACATAATCGTGTGGGATCTGGTTAGCTTGGTCTCAATGTGTAGATTATTAATATCAACTTTATTTATTTTGTTCATATATAGAACTCAAGATATTTAATTTATAAAGTGTGCATTGGTTTGCGTAATATGGTTCAATGATGCAAGTAAAAAAAAGGGTAGGAAGTATTATTTTCTTAATTAACTCGATTAACTTAAAAGTGATAAAAAAATCAATTGGCCTTGTATGTTAGTATGAGATTTTATTAAGTCTCATTGGATCTAAATTAAATTAGAGGATTTTTTTACATGTCCAACTCGAGCGAGACTTCAATTTTATTACTTCATAAAAGTACTTTTTTTAGATATAATAAATATGTAAATATAAAATTCTTTTTCATAACATGTGATGAGTAGATCTCAACTAAAATTATTTTTAAGGCTAATCTAACATTATAGAAATTATAATTGTCTGATCTTTGAGATGGAAGTTATGATCAATTTAGATTTGTGTATTAGCAACAATTTTATATACAGAAAGTAGACATCAATTACTAATGTTATTTTGCCGATATAATAATGGACCTATTCTCCCCATTTTATTCGGTTCAGTTCAATTCAGTTCAGTCGGCTCTTGACAATACTTTTACTCTAATATTTCACTGTTCATTTGACTTCAGTACAGTTCAATTTAGCTCAATAGAAATCAGTTTAGTTTAGTTTAGTTCAATTCAAATCAATTTAGTTTAGTTCAATTCAGTTCAAGTAAATCACTTCAATTTAGTTCAGTTTAGCTCATTTTTGTCGAATAGAACATGCCTTAAATAGGTAAAATATAAGATTGTTTTGCAATTCTAGAAAAATGTATCATAAGTGGATTACTGATGTTATTTTACCGATATAATGAGCCTATTCTTCCCATCTTATTCGGTTTAGTTCAATTCAGCCCAGTTTAGCTATTGACAATATTTTTACTCTCATAATTTCACTGTTCCTTTGAGTCCAGTACGGTCGATTCAGCAATCCAATTTATCCAATTCAAATCAGTTCAGTTCAGCTCATTTATACCAAATCGAACATGCAATAAATAGGTAAAACATAAGATTTTATGGTATTCTAGAATAACGTATCATAAGCAGATCTCAGTTCAAAGTATTTTTCAAGACGAATTTAACGGTGCAAAAATTATAATTTTCTGATATTTGAAATAAAAGTTGACTTATTTTATAACTTTGTATCAGTTGTAGTTTTAGATAAGGAATGTAATTTTTATTTAGGATATCAAAAGTTATTAAAAGAGGCGGTCTTACTTTATATTAAATTACACTAACTTAAACCATCACTTTATTCGAAAAGCCCATCACTTTATTCAAAGGTGTTACATTCTTTTCTTTCTATCGGGCTTGGGTTGTTGTTTCCCTAATTTTAATCATTCTTTCTAATTAATAAAAAGGAAAAATTGACAAGAACAGTCCAAAATATTGGCCATCTTCTATAAACAGTCCAAACTATTGATAATCCAGGAACATTCCAAACTATGACACCTATCTTCCATAAACAGTCCCAGTTACCTGGTAACCTGTTGTAGCAGGTAAAAAAATTCTTTTTTTTGTTTTAATAACCTGATTTAACTTTTAAAAAAAACAAAAAAAAAATCAAAAGCCCACCCCACCACCTGCCAGCCCCCTTCCCACACCCACACCACAACAAACTCCATTAACACCACCAAAAACAAAAACAAAACCTCCCCCCACCCCACTCCCTGCCAGCCCCCTTCCCACCCCCACACCACCAAGTCAACCCTCTCCTCCACCACTTCTCCTTCCTCTTCCTCCAACACCCTTTGCCACTCACCACCAAGCCACCAACCAGTCTCCACTCCACTCCTCTACTCTCCTCTGCGTTTTTTAATCTTCAAATGTACTAGCAGCAATGGCAACTACAACAATGGCAAAGGGTGAGTGAGTGAACAATCGTCGGTTTCTCCACCGACATATCCTCCAACACCCAATCCCGCAGCCCCCCCAAGCCGCCAACACCGACAGAGCCCCCAGGCAATATTCGAATTCTTCATCGGACAACCTCCACCATCTTCCTCCAGGTGGTATCAATCGCAAAGCTTCAATAAATCTCTGAATTATCTCACCTAACTCAACATTTTCCGAATTATTATTAGCCACTGATATGCCGTTAACCGAAGCCGAATTGCCGAGAAGAATTTGGCACCGCCGGTGATATTACGGGAAGGAAATGAAAGGTTAAGGTATGGATATGGTGTGAGATAGGGTTGGTTATGGTGGAGAGGAAGAATGAAAGTGGGTTTGAGGGTGAAGGTAGAGAGAGCTCGGAGTTGGCGGCTTGGGGGAGAATGGGTTTAAGGGTGTTGGCGGCTCTGTCGGTGGAGAACCGACGGTGGCCGGTTGATCAGAGTTCCGGAGAAATTGGGTGAGTAGTGGTGGCGGTGTGGGTGTTGGAATGGGTGGGGGTGGCTGGAAGGGAGTGGGGTGGGGAAGGATTTTTTTGTTTTTGTTTTTTTTTTAATTAATTATAAAGGTTATCAAAACCAAAAAGAAAAGGAGAAATAAAAAAATAAAGTTTACCTGTTATCACAGGTTAACAGGTCATATGGACTGTTTATGGAAGATTGGGGTAATAGTTTGGACTGTTCCTAGATTATCAATAGTTTGGACTGTTTATAGAAGATGGTCAATAGTTTGGACTGCTGGCGTCAAATTTTCCTAATAAAAATTGGATCAAACAACACAAACTAAATATTTGTTGCACAAAACATCACCAACAAAAAAAGTAGCACAAAAAACACAAACTTTTTTCTAATTGGTGCAGAAAACGACATAAGTGATTTTTTCGCCTGAGACCTATTTCCGGTGAAACTTTAGTTTTTAGCTTTTTGATTTCTATTACCCATACACTGTAGACATTCCTTTTGATTTATTCCTTGAATAGTTATCATTCATCCTCCAAGTCTAGGGTTTGATAGACAAATCAATTTCGGAGAAATTTTAGGGTTTCAAAGAGGAAATAAGGTGATTTTGAGATCTAGTAAGTTATTGAAATTGGAGGGGAAAATATAGCAAAATAAAAAGATAAAATACTAAAGATTCATCGGAAATAGGAAATCTCAAGCAAAAAAACCACTTATGTCGTTTTCTGCACCGATTAGAAAAAGTTTGCGTTGTTTTGTGAACTTTTTTTGTTGGTGCTGTTTTGTGCAACAAACGTATAGTTTGTTGTTTGATCTAATTTTTCCTTTTAATTATTGTCTATTGAAAATTAAATTATTAATTAATTAAATATAATAACATGTAGCAATATGGTGGCTCCTTTTGGTACGACTTTATTATCTAGTATAGATAGATAGGATTAAAGGTTCGTGAGATCCACGAACTAAAAAAAAAAGATATTAACAATAAAAAAAATTATGATAATAATAATAATCAATATTTATGAAAAAATAATCCTAAAATTCATGAGTATCAGTATATTCTTACAAGATATGTTTTACATAAAATTTTGATATTATTAGTATTCGGCGAGTCTTACTATCAGTGTCAATCCTAAATTTTATCATTTTTCATCTTAAAATCTAATTGTGTGTATTGTTAACATAGACTCTACTTACCTTTTTACTTGAAGTTTATATTTATGCCTGAACTTATTTATAAGGTCAGGGCCTATAACATTTAAGTTTTGTAGGTATAGAACATACGGATTTTATTTTTGAAAAATTTATCGATGTGATTTCAATGGTATGAACATTATACTATTTCGAATTATGAAACAAAAGTTATTGTTAATTTATGAATTATGATAATCTATAGTACTTTATTTAAAACTAAGCTCTATCTTTTTTTATGTATGATGATTGTCTTTAGTACTTTATTTAAAACTAAATTCTATCTTTTTATGTATGATGATTGTCTTTAGTACTTTATTCAAACCTAAAATCTATCTTTGTCTCTATCTTTTAGTCACTCTTTATTTAATAAAATATAAATATTATAACTCTATCTTTTCAGAGAGTATTCATCATACATCCGGGTGTATAGTGCACCCTCTCAAGTTTTATTACATCACGTGCTTTGCACATAAGCACATGGATAGAGAATATGAGAGTGTGCAACATAAACCTTGGTGTATGGTGCAAATTGCAACCTTTTTATGTGTGATGATTATCGTTAGCACTATAATTAAAACTACACTCTATCTTTTACTCACTCGAAAATGGCAAATTTACAAATTTATCCTCATTCTAATTGAGTTATATACACACTCAAGCTCAACACTACAATCTCTAAAAGTGGCAAATTTACTGATTTATCCTCATACTCATACTCATACTGTAATACCCCGACTTTTTAAAACTTAATAAAGTATTTTATTAGCTTAAATACGTATTTAATTTGAGATTTTGCGTTGTAGTTATAAATATTTTCTTCAATTATGTTTTTAAACGTTTAAAACGATTATAAAAGAATTTGATGTTAGTATTATTATTATCATTATCATTATTATTATTATTTCATTTCTTAAATGATTTCAATTTCTAAAATTATGTTGTTTAACTAAATGGGTACTTCATAAAATCAAATTTAACCCAATTACCCATATCCATTTAACCCATTTATTATTTTAAGCACAATTGAAAAACCCATGAACCCAATCCATCTTCCCTCCTTTTCTTTTTACTGATTTTCATCTCCTTCTTCTAGAACACCTTGCTCCCCAAGGCCATTGGAGTCTTCTTCTTCAAGCTCACTTGCTCCCCAAGTATACTTCTTCCCAAGGCCTTCATCTACCAATCAAAAAACAAAGCTCAATCAGTTTAGCATCCCAAAACCTTGTATAAATAGCTGAATAAACTTGGCCAAAATCACTTTTCTACTCGTATCCTTCCTTCTCTTTTTCCTCCATTACTATTGCTATCAAACACCACCACCAACCACCACTTACCTGAACCACAACGAAACCCCACCGCCACCTGAACCACCGCTCTCACCTCCGACCACCACCCGCAACACCACTCAACCACCACCGCGCCAGCGTGCCCCTTCTCCCCTCCTTCGCTGCACCTCTGTCTCCCCCTCCCTCTCCTCTTCGCTGCTCTGTTTTCCCGCAGCCCTGCGGCCCCACCACGGCTGCCCACGCAGCCAGCACTGGCCGTAAAAGACCGGCCACCCAAAGGCGCCGCCAGCACGCGGCAACGCAGCCCCACCTTCCCTCCTCTGTTTTCTCCCTGTGTTCGTAGCCTGAGGTTAAGCAACTGATTCTTTGAATCAGTTTTCATATTTTCCTAAAGTCAAATTATTGACTTAAATAGGTACAAGTTCAATTACTTATTCTAATCATTGGATTTATGTATACCCAATTATGGTAATAAGTGTTTTGCAAATGATTTTAAGAAAAATGTTTATCTAATGTCTTTAGTTTATGAAAATAACATTTAAGGATTTATTATAAGTTTTACGAGTTTTAATGAAGTTATATATCTACGAAATCATTTAGTTATTATTATAGTTATTTATCTACGAGTTTTAATGAAGTTATATACCTACCAGACCTCCAGCTGGCAGCAGCCTGCCACTCCATGTCAGAGCGCCTGGAGCAGAGCAGACCTCCTCAGGCAGACCGCTCCGGACATAGCCTTTAGGCTGGAGTTTAATGAAGGCCTCATTCCACCTTGGCCCCCTTTCAAAGAGGCCCACTCACTTTACTAGGTCAGTTACAAGTCCATGTCTCATATAAATACCCATGCCCATGCATGGGTAAGGTACGTTCAATCAAACACTCACAAAATACTTGCACTTGATACTCGTTTTCTCTCTACTAGAGATCTTGTGCTCAATTTGGACTGACTTAGGCATCGGAGAGGCGATCCTCGGAATCACCCCCGAGGTTTCTCCTTGTTTTGCAGGTAACCACCACCACGAAGGACGTTTGGGAGCCACGATTCCACCAAGTACCCACCACCACATTCACTGTTGCTGTCTTGGACAGAAACAATTTGGCGCTAGAAGGAGGGGAAGAGTAGAAAAGCCCAATCTACAACTTCGCAATGGTGGTTCCAACCTCAGAATCGCTCGGTTCCGACAGTTCAGGAGGAGAAAGCAACTCTCCACTGAGAGAAACAAACACGAGATCAACAAGAAGGGGTATTGCTGCTACCACCAGATCAGGCAGGAGGGAAAACACCATCACCCCTCACCGTGAAACCAGGCAGACCCCACAGCCAAGCATCTTAGTGGTCATGCCCACACCGGAGCAACTTCAAGCAGCTTTTCAAGTGCTGCAGTCTGCTCAACAGTTTATGCAAACTGTTGGAAGCCAACCTGCTCGAAAGAGAAACAGAACCGGAACACACGATTCAGTTCGAAGGCACCTGCGGCTGTCATCTGAAGAGGAGACAGCCACAGCAGACCCCTTATGCGGGTACAATATGACGAACATTACACCCACCCCGACGTCGGAGTATGGCCTATCTAGCCGCTCTGGACCCGGATCAGGAGGGGCTGGCAGGAAGCAGAGTGGGATACTGAAATAATGCAGCAAGATCATCCCAGTATGTTCAAAGAACCGACACCCACAGGGTATACGGCAGGCTCAAGTCGGAGATCTGTCCACAGAGGAAGTCCAAGGGGCGTGGCCCAGAATGTCCAGCCGCGACCCAGAACCAGGCACAACTCAGGAGCTGAAGAGGCCCTGTCTGCGCCTGGTGGCGGAACGGTCAGAAGGCATGTCAGCCTGAGATTAGGAACAATACCAGAGGAGGGCTCTGGCGATAATGGAGCCCCCACAGACCTCAGAGGACTCATAGCCCATAGAGTCAACTCCAGACCCATTGTGGTCTCACCTGCAGAGGAGATTAGATCTCCTTCCAAGTCTCCCTTCACACCTGAAATCATTGCGGCCAGAGTGTCAAAAGCGAAGCTCCCGTCCAATCTCAAGTTCGAAGGGGAGGGAGACCCAAAGGAGCATGTGGCAGCCTTTGAGACCCACATGGAACTAGGAAATTACAATGAGGCCACATGGTGCAGACACTTCCCTGCCACTCTGACAGGGATAGCACAAACCTGGTTCAGGACTATTCCCCAGGGAACGATTGCTAACTTTGATGAACTGAAGAAGAGATTCAAAGAGCATTTCGTTAGTGGAAGTAGGAGGAACAAATCCACACATGAGCTGCTATTGCTGAAGCAGACTCAGAATGAAACCTTGCGGGATTTCATAGGGAGGTTCAACAAAGAGCTGATGCATATCCCAGAGCTGGAGCAGAAGCTCGCTCTGCACGCTCTGAGGAACGCCTTACCCCACACCAGTAAATTCAGAGATGATCTTAAATGGGTCACCATGAAAGAACTCAGCGAGGCCCTGGCCCTGGCAGAAAAATACATAGCCGTCGAAGATTTCAACAAAGCATCGACACACGGAGCAGAAACATGCAGACCTGCTAGACAGGGTACCAGGCAGAATGAGCACCAGTTCATGGGAGGCAGACTGAATTTTGGAGGCCCCAGGCCCCATCAGAGCAGAGGGAGAGAAAAACAAAAAGAAGCAGAGAGAGAAGCAGACCGGCTGAAGGCCCAAGAGAAATATAACAACTATAGCAACCTCAGCGCGCCAAGGGCTGAGATCTTTCTAACCCACAGAGATGACAGCAGGTGGCACAGACCACCACCCACCAAGAAGAGAAGCCTAGGTTCAAACATGGCAGAGTTCTGCGCTTTCTATGAGGCGCCGGGCCACAATACAGAAGACTGCATAAGCCTGAAAAACGATCTGGAAAGCCTGATCAGACGAGGCTACTTCAAAGAGTACCTCGCCTGGAATCATGGGATCAAGGAGAAGGAGCAACAGAGCGAAGGGCAGACATTGCAGGACAAGCGAGCAGAGATCAAGGAAGGGAAAAAGAAGACGGTATACATCATATTTGGCAGCTCTAGCTCGATAGGGGGAGAGAGGGCTCATCTAAGGCAACTCACCCACCCCAATCTCTACTCCATCAACCAGGCAGAGCTGAGCCCAGATCTACCAAACATGATCTTCACAGCAGAAGATTGCAAAGGCATCAGTTTCCCGCACTCTGACCCTCTTGTGGTCACTCTGGAGATTAGCAGGATAGATGTACGAAGAATACTGGTAGATGGCGGGAGCTCCGTGAATATCCTTTATAAGGATACCTTCGATAAAATGGAGCTAGATCGTTCAATGCTGAAGCAAGGAGGAACTCCAATCGTCGGATTCACGGGGAATTCCATCATCCCAGAGGGGAAAATACATCTGACAGTGACCACAGAGGGGCAGAACGGAGTGAAGAGAGCAGTAGTACAAGAGTTTCTGGTGGTAGACCTCCCGTCACCATACAACGCTCTGATGGGAAGGAAGTTCATCGAGGCAGTACAGGGAATCCCGTCAACCCATCATCAGACCATGCTTTTCTTAAGCAGTACTGGAGAAGTGGGCAGATTGAAGGGAGACCAGAGAGCAGCTAGGTCATGCAATCTGACCGCCCTAAAGAAGGATAAAAGACCTCCTCCTCCTGACCACTCTGGGTCCAGGAGAAAGAGGAGAAAGGAAAAGAAAGAAGGAAAGAGGAAAGAGGCCGAAGAAGCCAAGAAGGACCAGGCTGAAGAAGCCGGGAAAGAAAGAAAGGAAGGAAAGGCCAAAGAGGACAAGCAAAGAGAGGAAGAGTGTGCTGCTATCAGTGAGGCCGATGCTCGGCCAGAAGCAGAGCAGGAGGCAAATAAGCCTGAACCGGGGGAAGAGACCGAAGAGGTACTCTTGGGACCGGAAGAAGGCAGGGCAGTCAGGATAGGCAAAGACCTGGATCCTGAAACCAGGGTCAACCTAATCAGTCTGCTGAAAGAGAATGCAGATGTGTTCGCTTTCTCGGCAGCTGAGATGCCTGGGGTGGACCCAGCCACCATCAACCACAAGTTAAACACCGCTGCAGGATACAGACCTGTGAAGCAGAAGAGGAGGAACTACTCTGCGGAGAAAAATAAAGCCATCGAGGAAGAAGTTCAGAAGCTGCTTGAGGCAGGGTTCATAGAGCCCTGCAAATATCCAGAATGGTTGGCCAATGTGGTAATGGTTAAGAAAACGAACGGGAGCTGGAGGATGTGCGTTGACTTCACAGACCTCAACAAAGCCTGCCCCAAGGACTGCTATCCCTTGCCAAGAATCGACCAGCTGGTAGACTCTACCAGTGGGCACGCTCTGCTCAGCTTCATGGACGCGTTCAGCGGATACCATCAGATCTTCATGGACCCTGCAGACAAGGAGAAGACGACATTCATCACCCCTATCGGGGTATTCTGCTATGTCATGATGCCCTTCGGGCTGAAGAACGCAGGCGCCACCTATCAAAGGCTGATGGATCAGGTCTTTGCCGGTCAAAGGGGAAGGAATTTGGAGGTGTACGTTGATGACGTCATCACCAAGAGCAAAACTGAGATTGACCACATAGCAGACCTAAAGGAGACCTTCGCCAACCTCCGCAAACACAGCATGAAACTGAATCCTAAGAAATGCGTGTTTGGAGTACGGTCAGGGAAATTCCTGGGCTATCTGGTCAGCGAAAGGGGGATCGACGCGAATCCCGACAAAGTAAAAGCAGCTATGGATCTGCCAGAGCCTAAAAGCATCAGAGACATCCAGAGGCTGACAGGCAGAATGACAGCCCTGTCCAGATTCATAGCTCAGTCTGTAGAGAAAGCTCTCCCGTTCTTCAAAATATTGAAGGGGAACAAAGAGTTCAGGTGGGAAGCAGAGCAGAAGGAGGCATTCCAGAAGTTGAAGTCACACCTCTCTGGCCTGCCAACACTGGCCAGACCCAACACAGGGGAAGTTCTCTTCCTATACACTGCCGTTACAGCTGCAACTGTGAGTGCAGTCCTGCTGAAGGAAGAGAACAAGAAGCAGCAGCCGGTATATTTTGTAAGCCACACCCTCACGGGTGCAGAAACACGCTACCCATTGATAGAGAGGGCAGCCTACGCAGTAGTGCTGGCCACCAGAAAGCTGAGGCCATATTTTGACGCACATCCCGTCACTGTGCTGACAAATATGCCTCTGGAAAAGGCAATGGAGAAGGTAGACAAATCAGGGAGAATCATGAACTGGGCCCTGGAGCTGACAGGGTTCGGTATCAAATTCGCCCCACGAACCGCCATAAAAGCACAAGCTCTAGCTGACTTCCTAGCAGAGTGTGCCTATCAGGAATCAGTAGGAGAGCCCAGAGCCTGGGAAGTCTTTACAGATGGGTCTGCAACCATCAACGGCTCTGGGGCAGGCGTGGTCATCAGAACCCCAGAGGGGAAAATCATTGAATATGCCTTGAAGTTCATGTTTTCGGCAACCAATAATGAATCAGAGTACGAAGCGGCCATCGCTGGATTGCAGCTCTGCCAGACCCTGGAAGCCAAGCACGTCCACCTCAAAATTGACTCTCAGTTGGTAACCAACCAAGTCAAGGGGGAGTATGAGGCCAAGGAGCCGACGATGCAGAGCTACCTAGCCAGGATGAGGTCTCTGATTTCAAATTTTGAAAGTTTTAGAATTGAACAAGTGCCTAGAGCACAGAACGCACAAGCAGATGCCCTGTCCAAATTGGAAAGCAACAGTCTGCAAGAGCTGAACAGGTCTGTTCTGGTGGAAGTCAGACCCACCAGTGCAATCTGCGAGGATGCAGAGCGAGTTTTGGAACTGGAAGATATGCCAAAATGGTTCAAGGAGATCACTGAGTATAAACAGACTGGCAAATTACCAGAAGGGAAAATGAAAGCAAGAAAACTTAAGCTGACAGCCTGCAGATACTGCCTGATCGGGGACGAGCTATACAGGAAGTCTTTTCTCTGCCCCTACTCAAATGCGTAGGGCAGAGAGATGCAGACTACATATTGAGGGAGATTCATGAGGGACTCTGCGGACATCATATCGGACCAAGAGCTCTGGCCCATAAAGCTCTTAGAGCCGGTTATTATTGGCCCACAATGAAAGCTGACTCTGAAGCTCTGGTGAAAAAATGCGACAGCTGCCAGAGGTTTGCACCGAACATCAAGCTGCCCGTAAACGACCTCATGGCAATCTACAACCCTATCCCATTCGCCCAATGGGGGCTAGACATCCTGGGACCCTTCACAACGGCCCAATATCAGAAGAGATGGTTAATTGTGGGGGTAGATTACTTCACTAAGTGGATAGAGGCAGAAGCCCTATCCACCATCACAGAAGCAGCCGTCAGAAAATTTTTGTGGCAGAACATCATCACCAGATACGGGATTCCGAAGGCTTTCGTCTTCGACCACGGGAGACAGTTTGACAACATGCCCCTATCAGGGTGGTTGGAGCAGTTTGGGATCAAATATGCCCTATCTTCAGTCTGCAACCCTCAGTGCAACGGTCAGGCCGAAGCCGCTAACAAGCAGATCCTGATAGGCCTACAGAAGAAGCTGGAGGAGCAAAAAAGCAAGTGGCTAGAGGAGCTGCCTAACACTCTGTGGTCGATCAGAACCACAATCAAAGAATCAACTGGGCAGACCCCCTTCCACCTGGTATATGGTTCTGAAGCTGTCATGCCTGTTGAGATCGGGTCCGAGAGTCTGAGGATCAGCCTATTTGAGCCAGGTCTGAACGACGAAGCCCTGAGGACAAATCTAGATCTGCTGGATGAATACAGAAATGAAGCTAGGTTCAGAATGGAAGCCTACAAAGCCAGAGTCAGCAAATACTATAACCGGAAAGTGAGGGCTAGGCCTCTGGAGGTAGGGGATCTGGTACTCAGAAATGCAGCAGCTGTGCAAAAAGACAAAATACACAGAAAGCTGTCGGCTAAGTGGGAGGGACCCTACCAGGTTAGTGAAGAGCTACACCCCGGAACCTACAGACTGAAAAGAATGGATGGAAGTGAACTGAAAAGCAACTGGAACGCCCGAATATTGAAAAAATACTTCGTGTAACCCAGATTGTATCAAAACGCCCATGAATGAAAGGCCTTTGAGCCACCCTTTGTCCACCACTCTCCATTTCGCATTAAACCCCCGTCCCCTTATCAATTCTTTATGAAAAACAAAATGCCAAAATCAGATACACCCTTAGCAGACTGAGAAAAAATATCACAGTCTGGTAAAAGAAAACAGGGTCTGAGTCAGACTGAAGGCTGAAGAGGCTCTTCAGACACAAAAGTAAACTATATAACGAAGAAAGGGAGTCGGCCAAAAGGTTAACTCTGTCCAAGAGCCCCTGAGGCCCGCAGAGTGATCTGATGCCGACTCGACTTACCGATGTCATAGACCTCTACCTCTAAACCTGCGGGGCCGAAGACCCAAAAAGCAGCAAGGATAAGTCATAGACACCTAAGGCTAATGGGGACGCGAGAGTTCCTAAGAACCAAAGCGTACCCCGACACGAAAAAGATGGCAGAAGGAGCTAAAGGGCGAACCCCAAAACTCCCAGAACCATCATGACTTAGGGCGTCAAAATACCTCCTCTGCTCTGCTGTTGTTGAACCTTTGTCATACATAAGGCAGAGCAGAAGAGTAAAGGGCCCCTAAAGTCCCAGCTCTGAGCAAATCTCACCGGCCACCAAGCCAAGTAAACAAAAACGCCCAGATATATTGCTTGATGGCACGGCAGACTCATCATCATAGCAGAACGCAAGTACTTAGCAGAAATAACAAAACTTGGTATGCATCAAATAGAAAGCACAAAAGTCAACAGAAGAACGCAACTCGCATTGCTGGAAAAATAATTGAATCTTACATAAGATCTGGCTATAAGCCAAATCAGAGTGCTACATAGTACTACAACAACGGCGGCTACCTAATCAAAAGAAGGGAGCAAATACAGATGAAAAGGAAATGTTTGACTATTTAGTTACAAATATTACAAGATAAGTCAATTAGGATATCATCGGAGGGCAAAAACGGAGGACTGCAATCAGTTCAGCACAGGCTCCCAGCTCACCTACCTCAGCAGCTCAGA
The DNA here is from genome assembly GCA_947645195.1 of Patellifolia procumbens. Classification (NCBI taxonomy): domain Eukaryota; kingdom Viridiplantae; phylum Streptophyta; class Magnoliopsida; order Caryophyllales; family Amaranthaceae; genus Patellifolia; species Patellifolia procumbens. The sequence goes on from CANSGD010000372.1 coordinate 294,506, forward strand.
CAGGAGTCACAAGAAGACTGAGGCGAAGCATGAGATAGCCGCCCGAGTTCCTATTGCTTAGGAACGGAGCTGCCATCCTTTGCAGAGCTCCCATCAACTTGCTGCTCTGAAGACTCTCCCTCTGAAGGCAGAGAATAGAGCAACTCCAGATCTCTGAGCTCCTGAGTCACCGGAGGTCGCATATGCACCTGACTAGCGTAGGCGTCCTCAAAGGCATCCCAGTTGAAAGAGGGCTGCAAATGCCAGAGAACCCTGCGGACCGCAACTTTGCAGTCCTCCCAGTACTTGTTCCCAAACGCCTCCTCCATCTGCGCAGCCCGGGCAGCCTCCTCCGCCAGCAGCTGAGCCTCTTTCTGCTTTAGAGCTACCTCAGCCTCCTTAGCCTGCTGAGCCTCCCTCTCAGAAAGCAACTTGAAGAACTCTGCCCCTAGCTCCTCCTCCTTCTGTCTCAGAGCTGCCTCAGCCTCCTTGGCTTGCAGAGCCAATTTAGCAGAGCAGCCTTCATGTTCAGCCCGTATAGCAGAGAGCTGACCCCTGAGCTGCTCTTGCTCCTTCAACGCTGCCTGCAGCTGGGCCTCGGAGGTCTTCAGCTTAGTCTCCACCGTCGAAGCGCGAGACAACGCCTCACTAAGCTGGGAAGAGAGCCGGGAATGCTCAGCCGCGATAGCCTCTGCTTGCGCCGCCTGACCCTCCATGCGTTGGTTGACGGTCCGCAAGGTGTCGCGCTCCACAATCAGAGCATCCCTCTCCTCCTCAGTTTCGCGGCAGGTGGACACAATCAGAGAGTTCTGAGCCTTCAGCTTGGCATACTCTGCTCTCTGCTGTGCTACCTGAGCCTTAAGCTGCTGCAGTTCAGGGAGATCTGCATCATGTCTACCCAACCCTACAGCATGGCAGAACTCCCCAATGAAGGCGCCGGCTCGCGCAGCCTGTAATCAAGGAAAAAGAAGATCAGAAAGAAATCTTAATGTCATAAACAGATGACTGTAAAAAGGACAGACAACTCACCAGGGGGACATCTTGAACAGCATAGTCCGGTGAGAAGCGACTTGCCAGAAGCTTCAACCACTCACTGGGATCAGGGAAGGCCACGGACATCTGCTCTCGCCCCTGAGCCTCGTGCTGGTCGTCCGCCGATTCCCTCTGCAGAGAACCTGAGCCAAAAGAAAGTCCAGTCAGTTCCACAGAAGGGAAAAGGCCGGAGCTAAGACCAGGTAAGGGATACACACCTTTGGTGGCGACGTCGTCCTCAACAACAACGATCCGAGGGGAGTCAGCAGGGAGACGAGTCTTCTTCTGAGGAGGAGCTCCTTCCTCACTCTGCCTCTCTGCTGGCCTCTTCTGGGAATGAGAAGAGACCTCAGGCTCAGCCGTAGTCTGCTGAGCACCCTCTGCAAGGGGTTTAAGCACGCCCGCAGTGGGAGCAGAGGTCTGAAGAGCCGCAGCAGACTGCACCTTCCTAGCCCTCAATTGCTGCTGAAGAAAACAAAAGGTAAAAAATGCCGTCAGCAAAGTAAGGCACAGAACGAATTGACTCTACAAGAGGGAAGAGAGGAAAAGGAATCACTAACCACACGCGCCAGATCCTCAGGAGTAGGGGCAAGGACCTGCTTAAAGCCTCTGGGAGGAGGAGGAGCAGCCTTCCTGCCAGGAGGAGTAGGCCTCTGGACAGGAGGAGTAGACTTCTGAACAGGGGGAGACACGACAGTCTCCACCACTGGGACGGAAGCCAAGCTCTGCTGCTCCACCCTCTCATGCTAGAGAGGCTCCACCATCTCCTGGTTTGTCTGAACGGGCGTAGGGACGGCCTGCCCAGCAGAACCTATCACATTAAAATAAAAACAGGGAAATCAAGAAGGTGCAGGTAAAAAGAAACCGATAACAAAGAGCAGTTTGGGTCTGAAGAAGACACCTACCTGACTGGCCCTCACTCTGATCCTCTGCAGACTGAGTCGTGACAGTCTTAGCAGCCTCCGCTCCCGTCCTGTCAAACTCTGTCATGGCTTGGTGGGACTCCTGACCAGCTTCATCAGGCTGAGCAGAACCACCCACTGGAGTAGGTTCTTTCTCCGTCCTGTCAAACTCTGTCGCCGCTTGGTCAGGCCCTCCCATGGGCACATCCTCCACCACAGGCGGTTCTGAAAGTAAAAAGAGAAAATGAGAAGCGATTAGCAGAGTGCACACAAGCAGAAAGAATACCTTGGGGTTCATCATAAGTAATACCTGGTTGCGCAGGAGGAAGCTGTTGCAGGGGCTCAACAATCAGAACAGTCCCTTGCAGAGTGCTTGCCCCCTCTGTAGATCCACCAACATCATCGTCTCCCGGCAGATGCGCAGCACGTCGGGAACGATGGATCTGCAGAGGAACAGCCGCCGCCTCCTCCTCGTCATCAGATTGAATCTCTGTGACAGTGGCAGAGGGGCCCCCTTGCAGCCGGGACGTCCCAGTAAACCTATCCACAAGTTCCGGGCGCTTGGTCCGGAGGGAAGGATGGTCCAAGGAGGTAGTGTTAATCTTCCTGATGAAATCAGGGACGGTGTAGGTCCCTGGGTCAGGTACCGGACGATACCTGCGACACACTGAAGACTGACTCAAACCCAGCTCCCAAGGAATGGCAGACCCCAGAGTCTCTGAAATATTAGAATACTCGTTAGCTACAGCAAGTCAGAATGCAGAAGGAAAATAATGGAAAGGGGCAGAACACGCCCGCCAGCTCAAAACCCACCCTTAATCACTTGGCGAACAAACTGTCTGCACGGAGCTGCATCACAGTACAAACAATGAATCACAGAAGAATGGAAAATGAGAAGCAGAGTTAAGAGTTGGCAGAGCGCTTACCCGTAGTATAGTCAGGGGACAGATGGCCTATCCTCAGGAAGGCATTCTGACACATCACATAGTGATGCGGTAACCAGTACTTGGGAAGAAACTGCTTCCCGGCAGTAACCTTGGATCTGGACTTGAAGTAGTAGTAAGCTACCCTCTCGTCCCAGTTCAGCACATTCGGGTCCAACTGCCTCTGGAAGTTAGGCTCCACAGGGCGCAGAGGGGCCTTAAATCGATAAGGGTGCCCTTCCTCCGTCGGTACCCTAACAAAGACAAAACTATCCCGCCAATCTTTCAGACTGAGATCGACGGGATAGACCGTCAGATGATTGGCCCGCACCGAGCCGGTGAAAAAGCTATACTCCCCCTGCCTCTTAAAGTAAAACAGGCATTGAAAGAGTTTCATGGTGAGGGGGAAGCCCAGAGCTTCACAAACCCAAATAAACCCCAGAATCTTCTTCAGAGACTGGGGATTGACTTGGCAGAGAGCCATGTGATACCGGCAGAGAACCCACTCCAAGAACCAGTGGATGGGGAATCTAAGCCCGAACTCCAGCTGCTTCATATAAACAGCAGTGTACCCCTCTGGTACATCTGCCAGGCTCTGACCCTCTCGGGGAAGCACTACCCAAGACCTGCGAAGCGGCTTGATCTCCGCAGCAATCTCAAGGTAGTATGCAGCATGCGCCCGTTTGAATGCTTCTGCAGATTTCTTCGCCAAATAAGGCTTACCCTTGCTGTCGTAAAGGGCAAGACTCCGCATCTCATGGTCGCTGTACTTCCATTTGACTGCGGGCAGAGTGGGCTTAAACTTGTAGTTGGGAGGGAATCTGTTGGTTTCAGGACCCAACACCTCCTTACGAAGACCGTTCCAGGGGTCAAAGATCTCCCATTCCTCCGGAACCACCTCGTCCTTACACCGAGGCAGATCCAACTTTAAAAACGGGGACTGAGTGTCCATCGGATAAGGCTCATCCGGCTCGGACGAAGAGGTAGATACCACATCCTTCCCACGGGAAGCAGCAGATTGAGAAGTAGACATTCTACACAACACAAGAAACAGACGACAGCACATCAGACTTGTAGTCACAACACAAGACAGTCTGGCACCTCAGACCTACAGACTGAGCTACCAGACTGGGGGGCAAGGATGTGTATGGTATGTAAAGATCAGAAATAGCCAAGAAATAGGATATTTTCTTGGCTTTCTTACAAAAAGATACATGCAAAAATAGTCTGGCACCCCAGACCTACAGACTGAGCTACCAGACTAGGGGCAAGGATGTGTATGGTATGTGAAGATCAGAAATAGCCAAGAAATAGGATATTTTCTTGCAAATAACGCAGACAAAACAATGAAGACACATCGCAGACTTACAACCCAGCAAGTAAAGAGGATAACAGGGTAAACAAAGCAAACCCTAAAAATCTTAAATGTCAACAGTAGAGCAGAACTCAGCTGAAGAAGCAGAGCAGAGCCTACCAACCAGAGCAGAGTCCTGCTGAAGAAGCAGGACAGAGCCTATCATTCAGAGCGGCAGAACGGAAACGAAACAACACCAAACAGATCTATGAAACAAAGAAGTAAACAATCGCATCTGAAGACCAAAGGAAAGAAACCCTAACCTCAAAAACACAGGCAAATAAGTGCGTACAGAAGGAAAAAGGGGGAGAAATCCATAAACACAGAAAAGATCACATCAAAACCATCCAAGAAGGAAAAAACCAAAAGTAGATCTGGGAAAAGGAGTTTACCTAGATGGAGAACAGAAGACGCCAAGGAAGAGAAGACGAAAGCCACAAACGCAACAGTATCAATTAAGCTCCAAACGCAGACAAATCCCATGATAATCAAGAGAAATCACTCGAAAATGGCTAGGGCGAAAAGAAATTCTTGAAGAACAACAAGAAAGTTTGAAAGCAAAGAGTTCGAAGGAAAGGAAACTGAAAAGTTTCACAAAAGGTCGATTCAGCCTTTAAATAGGCATAATTCGTCCACTCAGCACCAACTTATCATCATTACATTCCTTGGGAACCCAAAGAGTCACATCAATTCAATTCAATTCAAAATGAATTAATGACCCTTACTCAACACCCCAACCAAATGGGCGGGAAAAATGGAAGCATTGTGGAGTTTGTGAAGAGCAGCTCACAGACAGCCACGTATCATTCCGCGAAGAGCAGAACGCCAGATCAAAAACAAATGCACCCAGCATATTGCAATCTGCAAATACTGGGTCCGGGGGGCAAATTGTATGGGGTCTACCTAGCAGACCTCCAGCTAGCAGCAGCCTGCCACTCCACGTCAGAGCGCCTGGAGCAGAGCAGACCTCCTCAGGCAGACCGCTCCGGACATAGCCTTTAGGCTGGAGTTTAATGAAGGCCTCGTTCCACCTTGGCCCACTTTCAAAGAGGCCCACTCACTTTACTAGGTCAGTTACAAGTCCATGTCTCATATAAATACCCATGCCCATGCATGGGTAAGGTACGTTCAATCAAACACTCACAAAATACTTGCACTTGATACTCGTTTTCTCTCTACTAGAGATCTTGTGCTCAATTTGGACTGACTTAGGCATCGGAGAGGCGATCCTCGGAATCACCCCCGAGGTTTCTCCTTGTTTTGCAGGTAACCACCACCACGAAGGACGTTTGGGAGCCACGATTCCACCAAGTACCCACCACCACATTCACTGTTGCTGTCTTGGACAGAAACATGAAATGTTTTAAGAAATGTTTTTAAATTGTGAAAATGATATTATGAGAATTTATTATTAGTTAAATGAATTTTAGAAATAGTGTTTTTAGTTTAAGGTTTTCAAAACGGGGGTTAGTAAAAGGAAGGTACTTTATGTTGAGTTAAGTAAATTCTAATTAAGTATCTTATTGGTGTATATGGAGCGATATGCGATAAGGTGAAAAGACAAAAGGTCTTAGGATGACGGTTTGGAGTATTGACGATTATCTGGATTAAGCGATTAAGGTAACCTTTATGTCCAGCTTTTCGTGTATGCCCGTTAAATGATGTGATTTCTAAATATTCATGTATGTATGGATGTATATGTACTTTGATTAATTCTTTTCTAAATAGTTTCGTGATTATGTTTTATTAAATTTTACGGCATTAATTTATAAGTATTAAAGTAACTTTTATGTCCATGAGTTTATAAAACATGATTACATGCTTGCTCGTACATGAATTATGAGTTTGTTTTTATGTTAGGTTTATGGAATTATATTGTTAGTATTTATTACATTATTTCATAATACAAGTGATGGGAATTAATGACTTATTTACATGTTTCATGCTTAAGTAAATTATAATGTTTAATGAATTATTTAAATGATGTTCATGCTTATTTAACATGTTAAGTAAAGTATAGTGTTTTATGAATTACGATTTATATTTATGAAAAATAAACGTTATATGTTAATGTGAATAATATCTCATGATTAGTATAATAATTTATATTGTTATGGTTTCATGTATATGCAATCTAACAAGTTATATGATTAATGCAACTTAAGTAGTTTCTTGTTTATATGTCCTATGCTTATATATGTAATAAGTGAATTATTTAAGTGTTAAAACAATATCTATGCTATTTAATGATTCCCATTATGTATCTTATGGATGAATTATACTCATGATATTTTATTTGAATTACTTTAGAATTTTCATATGCATAATGGATGTAATAGTGTAGTTTTATACGATTTAAGTGATTTTCCGAGTTCTTATAAAATATAAAATGCAATTATGTTCAAGTCAAGTAGGGTAGTTTATGAGCTATGGTTCATGATACATGTTTATATGATTAGATCCCTTTACAAATATTATGGTTATTTTATGTTTAATGTTATTATAATATTTACATGAATGTGTTAATGCGTGATACTAATTGATAACATGAGTTATGAGTAAAGTTTATGTTAACGTTACCCTTATATGAATTAGGATTTGTGAATGTTTACTATTAACTTAACGTTTACGAATTAGTAATATTAAGAATAAACGAATGAACGATAGATGATAATATGATAAGTATGATTATGAGTTTAAGCGTTGAAGAAAAACAATAAAATATACGTAATGAAAGTGAAAGACGGTTCTTGGCTGTATAATGTTATGTTATGTTTTCTGGCGGCTACGCCACCTTCTGATGGGGGACTATGTCCTCGGTGACTCCCGCGTCCGTTTGGCAATATGCCACCTTCTGATGGGGGACAATGTCCTCGGTGGCTCGCATTCGGTTATGTATGGCATTATGCCACCTTCTGATGGGGGACAAATGTCCTCGGTGGCTTTGCCTTCTGTATACTTGCCAAGTTACCAATGTAAAAGATATCCGTAAATGAAGACAAAAAAAGAATGACAAAGATAGGAACCTACGATGTTTCAAGCTATTAATAAAGAGGTTCTGGCTGCAAAGTAATACGCGTTACTCTCCGTACATTGTAAGGTGTACCGCATTGTTATGGTCGTATTCCCGCAAGGGGTACCGCATTGTGGGAGGCATCCCGAATCTATGGTTGCCAGTTACCAAAGTAAAATGTATTATGTTAACGGAAAACATTTTCACGATGATATGTACCTACGACGTTAAGATAGTATAATTACGTGATGGATGATGTGTACGTGTCTATATTCTATGTTTATACGAGTTAGCTATGCTGTTGTGAATCTCGATAATGTCTTGTTGCCATGTCTATGATATGCTATTTAATGGTAGGTTTGAACACGAAGTATGACTTTGTATGATTTAAGTATGTGTATGCTATGTCCTTCATAAAAGTATGTGAAACATGTTTGAGTGCAAAGAAGTTTTCAAACCAAAACCGTTTTTACGGGCTGGAGTAAAGTTACGAGTTTTCCACTCATTTTGGAATGTTTTTCTTTGTTTCCTTCTTTCTCTATTTTTCTTCTGAACGAAGCTCAGGTTGAGAAAGAAAGAGGGCTCAGGATTAACTCATGCAAAGGAAGTCGTTAAGGTGGATTTCATGAAGTGTTGGCTAAGGTTATTAGGAGCATGTACTTAAGGTCATTATTGTAGTAGAGATATTGTGAGCTATTTTTAAGGATATTGTATTCATAGTGGGCCATAACCCACATACTTAAGGATTCGCTTCCGCTGATCTTTATTTAAGTATGAGTTTTTTTAAGTCTAATCATGTTTAATTAGGGACCCCCAATTTCGGGGCGTTACACATACTCGTACTCCTCAAACAAGAAAAATGAGATTTTGAAATCTCCTATATAACTATTTATCAATGTTAAAACACCCTTTTATCCTCTGCTACCTGGGATTTCGTTTTTCGTAGCATGTTACGATATCAACTTATCCGTTTCCAAAAAGATTATAGAAGATTAATTTCCTTGTTAAAAGATATGATCAAATCTACAAGACTAGACATATTTTTAAATAAGTATACTATTCTAAAATATTTTTGAGATATCCTTGCCATTTGTATGTTAAAAGAGAGGTTCTTCAGTGACTACAATAAAAATGTAGTCATTATAGTAATCTTAAATCTAAATCTTTCAATATTGAGGAGACATCTTGTCCATCCATATATTTTGCGCATTGTACTTTGTTTCTAAATTAACAAACTAAATCATAGACTCATAGCACAGTCTCAAATATTCATTAGATCTTGGTAGACAAAAGTGGTTTCCCGCAAATTCCATTATATACATGCCACCATGATGCGTTCAACGTAATGAATCTTTAGTTCATTTGCAATGAACAGTGCAAACTGGAGGGTTTTTTTCCCTACGTAATCCTAATCAATGAACATCATTTTTATATACAATGAACAATGACAAATGGTCCCAAATTTTTTTTCTCTCCTCCATTATTGAATATTATGAATTTGTTTGCCCAAAATTTTCCCGCTTCTTTTCTCAGCCATCTATTTTCTCCATAAGAATTGTTCATTTTAAATATTCAAGATGTTCATTTATTCATAAAAAATGTTAATTGTAAAATCAACTAAAATTTCAATGAAAAAGTTACTTACAATTAAGTACGTTCATTTTGTTTATTGTAGATGTTCATTTAGTGATATAGAATGTTCATTGTAAAATCAACTTATTTTCGAATAAATTTTAGCTCCAATTTGTTTGAACAAATTTTTTTTTTCATAATCCTAATGTTCATTTGTTTAAATAAGATATTCATTTATTGATAACCAATGTTCAATGTAATCAACTTTAAAAAAAATATTAGTTTCATTTCAATTGAACATGTCTTTATTAACATGATCTCAATATTTATTATTGGTATTAAAGATGTTCAAAATACTAATGTTCATTGTGGGTTTTCAAGTTGTTCCTTTATCAAATGTATATTGTACAATATAATAAACAAGGAAAATTAGGTAACTTTTGATTGAACAGTTGGTTGGCCAAAAATAAACTGTGTTATGGCAATAAAAGCACATATGGTTAATTTCATTTTGAAATCATTGGCCCAAAAATATTCTCTCTATTTTAGGCAAATTTAATGAACATCTTGTTTTAGGCAAATGAACAAGTCATGATATATAATGAACATATGGAAATAAAACAATGAATAATAGTTTAATGATCATATAAAAGAAGGGATAAAGAATTACATCAAAAAAAATAATGAAAAACAAGAATTACATAAAAAACTACATAAAAATTAATAAAATAAATTAATGAATTACATACAAAAAAAACTTAGTTTCCTATTTTTCAAGAATGACGCTTCTTCTTCATCACTTTAATTCTCTTCGACTACTTATTCATCGTCACCAGCGGCGCATCTTCTTCACAATTTTGTTTCCTATTTCTCAAAAAAAAAAACATAAATTAATGAATTACATAAAAACACTTAGTTTACATGAAAAATTGTTATATAAAAAAAACAATGACAAAGGTTCATTGAAAACAGACAAATTAGAAGGTTCATCGGAAAAAAAAAATGCCATAGATTCATCCTACAAAAATTAATGTATTATCAAGAAACTAACATAGGTTCATCCAATAACTCACATAGGTTCTTCCTAAAACATATATAGGTTCATCGCAAAAAACTAAAAGGTTCATCCAAAAACAAATTAGAAGTTCATCCTAAAACAGATATAGGTTCATTGATTTCAAAAAATTAACAAAAGATTACCCAAAAAATCACCAAAAAAATTACGTGAAATTACCTACAATTACCTAAAAAAGAGACAAAGGTTCATCAATTTTAAAAAGCAAACAAATTAAAAGAGGTTCATCCTAAAAATTATAAGGTTTATCCTTAAATATAAAAGAAGATTCATCAAATAAAACAAAATCCAAAAAATTACCAAATATAAATTGACCTTTATTTCTTCTTAAAAAATACCAAAATTACCAACAAAAATACCAAAAAATAATGATTTTTTAAAAAGCTCAAATAATAAAAGAGGTTCATCCTTAAAATAAAATAAGGTTCATCTAATTTTTTAAAAATTTCCATAAAATTACCTAAATAAAACTTGCAAAGGTTCAAAATTTTTAAAATATTGCTAATAAAAACTGACCTTTTATTTCTTCTACAAAAATACCAAATGTACCAAAAACGACGATTTTTAAAAAAGAAAAAATGAAAGAGGTTCATTCGAAAAATAAGGTCCATCCTAAAAACAAGAAGGTTCATCGGAAAAAGCACTTTTATGTATGTGATGAGGTTCATCCAAATTTATGTTTCAAACAGAAACTCATGTAATAAGGTTCACAGCAAAAACAAAATTAGAAGATTCATCTAAAACATAATGAAGGTTCATCCAAAAACTTAAGAGGTTCATCGATATATAAAAAAATTTACCAAAAAAAATTGTAGAAAAACAACTAACGTCCTCAAAAATACATAAATAATTAGCAAATAAAAAAAATTTAATGTTTATTCATAAAAACCATAAGATACTTTCATACAAAAACTTTTAGTCTACTAAAAAAAAGAAAATACCAAAATAATTTTCCAAAAAAAATTGAAACCTTAAAAAACAATTAGAATGTTCATCGAAGAATAACAAAAAAATTGAATTTTTAGCATCCAAAACTTATAATTTTGGTTGTGGATGAACAATTTCGAGTGAACTTGCATTGGAAATTTCTTATTCATATGAAGACTTGCTCGAAACATTAACTTCGCTGCGGATATCCATTGGAGTTTAACTAAGGGAAGCAAAAATGGCGTTTTTGTAAGGTGAAATGCCGAAAATATGGTGAATTCCAAGAGGAGAAAGTGGCGCAAAAATGGTGAACTGAAGGAGGAGGAATGGTGTTCAACAAGGAGATGAAGGTGAGCAATTTTTAGGGAGAGAGAATTGAAGGATGAGAGAGAAAATGAGTTTTGGTTGAGGAGAGAAATATTGAGAGAAGTGATTTATTGGAAAGGTTAAAAGCCATATTAAATTTTCAAAAAAACTGAAAGAGGAGAGAGAAAAAATGGGCGCTTTTCCGTGTTCATTACAGATGAAATGAAGGTTCATAACAAATAAAATGAAGATTCATTACAAATGAAGCTTCATTGCAAATAAAGTGAAGGTTCATTACAAATGAACTGAAAGGTTCATTCCGTGCTCTGTCTGTTTTGCTAGGGCTGCGTTTTGTTTGTTGAGCCTTGCGTTTCACTTGAGCGCACGAAGAGCATAGTACTTGCGTGTGTATGATATACCTATTGGTGGTTTCCCCTTTTATATCATATTAAAGAAACATGTAAATTAAGTTAATTTTCTATTCACCACAAATATGCACATACATATTTTGCCCATAACAAAGAAGTTTTCTAGACTTTTCCGGCATTGATGTATAAGTTATGCTTCTTCCCTGTACTTCCTTTCAATTCAAAATACTAATTAATGCTTATAAAGAGGTTATTAAATAGGATGTTAAAAAAGTAAAACTCATCAAATACACAGACATTGAGGGGGAAACTGGAAAGAAGTACTGGGAAGAAGAGAATGGAAGAAACAACTGGAAATTTCAATCGAAAGAAATTGCGATCTAAACTTCTATTTTATTTTATTTAAAGATCTAGTCAAATGAAGGGTGTGGATCTAATATCCAAAATAAAGGGACAACATTCCATATGTTGCAATGGCTATATTTTTATTGTAGTTATTGTAAAATTATCCGTTAAAATATCTTTCCAAAAACTTGTATTTGGAAGATATTTTCAGTAAGATATTAATTTCTTTTCTGAAATAAATCAAAAAATTTTTAAAAAATTCATTGACATTCTCAAAAAATTTATTTCTTTTTCATAAAACTAAATTTTCAAAATTCTTTTTCTAAAAAGATTATATTCTTGAAATCTTATCTATTCAAAATGATTTGTAATCAATTTTCATTACAAAAATGATTTATCTTACTAAATCAAGTAAATTCAAATAATTAAGGAAAATCCTACATGGTAACCTCCTAATTAGTAAAATTCTATGTGATGGAAATAAAGAATATTCATTATATAATTGTGACCTTATGGTATTGTTTAAACATTTAGTGACATTTTTAAGTTATAATAGAGCTAATATATTATTAACTTGACTAATTATCAAGTTAAAATCAATAATAGCAATTACTAGCCCCTCCTTTTCCCATGCTCTTAATTCTTCTTCGTCATTTTCCACCCAAAGTAGTAAAAGAGCGGGAGCATTTCTATCTTGTTTTGAGTATCATTTAGATTCCTACCTGTTGAATTCCAAGCTGCTTGTTTTATCATTTCCCCAACTTTGATTGATTGAAGGAGGACACAAGCAATAACATAAGTTAATTAGGTTGAGTTTTTACTCCAATTTTAGCTTATGATTCGATTCCATTGTTTTCTTATTTATTTTCTTGAATTCATGGTATTTTGTTTCTTCTCATCAAATTTATCAATGTTCGACGTGCTTTAGTTTCAGCTATCGTTCACTTATTATTAGCATTATCTTCATCAATTTTGTTGTTCTTGCTATTTGATTTTGGTATTCATATCAATGTAACACCTAAGAAACAACCATGAATGGCTGAGGTTTCCAGAGGGCTAGCTTCAAATTCTTAGCTAAGAAGAAGAAAACTTTGGCTGGTGGATTAGGTCTATTATAACTTAACAGGGGCACAAAATGTGTTAAATAGTACCATGAGGTCACTTTTTATAATGAATTCTTTTAGTTTCCACCACATAGAATTTTGACAAATTAAAAGGCCACCATTCCCAATAATTAATTATAATGATTTCATATTCCATAATAATCTTTTTGTAATAGCACTTATATTGAAACATACTATTTTAATTAATTACTAGACATCTGGCTAAAAGTAAAAGTCTATAAATATTTTTCAATATGAATCTTGATCATTCAAATTTTCTTGGGAAATTCTATAGGTGACCTTAAAGATCAAAATTCATATTCATAAAAAATTATAGACTTTTACTTAAAAAAGGGATGGTGACACGTGGCGGATAGCAACGCTTGCTTACGCTTTTTAATACATACTTTAACCAGACCAGTCATTAAATTTTAGCACCTTAACCAGACCAGTCATTAAAGTTTAGCACCTTAATAACTTTTTCCGCCCAAAATTGTCAATTTTCAGGCCTTTGACCAGAATTTCCTATCCTAATTTTGTATGTGAGTTACATATACACACACCAACTTTAACTCCCACTTATGTTTTTTCTCTCTCTTACTTCAATTGTAAGCATCACACGATATCTTCATCAATCGTAATGCTCGAATTGTCAATTAGTCCCAAAAGGAAGAATCAACTTGCTCTTGTTGTTGACTAAGCATTGAGGTTAGTGTTATTGGTTTGCGATTTGCTTTGAACTTGCAATTTCTTTATTGGAGATGATTTCAATGTTTATTATAATGATTGACATTGACGATAAGACTTTTTTTTTACATGTCTAACTAGTTATTTTACAATAAGTATATGGTGCACATGCCACCACCATGAGTATGGTGCGCTCAAATGAACCTTCATTTCTTTCTAATGAACACAGAAATCAGTTTTATTTTTTAAAAATAACCAAACCTTCAGTTCATATGTAATGAACCTTCAGTTCATTTGTAATGAACCTTCAGTTCATTTCTGATGAACACGGAAAACGCACCTTATTCTCTCTCCTCTGTCAGTTTTTTTAAATAATCAAAATCTTTTCACCTTCCCAATAAACCTCCTCTCTTTCATTATTTCCTTCTTCACTCAAAACTGAATTTCTCTCTCCTCCTTCAATCTCTCTCCTTCCATTCTCTCTCTCTCTAAAAGCTCCTAAACTTCATCCCATTTTCTCCTCACCTTCAATCACCATTTTTTCTCACCTTCAACACCATTTTCTCATCCTCCAATTCACCATTTTTTCAGTATTTCACCTCACAAAAAGCCACTTTGCGTTTTTGCTTCAATTTTTTATTTTAAACATTTTTTGTTAAATAAAATATTGATTTATGTTTATTTTCTTCAAAATTAGGAAACGAAGGGATGAAGAAGATCCGCCATTAGTAAAGATGATGAAAAAGTCAAGACACATGCAATTGAAAGAGATGAAGGCTCCAAGTAAGGTTTTCAATAAAAATTATTGTTTTTTTGTTCATTTATAAACATTTTTAGGATGAACCTTTTTTTTGGATGAACCGAGTTTAATTTTGGGATGAACCTTTTAGTTTTTAAGATGAACCGAGTTCAAAAAATAAAAGGTTCATCCTAAAATAGACCTCCTAAAAACTAAAATGAACCTTCTTATTTTCAAAAACTAACAATGAACCTTCTAGTTTTTTCGATGAATCTTAGTCATGTCAACAATTTTTTCAAGACTAAAATCGATGAACCCTAGGACTATTTTGAAGACTAAACTTTTGTTTTTTTTTGGTATTTTTTTAGGTAATGTTTGTTTTGGTAATTTTTGGCGATTTTTTTTTAAAATTTTGCGAATCTTTTTTTTTTTGGTAATTTTTGTTAGTTTTTCTGTAATTTTTTGGTTATTTTTAAAAAATTAATGAGCCTATGTTAGTTTTAGGATGAACCTTATAGTTTTTCAGAATGAACCTATGTCAGTTTTTTGGAAATAAACTTTCGTTTTTAGGTAATTTTGTATATATTATTCATTGCTTTTGTGTATATTCTTCATTGCTCATTATGTTAATTTTGGTTCATTATTCATTGTGTAAATTTTTGGTTCATTGTCCATTTCGTTAATTTTTGTTTCATTGTTCATTGTTAGTTTTTGGTTCATAGTTCATTGTGTTAATTTTTGGTTTTTTTTTTTGGTAATTTATGTTGATTTTGGTAATGAGCAATGAAGAATATTTATGTTAATTTATGTTCATTTTTTATTTGGTAATTTATGTTCATTTTTGGTTCATTTTTCATTTTTTTTACTAAAATTGCTTTTTCGATGAACATTCTTATTTTTAGGATGAACCTTATTTTTTCCCAGATGAACCTCTTTTATTTTTTTGCTTTTCTTAAAAATCATTGTTTTTGTTGGTAATTTTGGTAATTTTTAGAAGAAATAAATATATTTTTTTGTAAATTTTTGGTATTTTTGAACCTTTGACATTTTTGTTTTGGTAATTTTTTGGAAAACTTTTGCTTTTTAAAATTGATGAACCTCTGTTTGTGTTGGTAATTTCACGTAATTTTAGGTAATTTTTTAGTGATTGTTTGGGTAATTTTTTGTTATTTTTTTTTAAAAATCAATAAACCTATGTCAGTTTTAGAATGAACTTTTTCATTTTTTTGGATTAACCTTTTAGTTTTTTGGGATGAACCTGTATCTATTTTAGGATGAACGTATGCCAGTTTTTTCGATGAACCTTCTAATTGGTCTATTCTTAGTTACCCTTTGTCATTATTTTTTTATTTTTACTATTTTTTAAAATTTTAAACTAAGTGTTTTTATGTAATTCACTAATTTATGCGTATTTTCTTGAAAAATAGGAAACAAAAAGATGAAGAACCATTTTTGTTGATGAAGAAGACACGCATTGGTGATGATGAAGAAGTCGAACAGAAGAGAAGCGCCATCTTGAAGAATAAGAAACTAAGTGTTTTTATGTAATTCATTAATTTATGGTTATTCATTAATTTTTTATTTCATTTTTTATGTAATTCTTATTTTTTCATTAATTTTTCTATGTAATTCTCTATCCCTTCTTTTGAAACCAGATATGATCATTGAACTATTGCTCATTGTTTTATTACCATATATTCATTTTATATCCTAACTTGTTCATTTACCTAAAACAAGATGTTCATTAAATTTGCCTAAAACAGAGAGAATATTTTGGGCAAATAATTTCAAAATGTAATTAAACATACGTTCATTTATTGCCATAACACCGTTCATTTTGGGCCAACCAGTTGTTCATTCAAAAGTTACCTCATATTCCTTGTTTATGTTGTATAATGAACATTTGATGTAAATAAAGGGACAACTTGAAAAACCATAATGAACATAAGTATTATGTTTAAAAACACATGTTCAAATGAAATGGTTTTAAAATGTAAATAACCATATGTTCGTTTTTTTTCATAACACAGTTCATTGTAAATAACCAGATGTTTATTTAAAAATTACCTCATTTCCCTTGTTAATTATATTGTACATTGAACATTGAATGTAAATAAAGGAACAACTTGAGAACCCATAATGAACATTACTATTATATTTTTAAAAAATATGTTTACGTTAATTGGGAAGCATTATTTGTTAACGTTATTCTTTCAATTAACATTGTTTGTGGACAAATGAACATCTACCATACCCATAATAAACATGGGGATTATGTTTAAAAAAGACATGTTTAAATGAAATGTGATTAATACTTTTTTTTAGGTTGATTACAATGAACATTGGTTATCAAAAACTGAACATCTAGTTCAAACAAATGAACATTGGGATTATGTACAAAAAATTGTTCAAACATTGCATATCACTTATTCGAAAATAAGTTGATTTTACAAAAAATATATTACTATTTTTACTTTTAATTGAAATTTTATTTGATTTTACAATGAACATTTGATATGAATAAATGAACATCTTGAACATTTAAAATGAACATTTATAAGGAGAAAATAGATGGTTGAGAAAAGAAGCGGGAAAATGTTGGGAAAATGAATTCAAAATATTGAGGAGAGAGAAAAAATCTGGGGCCATTTGTCGATGTTCATTGTATATAAAATGATGTTCATTGATGAGGATTACAAATGGAAAAAAAAAAGCTCCAGTTCTGTGGTGTTCATTGCGAACGAACTAAAGGTTCATTTGAGCGCACCATGCGCATGGTGGTGGCGTGTGTATAATAGAATTTGCGGTTATTATGTTCATGTGCTTTTGTAATGCTTGTTTATTTTGTTTGTTTGAAAACCCTAATCATGAATGATGCTGAATTAGATATGTGTTTTTTAAATTTATTAATTATGAAATTAGACATCACTATATTTAATTAATCAGTTATTCATGGATACATTAATATTTAATTTATAACAAACGGTGAATTATATAACCCAATATTCCAACTTTCTGAATTGTTTGTGTTGAAAGACTGGCATGGTAGTTTTTTTTATTGAAAAGAAAAAAAGTGGGATATCAAAAGGGAAGTTACTACATGAAACAAGGTGTTGGGGAGTTAAGCTTCTGTATAATACAAAATTTTTTTGATGCAACTTGGGTATAAGACAGTTGGTCAGATTTGGTTTAGGAGAAAGGGTTGAGCTTAGCTAAGGGTAGAACAAGGTTGGTCAATGATGCCAATATTGGGGAGTTGATTGACTCAAAGGATAATAAAGTCATTACTATTTTTGTTGAGCACATAGTAGAAGAGGAGAATGTTGATAGTCATATATCTGATGAAGAAAGTGAGGAGAGTCTTTTAGTAGATTCATTGAGTTCTTACAAATTAATTTCCTTAGGGGCAGGTTGTTCAGACGATGAGGGTGTGTAATCCCTTGTAATTTTATGAATTTTATAAATATATTTAAAGTATATTTATAATCATTTTCATATTTATTTCATTTAATTATTTAAGTGTTGACTATTTTGAAAGTCAAATGATTGTTTAAACATTTTAATTAATCATTAATATTTATTGGGTTGGATTTTAAGTATTGAATATTTTTTTAATATTTTGGATTGTGTTCAAAATGATTTTTGATGTTGAGTAGAGGAGCCCAAACCGTTTACTTAAGTTTGATGATCAACTTAAGCCCAAACCCAAAGCCTAAACCCATTCACCTTAGGTTTCTAAGCAAACCTATAAATACCTCCCCAAATCCTAAGTTTGCACACTTTATTTTCTCTCTTTTCTCACTCTCAACCGGCGCCCTCCTCTTTCTTTTTCTCTCCCTTGTTTTGCGTGCCGTCATGCACCACCATCACACACCCTCCTTCGTTCGTGGCTTCCGACGAGGCCACACCACTCGCCCCTCCTTCTCCCTTCGTGCGTGCGTGCAACAGCAGCCATACAACCTCACTTCTCTCTCTCGCCTTCGCCCACCAGCAGCGACGCGCAGCACCAGCAGCGCATGACTGCCACGCGCCTCTTCGCGCGCTTCGCTCTTTGTGTTTTCCGGTATTTCATGGTTTCCTTTGGTTATTTCTTAACCCTTATCCTCTATTTAATGTTTAACTAAAGTTTTAATATTAAAGTTGTGATTTTTTTATGAGTTTTAATATGTTTTATAAATAAAAGTTGAAATCTTTATTGTTTGAATTATTAAAAATGTGATTTTATTTATTATATATATATTATAATTTGAGATTTATTATTTATTATATAAAGTAAGTTTTAAGTATGAAAGTAATGGTTTTTGAGGTTTTAAAGCCTAGATTTATAAGTATTATATTAAAGGTTGTTAAAGGTTGAAACTTTGATGTTTTAAAGTATTTTAAAACGAGTTTTGAAGCGTTTTAAAATAGTTTATATTGCTGTGAATTAATTAGGATATTAATTCATTGTTATCTTATTATTTTGGTAGGCAGAGAATTTACTTTAGGCGAATTCTAGAGTTTTCAAGTGGCCTCTCACTTTGTCTTCACAAGGTACGTACATGTCCTTATTAGTTAATCTAGTATCATGTCTTAAGGATAAGGATTATTTATAGTATCAGGTATAGGAAACCCGTTTATTGTTCATATGTGGCTATTAAATTGGAATTACGTATTCTTGAGCATGTTAATTGCCTATATGTTTATTACATGATTGAATGGATGTTTGATACAAGTGTTGTAACGTATCAAAAGAGGACACGTGGTCCAGTCAAAGACTGCCACGTGGCCCAATAAACTGGCGACACATGGCTCATCCACCATATGACATTTGGCGGCATACAAGAGGATAGCTTATGACCTCACCAAACTGAATAAAGAGGCCCAATTATTCCTTAAAGGAAGGAATAATCAGCCCAAATCCCCATAAGAGGAAGAGAATGATTGGTTAAAAGACTCAAGGTAATGTCACTATGACAAGTGTCGCCCCCTCATTGCCTAACCAATCATATTCCTCTATTTTAGGGTGCTCCTTTCTATACATAGACACTATAAATAGCTCCTCAAAATCAGGTAAAGGGGGATCTCAACTACTCTCCTAAACTTACTCTGTCAAAATTCATACTCAGATTTTATCTCTAGAATACTGACTTAAGCATCGGAGAGGGAATCAAACCCAAACCTCCGGTTTGGTTTTCCCCTTTTTGCAGGTTCGGAAGCGAAGCTACATCTCTGCACAAGCCTCCCAAAATTCATCAACCCTACACCTGTCCATCACCCGGACAAACCTCGTTTACGAAAAGTTTACGGAAAACAACAAGCAAGCTGTTTGGGAGTATTTATATTTGTTGGAACATTTGTAAGGGTAATGGGTTTAGTAAGCTTACATGTGGGGTAAATGAATAGAGGTGAAGGATTTATTTCCGGAAATTGAAGAGAAAAGGGGGCAAGCGGGCCGCGACTAGGCACTGCCTGGTGACGCTTCGCTTTGCGATATGCCCGTTTATATCCATTGAAGCGTTTTTGCTCATTTATGAGCGGTTTTGCATGGTTATTGCTGGCCTTAATTCTCTGATTAAAGGACCCAATTAAGGATCCTATTAAAAGGTCCTTAATGGTGGTTCCTTGCACATGTGAATATAAAAGGAGGAGGTTCACTCCATCCTAAGACAATAAGAAAAAAATTGCTTGCTTAAGAAATTCTGATCAGTTTTCTTAAGTGTTCTTCATAAACACATCAAACACAAGTTCTTAAGGATTCACTTTTAAGATCATAGAAGTGAATTGTTTTACTCCATTGTATCTTATTAGTTATTTTGTGTAGCCTGGTGATCATAGAGGGACAAATAAACTAATAAGAAAACGTAGTTTCCGTACCTTGGAGTGGTGATATATCCGATTCCCTCTTGTTTTATTGTTCCTCATCTAACAATCTATTAGTTTATTTCCTTTCGGATATGGCTTCATCACTCAAGGACTTGACTTTGAACTTCCAAAAATTGGATAAGTTTGAAGGGGTGGGTTTTCGTCGTTGGCAAAAGAAGATTCATTTCCTCTTGACAACTCTCAATGTGGTGTATGTGCTAACAACACCAATTCCGGCTTACCCAAAAGAAAGGGTTAAAGAGCCCTTGTAGACTACGAGGAGGCGAACAAATTGGGAGAATGATGACTACATCTGTCGTGGTCATATTCTCAATGCACTTTTGGATGCCTTGTTTAATCTTTACCAAATTGTGGAGAGTGCAAAGGAGCTTTGGGATTCTCTAAAGGTCAAGTACATCTCGGAAGATGCTTCAAGTAAGAAGTTTCTTGTTAGTAATTTTAATATGTTTTTTTTGGCAATTCAAAGTTATTATTGACAACCAAAAAAGTAGTTAGCACACCAAATATAAGCTAAGGTTACACCTTCAATACCAACATGGTAGGAGGGCAACCTAACACAACCAACCATCTATACAATAAGAAGCTCTCTGCTCCTATCATCACATCTAACGGAAACTCTAAACAAAACCTCTTTAAAAGCTTGAAGAGGGGATAAACATCTATCACTAAAAATCTTACTATTGTGTTGTATCCATACAAAGTAAATTGTTTCAGTATATATCACAAACAACTGTGAAACTCTGGACCTGCTATGAGCTCTACTGCATGCTGCTTGCAGATTCTTGTGAAAATCAAAACTAATCCAAGGCAACCCAAGCAGCTGTAAACCTTCTTTCCAAATAGTAACAGCATAATCACACTCAAAATAGAGGTGAGA
The DNA here is from genome assembly GCA_947645195.1 of Patellifolia procumbens. Taxonomy (NCBI): domain Eukaryota; kingdom Viridiplantae; phylum Streptophyta; class Magnoliopsida; order Caryophyllales; family Amaranthaceae; genus Patellifolia; species Patellifolia procumbens. The sequence goes on from CANSGD010000372.1 coordinate 315,573, forward strand.
AACAGACTCAACATCAAGACCACACAGAACACAAACTCTACTACACTGAATGCCCCAAATAGCGAGCCTATCAGTTGTAGGGAGCCTATTCTGAACAGCAAGCCAAAGGATAAATCTTCTCTTAGGAGTAGCTTTATTATTGTGAACAAGTCTTCTCCAAGAAACCCTCTCGCTGGGGCCCATTAAAAGCCTATAGACTCTCTTTATGCTGAAAGTGCCATGAGATAGAACATTAGTCCAGCCACCTAGATCATGCAATAGAGAGGCACTTCCAATGCTTTTCCTCAAAAGCCAAGAGGTGTTGCTAGCAATAGCAACATTGTCCAAGTCTCTATTCTTTATGTAGTAAGAGTTTACCCATCTGACCCATACCTTGTCACTTTTGAAAGCCAATGCCCACAATAACTTAAGCATTGCAGCTTTGTTCCAAAGAGACATATTAATCACATTCCAACCCCCAAAAATTTTGATTTTATGAAGCTCAGCCCAAGCTACAGGAGTTTTATGTGATGGATTAACAGAACCAGTCCACAAGAACTTCCTGCAAGTGCTCTCAACAGCTCTAATCACCTTCTTTAAAAGAGGGAAAATATGAGCCCAATAATTTTGCATACTACTCAATATGGACTTTACCAGCTGAAGCCTCCCCGCATAATTTTAATATGTTTAAAATGACTAATGATAGGCCTATAATGGAGCAATTTCACGAAGTTCATCACTTTTTAAATCAAATAAGATCACATGGTATGGTAATGGATGAAGCAATTGTCGTTGCTTCCATTATTAATAAATTACCACCTTCTTAGAAAGACACTATACATACTTTGAAACATAAGAAGGAGGATCTTACCATGGAGCAATTGGGAACTCATCTTCGTATTGAAGAGGGGATTCAGGCTTATGATGGTGTTAAGGACACTATTTCTAATGCTCCTAAGTCTACCGTTAATATGGTAGAAGTTGGTGGGTCTAGTGGGACCAAGAAACCCAATGCTCAATCTAAAACCAATGTTACAAACAAGAAGAGGAAAACTCTCACTTGTTGGGTGTGCAATGGTCCTCACTTGAAGAGCGATTTTCCGTCTTGGAAGAAAAAGAAGACGACAAAGAAAGATCAACCTAGTGTTGGTCAAAACCAAGGTATGGTTGCACATGAAAACATAATTGAAGAAATGAATTTTTTGGCTATGATTTCTGAAATTAATGTTGTGCATGTTGATGATTTTTGGTGGATTGATTCGGGAGCTTCTCGACATGTGTGCAATAATAGGCACCATTTCAAGTCTTTGAAGGAATTGGATGATGGTACAATTTTGTATATGGGGAGTGATTCTACGGTAAATGCAAAGGGAATTGGCCAAGTAGAATTGTTGTTAACCTCGGGAAAGACTCTAACTCTCTGGGATGTTGTTTATGTTCCGGAAGTTAGGAAAAACCTTGTGTCGGGAGGTCTTTTGAATAAGTTTGGTTTTAAGATTGTTTTTGAATCCGATAAGTGTGTAGTGTCTAAGAGTGGTGTTTATGTTGGTCAAGGATACTTTTGTAATGAAATGTTTAAGTTTATCATTGATAATAAAATTGCTAGTTCTATTTGCATGCTTGATGTTTCTTCTCTATGGCACAATCGGTTATGTCATGTGAGCTATCATAGATTATATGACATGTCTAAGCTAGGTCTAATACCTTCCTTTGATTTGAATTTAGAGAAGTGCAAGACATGTATGTTAAACAAAATTACAAAGAATCCTTATCCTAGTGTGACAAGACAATCGGTGGTGCAAGAATTGGTGCATAGTGACGTGTGTGAATTTCATAGTTCACCATCTTTGGAAAATAAAAAATATGTTGTAATTTTTATTGATGATTATTCAAGGTTTTGTTACATTTATTTATTATTCACAAAAGATGAAGCACTTGAAAAGTTTAAGATTTATAAGATTGAAGTGGAACTTCAACTTAATGGAAAAGTTAAAAGAGTTCGGGCGGATAGGGGTGGTGAATACTATAATCCTAGTTATATTAATTCCATTGGAATAATCCATGAAACTAATGTACCATATTCACCTCAAAGTAATGGTGTGGCGGAAAGGAAAAATAGGACATTAAAAGAAATGGTAAATACCATGCTTTCTAATTCGGGTCTAAGTGACGAGTTTTGGGGTGATGCTATTTTAACGGCATGCTATATTTTGAATAGGGTTCCTAATAAAAAGAACAAGACTACCCTATATGAACTTTGGTCAAAGAAAAAGCCTAATCTAAATTACCTTAAGGTATGGGGATGTAGGGCTATTGTCAAATTGACGAAACCTAAACGTAAAAACTTTAGGTGAAAGAGGAATTGATTGCATTTTTATAGGCTATGCGGAAAATAGCAAAGCCTATAGATTTTATGTCATTGAACATAATGATTTTGTCTCTGGTCACATCGTGATAGAGTCAAGGGACGCAATATTTGATGAGACTCGTTTCTCTTCGATTCCTAGACCAAAGGACGTGATACCTAGTACTAGTCCTAAGGTTGTGGGTGACATCAATGATGATCATGAAACCACAACACCGAAAATTTGGAAAAGTAAAAGAATCAGAAAAGAGAAATCTTTTGGACCAGATTTCAACTTTATCTAGTTGAAGGGTCAAGGGAGTCAATTGTGATTCAATTTTCATATTGTTACAATATGGAGGAGGATCCTAGGAACTTTGATGGGGCTATAAAGTCTCATGATTCCGCCTTTTGGAAAGAGGCTGTGAATGATGAAATGGATGCAATAATGGAGAATAATACATGGGTTTTAGCTAGTTTACCTCCCGGTTGCAAACCCTTAGGTTGTAAATGGATTTTCATAAGAAAACTAAAAATAGATGGAACCATATTAAAACATAAGGACCGCCTAGTGGTCCAAGGTTTTAGGCAAAAATATGGTATCAATTACTTTGACACTTATGCTTCGTTAGCTAGAATTGCTACCATAAGACTATTGGTAGCTTTATCGGCTATTCATGGTCTTGTAATTCACCAAATGGATGTTGAAACAACAATCCTTAATGGTGAATTGGAGGAGGAAGTATACACGAATCAACCTGAAGGATTCGTGGTCAAAGGTCAAGAGTCTAAGGTTTGCAAGTTAGTTAGATTTTTGTATGGACTTAAGCAAGCACCAAAGCAATGGCATCAAAAATTTGATGATGTAGTCTTGGCTAATGGGTTTAGAATAATTCAGTCTGATAAGTGTGTATATAGAAAATTTAATAATAATGGTAAAGGAGTTATAATTTGCTTATATGTTGATGATATGCTCATTTTTGGGACTGATTTGGAACAATTGAAAAACACTAAAGCTTTTCTCTCAAGTAGCTTCTCAATGAAAGATTTGGGTCAAGCGGATGTTATTCTTGGTATTAGAATAATGAGAGGTAAAGGGACTATTTCTTTATCACAAGCTCATTACATTGAGAAAGTGGTAAAGAGGTATAATGAGTCAAACTCGTCTCATTTTGCTACTCCGATGGATCCTAGTATTCACTTGGTTCCGAGTAGTGGTACTCCTATTGCTCAATTGGAGTATGCAAGCTTGGTTGGAAGCTTGATGTATGCTATGACTAACACTCGGCCGGATATATCATTTGCTATTGGCAAGCTTAGCCTGTATACTAGTAAACCTAGTATAATGCATTGGCAAGCTTTGAGAAGAGTACTAAGGTATTTGAACAAAACCAAAGATCATGGATTAACTTATACGGGAGAACCTTTAATCATAGAAGGATACTCGGATGCTAGTTGGATATCCAATAAGGAAGATTATTCTTCCATAAGTGGATGAGTGTTTCTTCTTGGAGAAGGTGTCGTCTCATGGGCATCTAAGAAGCAAACATGTATTGCCGATTCAACTATGGCATCGAAATTCATTGCATTAGCTTCTTGTTGTCAAGACGAGGAATGGCTAATGAATGTGTTGAGTAAGGTTGACTTATGGGTCAAATCAATGTCTCCTCTAGCAATCCATTGTGATAGTGAAGTCCACAATGGCAAGTCAAGGCACATTGGGGTTATACATTTCTATGTACGTGAGATAATAAGGAATGGTTGTATAACCATTGATTTTGTTCGGTCTAGTGTGAACTTGGCGGATACGTTTACAAAACCGTTGTCAAGGGAACTAGTGAACAAAATGAACATAGGGATGGGTCTTAAGCCTATTGATCAACCTTTAACTAAGGAAAACTCAATTTGATGTCTAATAAAACGTTAGATCTAAAATTCAATTAGGATAGTACTTTTCCTTAAAGGTTGGAAGGACCTGTGTAATATACATCCCAAGGTTAGTTCTTGTTACTGCAATGTAAAGGAGGGTGAATTAAGTTTCTTAATAAATCTTTGATGAAGTGCTCGAATTGCAGGAGCATGTGCGTAAAGATTTACCTATATGAGCTAGGGGTTTGGCCGCTTCAACAAGTCTAAGCTTGACTTGAAATGCTCATGAATGGATATGGACACCATGGTTACTAAGGTGTCGTAGGTTTTAAGAACATTAGTTTTTGTGCTTGTGTGTATTTGTAACTTCAAGAATTTGTAATGGTTGTTAAGTTTACTTATACTAGCGGAAATTCAATCGTTCGATATTTCTATGATGCATAAGCATGGTTGTTTATGATTTTTTCATGAGGTAAACCGTTCAACATTACCCTACAAATGGGAGGACGATTGTTGGAACATTTGTAAGGGTAATAGGTTTAGTAAGCTTACATGTGGGGGAAATGAATAGAGGTGAAGGATCTATTTTCGGAAATTGAAGAGAAAAGGGGGTAGTGCAAGCTCACGGGCCGCGACTAGGCACTACCTGGTGACGTTTCGCTTTGTGATATGCCCGTTTATATCCGTTGAAGCATTTTTGCTCGTTTATGAGCGGTTTTGCATGGTTATTGCGGGCCTTAATTCTCTGATTAAAGGACCCAATTAAGGATCCTATTAAAGGTTCTTAATGGTGGTTCCTTGCACATGTGACTATAAAAGAGGAGGTTCACTCCATCCTAAGACAATTAGAAAAAAATTGCTTGCTTAAGAAATTCTGATCAGTTTTCTTAAGTGTTCATAAACACATCAAACACAAGTTCTTAAGGATTCACTTCTAAGATCACAGAAGTGAATTGTTTTACTCCATTGTATCTCATTAGTTATTTCGTGTAACTCGGTGATCATAGCGTAGTTTCCGTGCCTTGGAGTGGTCATATATCCGGTTCCCTCTTGTTTCATTGTTCCTCATCTAATAATATTTTGGTCCATCGTGTGATGTGGATTAATAATATTTTATTATTGGATTATGATTTTGGTATTGTTCCCTTATTATTATTTTATTACTTCTCAAAGGCCGATGACTTTGTGAGTAAGTTGGACTATTATTGGTTATAAATATTTTATTACTTCTCCAAGGCCGAGGAAGTAAATTGGATTATTATTGGTTATTATTATTTTACTACTTTGCAAGACCGAGGGATTTGTAGGGTATGTATATTTATTGTCATTGGACATTCGATTGTTGATTTAAGTCAACAAATAAATTGGAGGATTAATTCTTGGTCAATTGGAATTGTTTGATCACGTTATTTAATCCTAAGATAAAAGTGGAAATTGTTGTATTCATGTTATGTGTTGGTTGCTTTGTTTAGAGTCCAACATCGAATAACTTATTAATACTTAAAGTGGAAGTGAATAGCAATAGTTTTAGACTTGTACACGTCTGATGTTTTGGACTAGTATGAGTGGGAGATATGGTGGTAGCCCATGGCTTTCCTTGGGGTCGGATTGATCATCGTACCCTATTTTATTTTTAAAGGTTCCTCGATATCGTTGGTCAAGGGATTACGGAGTCGCGCCCATAATTCGTCTTCTATTTTGAAGGCTGGTTTTGGTTGCACAACTCGATCCATTATCTATTCAATTTACTAAATGATCATCATGTTGTATGTCTTGTGAAGTCAAGTCTTATTTTAGGAGTTGAAGTCTTGAGGTATTTTTATTAATCATGTTTTATTGCTTAGTAGTATCATGATTAGGTTTCGGGTTTTATTTTATTTATGTATGTACTCAGCTTTGCTGATTACGTGCTTTTCAGTGTGTCGATCATGACTGTGCCTATTGATCTTGTGATGACCCTTTATTAGTGAGCAGTTTTCAATTGAGTATTTGCCTACAAGTTTGAAGCTATGATGCATCGTCAGTATTACTCATTTGGGATTTGGGAAGCATTAATGAGAGATCGCTTTCTTACTTTTATTGCTTTTTACGTTTGCGTTACTTTTATTAAATTATTTTATGGATTATTTATTTTAAATTATTTAAGTTGATTTTGAATTATCTTTCGAGTTTTGGATAATGATTTGACAATTACTATGGTTTAAGTATTTAATAAAGTTTTATTTAATGTTTTTCCGCTGCAACACTCTAAGTAAGCCGATACGTTTTCACACGGGCGATAATGCCTTGATAATTCTCTATTTTAGTTTGGAAAATATATGTTTTATAAAGAGAGAATGTCGGGGTGTTATGGGGTGAGAATGGTGGTGGTAGGGAAGGAGAGTGAAAAAGTGATGACAATTCTATTTATTTTGAAAATGACCTTGATTTGGAGGCTTGGCTTGTAAATGGGTCTCTAAGCCCATATAACATAGATCCTATCTACCAAGGCCCAAATGGTGCTGCTACTGATCCAGTCCATCTAACCTCTATTAGTGATGCCTTGCCACTTAAAACCGACAAAAAAACAAATCTCACCAAATTTTCCTCTAGGAAAAAGAAACCTAGGTCAAAAACCCTTTAAACATGTTCTAAGTGAAGCTAAGGGAAGAGTTGATGTGTAAGGGGATGACGTGTTGTATACCGAAGAGGATGAAAGCAAACCTATTGATGATCAATTAGTGAGCATGTGGATAGGGGCTGCTACAAGGAGTGAATAAATCCCTTTGTGTTCAGAGAATTGAAGGGAGGCAGGAAGTTCCAGATTTTCAAGCTGAGGTAGTTAAAGATGTCGTGGTTGAGGAAGATGTGGACCTGAATGAAGATAGTGGCGAAGAGGGATCTTGGTTGGATCTAATGAGAAGTGTGACCTATATGGGACCTTTACCACAGATGTGGACTTCAGAAAAGCATTCAGGTATCATGTTATTGCTAATGGTTATGACTATTATTTTTTGCATAATAACATACAAATGTTAAGTGCTTAATATGGATATAGATGTAATTGTTAGTGGAACAACTGTAAAGGAGTTATGTATCATTGTTAAAACCATAGAAAGTGTAGGTTTAAGGTGCATGTTAGAAAAATGAGAAAAGAACAAACCTACCAGATTAGGGGTTTGAGATTGCACCATACGTGTGGTTTTCAAAGTGTTGGACCAAAGGCCGCTTCTAAGTATCTTGCTAAGAGATGCATCGATCGAATTAGGGATGACCTTAAAATGAGCATTTAAACCTTCAAAAGAATGATGATAAGGGATATTGGTATTGATACTAAGTACTATAAGACCTATTATGCCAAGTTGATTGCCTTGAAGCAAATACATGGTTCTTGAGCTAAGCAATACAATAGAGTATGGGACTATGCAGCTATTCTAAGGATGTACAATCTAGGTCATCGGCATATGTTGTTGTTATTGGTATTGAGAGGCCTCTTTTTTTGTTCCATAGAATGTGTTGTTGTTTGAAACCATGCAAACAGAGTTTTGTGCAGGGGCGTAGGCATATCTTACATGTTAATGGGTGCCACTTGAGGGGTACATTTCCTGGCATTTGTTTAGTTGTTGTGGGAAAAGATGGTAACAATAATCTTTTGCCATTTGCTTGGAGTGTTGTGGAGGTTGAGAACAAAGAGACATGGAAGTGGTTCCTTGACTTGCTAGTTGCAGATCTTGGATCCATTATTGAGCATGTCACTTGGATACATGAAAAGGTGGATCTAACCTCCAAGTCAGATAGGCAAAAGATATAGATTTAATTTATTTACTTTGATTGAATATTACAATTGCTAATCATAGCTTATGTTTCTTATTGTTGTTGCACTTACACTTACAGGAACTACTTTATGCCTTTTCAAAGGTTGTGCCTAATTGCTGAGATTAGGTACTATTGCAGGCATATTTGGGCTAACTTCAAATTAGCCTTCCCTGGTGAGGCTTTCAGATTGATGTTTTGGAAGGCTGCTAGAGCATCAACACTAGTGAGTTCCTTGTGTCATTCTTAAGTTAATGATTTTGGTTGCAATTTGAGATGTAATTAATATTTACCTTTGCTAATTTTAAGGATTACTTTCAATCACAAATAAAATCAATGAAATTGCTCTCGGAAGATGCTTACAACTACTTAGCAAAGATCCCCATGAAACACTGGAGCAGACATACATTCACTAACAAGTTAAAGTCTGCAATGATTCTAAACAATGGTTGCGAGTCATTCAACAACGTGCTAAGGGAAGCTAGGACACAACCAATTTTGAGCAAGATGGGGTCAATTGGAAGATATTTCATGAAGAGGGCATGCACCAAGATGGTATGCAAAATTTTGTCGGGATAGCGATGCCAGCAGCTAGGGGTGTTCATCGGTCTCGGAAGGACTGGACCGGACTGGCCATGGATCGGGATCGAAACTTTTGGAAAATGGAGACCTACGACCAGACCGAACGAAACCGGTCTTGAGACCGGACCGGCTGGAAATCACAGGGACTGGACCAAAAATCGAACCTGTTAGACCGAAAATTTTATTTAGTTGTTTTGGCAAAAATTGGATTGGACTGCACTTTTCAAGTTTGGAGGTCTGGGAGTATGGGCGTGAGAAGACCTAGAATCTAAAATTTTATACTGACCTTCAAGTTTCAATACACTTTAAATTAAAAAATGACAAATTGGCGCCAACAGCACCAACTATTCGTTTGGTGCATAAAACAGCACAAACTAAAGAAGGTGCAGTGCACAACACAAACTTTATGTGATTGGTGCACAAAACAACACAAGGAGATTTTGGCCTGAGTTTCTACTTAGAATTCATGTTGTTTTGTGCACTCATCACACAGAGTTTGTGTTGTGCACCTACCACAATATTCGTTTGTGTTGTTTTGCGCACCCGTCACATAAAGTTTGTGTTGTGCACTGCACCTTCTTTAGTTTGTGTTGTTTTGTGCACCAAATCAATAGTTGGTGTTGTTGGCGCCAATTTTTCCTAAAAAAATTCTAATCGGTCCGGAAAAATCAGGTTTAGACCGGACCGGACTGAGAACTAAATTTTTAAAATTTACGGACCAATGACCGGACCGAAAATAAGCCGAACCGGGCCATTTTTGCGGTCTAGACCGGAACTTGAACACCCCTACCAGCAGCTGTGAAACAACTTAAATTGTCAGAGCAAGGCGCGAAGAACTGCTTTAAGATTAAGTTAGATGTCCATTAGTTTGAAGTGGATTGTGAAGACAACAAATATGTGATGAACCTTGAAGGTAGAACTTGTGACTGCTATAGGTGGGACCTCACAGGCATACCATGTTGTCATGCATTAAAGTGCATAATGTTTAACAGAGAAGACCCCGAAGACTTTGTACACAAAGCATACATAAGAGATGCCTTCTTGCTAGCATACTCACTTGTGTTTAATCTTTTCCCATTATGAAACAATGGGAGAAGACCGAAAACCCTCATCCACTACCCCCACCTTTTAAAAACCTTCCTGGTAGACCATCAAAGAAAAGGAGAAGAAAGGAGTCAGGGGAAGATGAGGAATGTGTGAATCCCTGTGTTGTGAAGAAAAAAAGCCACCAAAGTTTGGTAATTGTGGGGACTTTGGCCATAACAAAAAGAAGTGTAAGAATGACCCAACACCTCCTCCACCCCCAAAGAAGAGAGGAAGACCTCCCAAGAATGGCCTCTCAAGGAAAAAAAAAAACAATTTTCCATCCCAACATGGAGCCTGGCAAGAAATTATTGTGCATGCTTCTCAGACATCTCCATCCTCCCAGATAGTTGATTGAATCTACCTATTTTCACTTAGTATAAGTTTATTAAACATTTAGTAGTTTTTGCTATTATGTTACAATGTTGGTTTATATAGGCTACTAAAGTCAAGATGTGTGGTTAATTTTTGCGTTAGCCACACTTGTTAGTTATGAAACGTAATTAAATTATGGTGTTATGGCTAACTTGTGTTATGTTAGAATATTTAGAAATTGCAATTTCAAAAAAGCAAAGCAAGAAGGCTAACCTTACTACTTATTCAACAACAACAGCAAGATGTGTGACTATCTTGTTGGTTATGCCACATCACAGGTGGAGGATGTGTGATATTCTTTTTCTGTTTTCATTTGTGTTTTTTGAGGAGGTATTTTGATAAATTTATATTATTTACATAATATCTCAACATATTTACTGGTAGTTAAAAGCAAGGGGAATAATAAAACTTATTAAAGAAGGAGGCAGTGAAAAAGAGGGAATCGAAGTAAGAGAGAGAAAAAAAGAGAAAAAAAGAGGTGGGAGTTTGTGTACGTAAATCACGCACAAAATTAGGATAGGAATTTGTAGTCAATGGCCTGAAAATTGACAGTTTTGGCCGGAACACGTCATTAATATGCTAAATTTAATGACTTGATTTGGGTAAGAAACTAATTAATATTAAAAAAACAAGGTACTAGTTCAAAAAAACATTAAAACAAGGTACTAACTAACAAATTTTCCTATTGCATAATTTAGCCCATTTAAACAATATCGTAGGAAGTAGATCATACAATCTTAAAATTCTTGTGGAAAAAGATAGTTACTTGTCTTAAAAATTATCTTATTGATTAATTGAATTGAGGTAAAAGATATAATCATATACTACTATAATTCAAGGGAAAAGATGAAAAAGAAACCAAGGACATTACAATGGAAAACAAATTAGAAGCCTAAAACATTCAGGTTAAATACATCCTCCTTCTCGAAAGCCTCACAATATTGGTAAATGATGGTAACTGCAAGCAAGATACCAGTTCCAGAACCAATGGTACCTAACGAGTCTGCCAAAATTGTCAGAGCTCCTAAACACATGCCACCAAATGTTGCTGCTGTAGGTATGTATCGATTCAATTCTTTGTATATGCTTGATTGTCTATGTCCTGGAATTAGCATTTTTTGTTCCTATGTTTCAAAGACACAGTGAGGATTGTATTTGACCATAAGTCCATAACCCAAGAGAGTATTCCAATTTTAAAAGGTCAAATTCAAATATATAATGTACATGTATATACCTTCAATTGCATAGCCACATCTTTAGCAGAGGATCCAGACCCTTCAGCCCAAATCTTGGAAAATAGTGCACAAGCCGATAACATAAAAATGATGTAGAATAGGGCATGGAAAGGATCTTCAACCACTCCAGCAAAGCTGCATATGTATAAATGCTCCATGTTAAGTAAAATAATGATTAATATAATAAGGGTCTTCCTGTTTCTTCTCCATTATCAAGTTTTCTGTTTTGAAAAAAACCATATATTTCTAATAAACTATGTATCTTTAATAATATTGATAATCATATATGTTATACTTGATGTCGACTCTTTGCCACCTGGATATAGTATGTTCCAAGGGTTGGCTTGTTTGCCATTAAATCGGTACGTGAGCTTGGTTCAGAATGTCGTGAGACAATTTGGTCCATATCCGTGTGGGCGTAGAGCATTGAGAGGACCTTTCCCTAGTACGAGAGGACCAGGATTTCCATCTCTATCCTTTTGTCATAATTTGAATTAGTACTATGACTTAGATTGCTTTTATTTGAGGAATCATTAAATTATAAATTATTATTAATTTATAAAAGTTATTTTATTAGTTTCATGAAGGATTTTTGGGTAAGGTCATATGGGCATCCTACTGAATTTTAAGAAAATATATATTGATGATTGTTGTTTGGATATTTTAGAATTGTTTTTGTTTTAGTATGAGTCAGCAAGAGGGACGGTGTCCTAATGGTAAGAAATATTCACTCCAAGGGGATAAGAAGTACTGAGCAGGTACTATCATGCATCGAATTTACCTTGGTTGTGCTTTCGTCTAAGGAGTCCAGAGGTACAAAGCAAGGTAATATCTCGCATTGAGAGTTTGGTCATTCTTATACACAGGTGGTAAAGAACATAACCCATTGGCCGTCCTAAGTTTGTGATATGACATTACCATAGGAAGCGGGCTGCATATTACTAGCGTTCGTTCCCACTCAAACTATAAATGTAATACTTTTTAACTGAATTTATTTTCTTTTACTTATTGTATTACTTGATTCATTGTATTTCCATGATGCATATGTATGTGACGATTTGAGTATTAAATCTTCTTTAAGTACTTAAGGGATCCTAATTGGACTAGGAGAACTGATAGTTGCTTCCCACTGATTGTGGATTTTAGTTCATTTTTATATTTTCCAGGTAACGATGAGGTTTAAATTGTTACTTTGTGGACGGGACGAGTGAAAGTTGGTAGTTACCACAAGAACATGGTGCTTGTTTAGTGGATTAGCATTTTGAGAACCATATTAGGATTTATTATTCATTTAATCTTATATAAATAATATTAATGGTGTGTTAATTTTGGGATAGCTTGAAGTATGGTTACTATATAATGTGGGATCATGTTTTCTTTGAATATTTGAGGTTATGGGGCCTCACTTCTACTTCTGTATTACTTATGGTTCGACAATGGTATTTGGGATTTTATATATGTTTTTCATAGTTTACTTCTTAGTTAGCCGTAGAGAGTGGCACTTCCATCGCTATGATATTTCGCTATTAAGTTTTGTTTCCATTTTGTATGACTATTTCTTTTAGCTAGTATTGTCAAAGGACGAGGGAGCACTACAATGGGTATAAGAGGAAATAATTCAACAACTATAATTGAGTTGATATTCCGAGAAATGTGTAGTTATTGTAACTAGGATTATTAGAATCTTAGCCTTCAAGAAAAGTACTTAATGAGAATTATAGGAAGAAATCCACCTACAATAATTTTATTTATATAATGAGTAAAGTGCTTTATATTATGTGTCTTTAAAGTAGTAACTTCTTTACTTTCTTTGTATTTACCCTCCACGTCATAATTTAGTCTCGTAAAGAGGCTACATGTCGTCGATGCCAAGCATTGGAAAATGCTTTTATTACTCTTGTCGGTAGAGCAATGGCTCCTCCTTCTGAGCAGTTTGTATTCGACCAATTCAACTGTCACAGGCTGGCTACTTACGATGGTATTGCAGATTCTGGGATTTTAGAAAGTTAGCTCTGTGAGATGGCAAGGTTGTTCGCAGAATCACAGCCACTGGTTTCCCTGCTACTATGATGGTGCCATAGGTACATCTTATTTGAAAATGGAAGCGGATAACTAATGGATTATTCTGTGCACTACTTGCATGGCTATCTTGGCTTTTGGATGCTCTCAGTTCCCCGTTAAACTAAAAGAGGGATTAGATCATGACAAGATCCACTAGCAGAAGCAAGAGGAGTTTTTCTTACTGTCCTAAGGCCGGGTAATATGAGTATTCAAAATTATACGGACAAAGTTACTGAGCTACTCTAGTTTTCTATTATGGTTGTGCCTACTAAAGCTGAGAAGGTAAAAGGGTACATCAAGAAGATGCATACAAGATTGAGGTTTCATGTTCTGTTTTCGGGTGCCACTACTTTCCAAAGGGTTTCACAATTTTCTCTTGTTATCCATGCCTCAATAAAAGAGGAAGAGTTTGTGAGAGTGGCTGCTACCAAGAAGCCTCTTGTGGCTTATGTTCAGAGTTTGTCCAAGAAGACGAGGTATGAGTCGTGTAATTCGGGTGATTTCCAAGGTTTTGGTTCTAGGCCTAGTTTTGATCCTATCAAGGATCGAAGATGTGAGAAGCCTTTTTCATCCGGGAAAGAATAGTGATGGCTCTACTATAGTTTGATTCTATTGTAAAGAGGTAGGGCACCGGGCTTTTTAATATCCTAAGAACCTTGAAGTTGCATCTGTTGAAGTTGCATCTGTTGCTAGTTCTTCTACCCCATTTGGATCTTCTGTTCCTCCAAAGAACTGCATTTATGTCATGACTTTGTGTAAGGCCGGTGTTCATCCAGAAATCATCATCGGTTCCTTTCTTGCTAATCTTGTGCCTACTCATATTTTATTTAATATTGGTGCTACTGTGTCTTTCATATCAAGCTCTTCTGTTAACAAAGCTAATTTTACCTCGAGTTCCCCTATGAGAACTCTTATTTATCTTCCTTCTCACCAAGCTACCCTTGTCATGATCAATACAAGGATGTTCCTATCTCCATTCTAGGTTCGAGCCTTTCTCCTGTTCTGAAGCAGTTCTCCATGTCTTAGCTTGATGTTATTCGTGTGTGGACCGGTTGTCTAAATACCACACTCATATCCATTGTCGTGATTAGAAATTGATTATCTATGGTCCTAATGGTAATCGCATCCCTTATAGTGGAGTTGTGTTGAAGAAACGGGTAAAGCTCATTTTCCCTCTGAAAATGAGAAAGTTGCGACATAAAGGGGTTCAAGTGTTCCTTTGCATGATGAAGGATATGTCCCTCGAAGAAAATCTTGAAAACAATCCCTTTAGCCGAGAGTATACAGAAGAGTATCCTCGAGAGTCGTCAGGTACTCCTCCTAAGAGAGATGTTGAGTTTGGCATCAATCTAATTCCTAAAACTACTCCTTAGACAAAGCATCTGTGTAGAATGTGGCTTGCTGAAATGCAAGAGTTGGAGACTTTGTTGTAACCACTGATTGAAAAATGTTTTATAAGGTCGCGTTTCTCGCTTTGGGGTGCTCTCGTTCCGTTTGTCAAGAAGAAAGATGGGAGTATGCACCTGTGTATCGATTACCGAGAGCTTAATGAGGTAACGATCAAGAACAAGTACATGTTGCCTCAAACTGATCAAATTACAAGACCCTCTATATGATCCACTTATCGTTTGTCTAACATTAACATAATTACAAAAAATTGTAACAACAACCTTTATATTTTCTCCATAATCTATATATTATTTCACCCTTTGATTGGTTGTGTAGAATCCCAATTTCTCCAATATCTTTCAAAACTATTAACATAGTATTCAAATTAACTTGTTAAATAGGTCTGATGTTCACCCCCAATAAAAAATAGTGTCGTTCTCTTTCTCTCTTTGTCTTACACCTTTCAATCTTGAGTGGTAGGTAATTAAATAAAGTTGTTAGGAGTTTCGGGGTAGGGATTTTCCTAAGCAACTTCAAAGGGGAAAAGATGGGGAAAATATATAGTTAACGGAAAGACGTGAGAGAGGAAATGAATGGCTGGTGGTGTTGGAAGGGAGGAACAATACCATCCAATGGATGACTAGTAGTGAGCAAAGCAGGGGAGAAAGATAGGAAAACATTTACTACTTGTTCAAGTCAAAGGTTATTACGGAATATTTTATGTGGTGATAGTCCAGTCACTTGAAATAGTTTCAGTTATAAAGGTAGGGTTGTTTTCCTCAATTATTCGTAAGTATAAATGCAGATATCCTATAGTGGCAAGTAGGCTCCCAACATCATATTTCTTCATGATTTATTAGTAAACCTATATTATCTGAAATATTCATATGAAAGGTTGTGACATGGTGGTTGAATATATTTGTTTGAGAATAAGATTTGGTTTAAATAAACCTGGATAATTCTACAATGGCTACAATTTATTATAGCCACTATACCTATTTAAATCTAAACCCTTCATTAGTTATAGCCTTATCTTGACCATTAATCTAAATAATTTAATAAAAAAAGAGATATTCAAATTTTTAGAAGTTAATTATATTTACCGGATAAGATGAAATTTACAAAAATTTAGGGTTAAAATTAAAACTATTACAATGGCTGTAATTATATTGTAGTAAAACATTACTTAAAACTTGGGCCTTCTATAACCAAAATCTGACATTGTCTTAGTAAAGTTAATACTACTATAATAACTAAAAAATCCAAGTGAGTTTTAGTGTTTTACACACCAATAAGTGCTTATATTGGCCGGTAAAAGATCCCTAATGTAAGCAACACCCATTGTCTTAGTTTTCCAAATAATAAAAGAGTTAGTTCAACACTTACTATACCTTAGTGGAGCTGTGATATAGTATGCAAGACCACCAACTGGAATGGATATGCCAGAAATCTCAGATTGCTTCCATTTTCCTAGCAGGCTCACTATAAATATTCCACTGTATTTTCTATAAAGAAGCTTTGTAGCAATAGAATAAAAAAAACATACTAAAGTTAGGCTTATTACTGTATGTCCAAGAAAAAGAAGTTTCACTATGTTGGGATTCATATGAATTATTTCTTGTTTCTTCTAGAACAAAATTGCTAGCTTCACCATGAAAGTTAACTAAAGTGTCATACAATATAGCACTAGTGGTGCAAAGAACGTCAGAAATAATTATTTAAATTGTCAATGATAAAACCTCTTATACATTGAATTATAAATCTTTATAAACATAATATATATAAATCTCCTTTTCTTTTTGGACTCAAACTTTAAATTTTTGATCAAATATTCTTATTAATATATACAAGAAAATAAAAGCATATGAGATCTTGTTAGATTCACCATATTTGTACTTTTGTAATATCAACAATTTATATATTTTTACTAATACGAAATTGAATAGAAGGTCAAAGATGAGTATTAGAGATTGTTTATACTTTGAGACGGAGGGAATAGAATATAATCAAGTAATTCAATATTTTAAAATTCTAAGAATAATAAACTTAGTTGGGTTAGTAGCAGTTAATTCAAGCTTTCAACTTTTCTCACACCAATAAATTTAAACTTTTACTAATTAAAGAACATCTTTATAATATTTTTGAAAGAAAGTTATGTGGGCATGTTGAGAACTTATAAAATCAAATAGCTTACCTGAGAAATAAAGTAAACATTAGTAACAAAGGCAGATTGTAAAATAATGGGCATGTTGGATGTGTAAAAGAGGTTGATAGGGTAATATCCTTTTTGTCCCCTGCCATTCGTCGATCTTATAGGCACTATTACTCGAAATTCGTGGAAATAAATAACAATGAGCAAGATCAAAAGGGTGCCCAATAAATTGGTCATGTTTGGAAGATTTTGTCTGTAAAAAGCTTCACGGAGAGCTTGAGCTTTGTCTTTACGAGTTATAAGCAAATGGACTAAAGCAATAGCAGCCCCTTGGAACTCTGGTCCTCGCCCTATGTTTATTGTGGCTGGACTTAATGTCATCCATATCACATTTTCACTGCGTAATACAAATTGGATGAATTAGCGGTAGCTTAATTTATTTGTTTTTAGAATAATATCACAAAAATATTTTAGAATAATATTTGTCCAATACTAATGGTATGACGGGCCCATATGTAAGAAATTTAAAGGAGCATACAGATTTCATTTGCTCGCAGCTCAAGTTCATTCAACGCCATTTTTCTCCTTTATTCATCCTCTCGATGTTCAATATGTGTAGTTGTTTCTTCTTCGTTTTCTCTTCACATTGTGTACTTTGTTGAAAATTTATCTTCATTTATCTTCAATTTCTGTTCGTAATTGAGTGGGGGTTACTAGTTATAAAATATTGGGGTTACTTGGTAGTTGATTGAGAGTTATTGGGTAGTTGAGTGAGAGTACTAGCTATATTTGGTGGGGGTTACTAGGTATATTTGGAAGGAATTACTCTGTATTAAATACAGGTTACTTGCTATATGGGGGGTTACTATGTATTATAGATGGGGTTACGAGGTAATTGAGTGGGGGTTCCTAGACTATATTAGATAGGGTTAATAGGTAGTTTATGAGGGTTACTAAGTGTTTTAAGTGAAGGTTACTGGGTATTTTTGATGGGGTTTACTTGAAAGTTGAATGAGGGTTACCAAGTGTTTTATTTTAGGGTTACTGGGTAATTTTGAATGGGGGTTACCAAGTATTTTGATGAATCGGGGTTAACAAGTGTTGAATGGGGGTTACCAAGTGTTTTAATGGGGACTACTAGAGTGTTGATTGGGGAATTCTAGATTTTAAGGTTAATTTCTCTAAAAAGTGTTTTAGATTTCTCATTAAAAAGAAAAAATACATGTTACTAAAAAGTTGTAGATAACTTCTTCTTCTCATTAGCTTCCATCATGAATTTTGTGGGTAATCAAAACCAACAACTCTTATGTTAGAAATAGTAGATTCAAGAATGGGTTTAATGGTTATCAAATTGCCGGTCATAAAATTCAAGGAGGAAGATCGAAAAGAAAAAATGGGTGAGTGCAATGAATAATTTGTGAGAGGTGGATTGGTGAGAGAGAGAGAGAGAAGTATTAAAGAGAATTGATGAGGAAAGAAGAAATAAAAAGAATAGCGGGGAAGGAGGAGTGGGGGAAGAAGAAATAAAAAGGTAGTAGAGAGAGAAGGAGGAGGAGTGGTGTGTATGCGTGCTACGCAATTGTTATCTGTGCGGCAAGTCGTACAGAAAACTCACAGTGATTTATTTGTTTTTACACTTTTTTGCCAATTAAACAAGTCTATACTATAAGAAAAGAGGGGGGTGGACATCCAAAAAAAAAGACAAAAATAAATAAATCAAATGAGCTAAATCTCCTAGAATTAAAGATTAAGTTTTATTTTCAATCTTAGCCATTAAACTTTAAGCAAAAAATATTTAGAATTTCAAACTAAAATATTTGAAAATCTACAAAGTAAAACAATTTAAAAAAAATATCAATGGTTATATTTTCTTGAGATCTATAAATATTAATGAAATAGGTCATTTAGAACATCATCACTCATAAGTAAAAAAAATGCATCATCCCTCTCTCTACCACTTTCTCACTCATCCTCAAATACTTTTTCATGTTTCATGATCAAATTGATCAAATGCGCCCCACTCATGAGCAATCAATTACACATGTATTTAAAAATAAAATAAAAAATCAAAAGTATATAATATATAGCAAAGTGGGTGTCAATTTATAGATCTCAATAAAATATAACCATTTATATATTTTTTAATTGTCGTTTTTACTTTGCAGATTTTCATATATATTAGTTTGAAATTCAAACGTTTTTTGCTAAAAATCTGATGGCTAAGATTGGAAATAAAACATAATACTTTAATTATAGGATATTTAAATTCCTTTATTTATTTTATTTGTTTTTTCTTTTCTTATTTTTGTTTTCCACCTCCCCCCTCTTTTTTTATAGTATAGAGATAGAGATTATTGTTGATTTACTTTCTAATACTCCTATTTACTACTCTTTTTTTCACTAAACTCTTTTGAGATTACAATTACACACTCTATAAAATAAAATAACTACTCCCTCCGTCCCAAAATATAAAACCTGTTTACTTTTGCACAGTCGCCAAGACCCACCTTTGACCTTCGATATCTTCAATTTCATATTAGTAAAAAATATAAAAAGTAGATACTATAAAAGTACATATTAAGGCAAATCTAACATGATCTCACATGAGTATGTTTTTTTTGTATATATCAATAAGAATTTTTGGTCAAAGATTTTAAATTTTAACTCCAAAAAAGGGGGATTTATATTATGGGATATAGGGAGTAAAATTTAGGAAAAATTGCTTTTAATAATGCAACCTTTTGGCGATTCACAAATAATAATGCAACCTTTTGATTATTATAGAATAATGCAACCTTTATACCCCATTTATTTTAAATAGGCAAGTTGACAAGTGACCTGAATAAGTGGTAAATTTTTAACTAAAACTCTTAATTCCAATTAAAACTCTTAATAAAATATTCAAAAAACTAAATAAAGCCTCCCCTTCCTATCCATTGCCACCCCTTACCCACCCAAAAAGCCCCACCACAACCCACCCCCACAACTACCCCACAACCACTGTAACAAGTCCCCAACAGTAGACATACATTACAGAAATTCCAAAATTCCCAAGAAAAATAAAAGAAACAATTTAAGAAGAAGAGAAAAGAAAGAGAAAGAATCCCTTTTGATTTAAACCCATTTTCCAAAATCAAAAACATTAGAAACCCCTCTTCACATTCTTGCCTTTTCTTCATTTCTCTAATTTTTTTTCTTTTCTCTCTCTTCAAACCCCCATTTTTTTCCAACCAATTTTGATGAAATTGATTGTGTCAATGAAGAAAAAGTTCTAAAGTTTGAATCTTTATCTGGTTTTTGAAGTTTTCGTGCATTTGATTTTTGTGTTGAACTGCATTTATCACTTGCTGTTTGAGGTAGTAATTTCAAGTACTGGTTTTGGGTGTTTTAAATTAATCTTTCACTTTTTGTGTTTTTGTTGCTGTTTAATTTTGGTTTTGTGGGTTTTTGGAATTGTTCAGATTTGTGGGTTTTAGTTGGTTTGTGGAGCTATGTTGAGTTGATTGAGAATTTTAGATGAATAAGCTAGTTTATGGGTTGATTTGTGGATGATTTTAGGGTAGGTAATTGATTTAAGGGCTTAAAGATTTAAAGAGATAGGGCAGTTGTTGGGGTTAAGAGAAGGTGGTTGTTGAAGGAGTTGAAGACGACCCATTAGAGATTGAAGAAGGAGATTATCGAAATTTGGTGTACTGCTGCTGCCGGCGTTCATGGAAGGGAGGGGATGGGATTTCTGGCGACGTTAAGTGGGTGGGGGGGGGGTATTTTGATATTTTTGTTTTTATCTTTTTTTTATTTATTATTTTTTTAATGAAATTTGTAAATGATAACCAAAAATTATGTGACACGTGTCCCATTTAACCTATTCTTCTGGTTATATCCGATTTTTGCCTATTTAAAATAAATGGGGTATTAAAGTTGCATTATTCCATAATAATCGAAATGATGCATTATAATTTGTGAATGCCCAAAAGGTTGCATTATTAGAAGCAATTTTTCCTAAAATTAACGATTTTTTTGAAAGTATGAAAAATATATGTACACTTCACTGGAGAAATTACAATGTAGTTTCTCTCAAATCCTTACATATTACTGTTTCACACGAGGCACGCATCGCGTGCGTATAAGGCTAGAAGAAAATGGTTTCCTAGAAAAATGGTTTACACCCTATCAGACGGAGCCTAAGTGTACCAACAACTCTTTCGAGGTTGACCCAAAGTTTATAGAACCTGAAGCTTGCTTCTTCCTCCCCATCTATGGGGGTTGGTGCATGACAGCAAACACCTACAATATGTTTGGTAGGGAGGATTTGGATGGAAAGAAAGAAAGAAAGGAGGAGAAAAAAAAAGAAAGACATTTTTCTATATTTGGTAAAAATAAGAGGAATTTAATTAGAAAGGAAAGGAAGTGGAAAGAATATAATATGGTCAAATATTTACTTTTCTTTCCTTTATCCTTTTTCCCCTCGTATTGTTCCATACAATCTTTTAATACTAATGGCTAACTAAACATATGATTCCTTCCAAATCCACCAAATACACCAAACGTTGGAAACTACAATTACTTTCTTTTCTCTTATTTTCCTTTCTTTTCTCTTATTTTCCTTTCTTTTATTTTCTCTTCCTTTTCATTTTACTAAAAAAATACCAAAAAAGTTGCTAATCGTGTCATCGTGTGCCTCACAACAACTTGAAGAGAAAGGTAAGTTAGATGACTTAAAATTTTTCTCTTTTTAAAATCCTTATGTTCCTTAAGTTAAATAACCGTGTTGTTTAGCCTATTAGTATACTTGAATTAAAATTCCTGTGAGTTGAGAATTTTGACAGTCTAATTGGATCTAGTAAGGTTTTCTTTATAAAATCTCTCTTGCACTGATTTATGTTTTTTTCAAAATTTATTTTCCGCAAAAGGTAATATGTACTCTTCAAGTTCTAAATATAATTCACTCTCCCCCTCATACTCTTTCACCTAGAGTCAACATAATTCTATGTCACTATTAAAAACATCATGAGTTTTAGTTCTTTCGTAACTTGATATCAGGCCATAGTTTATATTGAGAATATTTTTAACAGTGCATTAGCAACGTGCTTAGGAGTTTTATTTTTATAATGCAAGGGAACCAGACAGACAACGTAAAGCATCTCCTGGATGGGTTCATGACTCGGATACAATATCTCTAAATTAATTAAAGAGAGATTACATCGTACAGATAAACATAAACTCACACTTTATCCTCGTACTATCTCAATCCCACTATAAAAGAGAACTTGATAAATAAACTTTATAGAATAAGAATCTTTGAAATCCCACCCAGACTGCAAAACCGCCTGAGAGGAGGCGTCGGGATGCATGAAAATTGGTGGAAAGTAAAGATGAACTTGATGTGAAGGTTAGGACCTAATTCGACTAAGACGAGGTCGACACAATAGTTGAACAGTGTTGGGCGGAAAACTCCGACAATCGCTACTCGAGAGAGCATCCAGATATGATTAGGAGGTCATTCGAGGGTTATTCTAGTGGCAAAGTGGGCGAAATTTTTTTGGAAAAATATTGAACATCAACAAGTCTGAGATCTAAAATAAATTTGGAATATTCTTATACAATGAGATCTATAGTTTAGAGAAGGGAATGAAGATTAGTTGAAGATAGGGGGTTGTTGGCTAAGTGCTGGTGGAGGATTTGGATGGGAGAAGATTTTCTTAGGTTTAGGGTTTCTGAAGAGAAGGTAGAGCCACTGTCTATGATTACGAGTGTAGACGCATAAGTTTTTAAGATAAATAAACATTTGAAAAATTTTGAATTATTAAAAAAGGGTATCTATAATCAAATAGAAAAAGAAAAGTAAAAAAACTATGCATGATCTATTTCGGTAGTGAACCAAGCTACAAGAATATACAAGCTTATTCAAAAAGGGGATCTAGTTCCATTACATTTCATTCCAAAAACAAAAGAACAAAACATAAAATATTATATTTAAGCAGCTTTGGTAAATTAGGAGATTTTATGTGCTAATTATGCAATAAGAAGACAAATGGGTGGAAGATCAGAATAACTAACCAAACATTAGAGGCCGTGAAAAGGGATATTCCAGAGCCTAATCCAAAACCTTGGTGAAGCATTTCATCGAGGCATAAGATAACGATACCCGCTAAAGTAAGTTGAAGAATTACAAGAACTGAATTTGTTAGGCCAAGTTCGCTGACATTTCCATACATTCCAGACAGCACGTAAGCAGTAGCCTCACCAACGGTGATAAGAATTCCCATCAATTTTTGTGCACCATGTCTGCCAACAATAGAACATGCTTTGGTCATTTTAAAGGGAAAATTAAATTCTTATACACTCAAGTGTTTTCTTGTTCCATTTGTAAGCAAAATAATCTTATTACGTAAATGCAAATCATGTTGGAGATAAAAATTTATGTTTATTATTGTTGTTTTTACAAACCACGTTTGTGTAAAAGTAACCAAATCAACCAAAACTAAATTTGCTTGTGCTGCTTATTACTTCATTCATATATGTTATTTCAACTGAGTAAGTTTTTTCCGAGATAACTAGCCGAAGTTCTAAGGTGTGCTATAATGGAAGCCTCGAGCCCGTCCAAATGTATAGTACATGTACTACTTAACTTGTTTTTTTCTAAAAGGAGTGCTTTTACTATACTGTGTATTATAATGTTTAAATAAATTACGTGTGTAAAAGAGGTATATGGTCCTTTGTATTCTCTCTACTTCTTCATAATTGCAATACTTTTGTTAATAATTCTCAACAAATTTCCTTTTATAAAAATATCACAACAAGTACTACTAAGCAAGGATGGGGCAATGAGGCTTGGGGGAGGTCTGGCCTCCTTGCTCAGCCTTGCGGCCTACTGATATACTTAAGCAAGCCCCTGTTAAATAATTTACATTTATTCTATAGGCAGCATTGATTGAATTGGTCACATTGGCTTTAACAAACTTGATAGGGTCTCATGCAAGAGTTAAGACTGAAGTTTCATGTTCGAAGACCATTAAAAGCTTATCATTTCTCTTTTTCCCTTTTTCATATTCATGTCTTTTATCTTCTACACATTATTTATCTTCTTTATATTTACAAATTTAATGCAACATTGACTTCTCCTTTTCATTTGTTTATATTTACAAATTTATAGATCATGATATATTTTAAAGAGTTGAAACGATATTTTGTACACAAATCCTTTCATTTACTTGATTCTACCAATCTCTCATTTATAGTATATATGTTTTTTTTTCTTAGAAACTATCCAGTTTTATTTTATTTATTATCTAGTAAACGTTTTTCCTCTATTGTCCTCCAATATCCAAAATATGTGACTCATTTCTACACTTACTCCTAAAATAACTAAAAGACATATTGACGCAAGTCTCCTTTTATTATTCTCCTTGGATATTAGAAGTTTCGTGTACGAAGACCATTATTAAAAGTTAATCATTTGTTGTTTCACTCTTTTCCCTTTTTTATATTCTCGCCTTTTATCTTTTAGATATTGTTTTCCCTCTTTGTTTACATTTACAAATTTAATACAACATTGACTTCTCTTTTTAATATATTTGTATGAAGAAATTTATGAATCATTGAGATATTTTTCAACATTGAAACAATATTTTGTATGCAATTTCTTTCATATTTTACCAACTTACTTACGCTCGTTTTTAGGAACGATCAACTTTTATTTGATTCCTTACCAAGTAAAAAAAAATCCTCTTTTATCCTCCAATATCCAAAATATACGACTCATTTCTACACGTTCTTCTAAAATAACTAAAAGACAATATTGGGACATGTCCCCTTTCCTTATTTACATGGGATATTAGAGGCATAGTAAGTGGGTAGATCTTAGCACTTAAGTAAATCAGTTCCCACTTTTAGTAAAAGAAAATAAATTCATTCATATTAGAGTCGCCTCGCCTACTATTAGAATCATGGCGTTGCCCTGTTACTAAGTACCGAGATTTAGATAGATTTTTGTTTTGTAATTACTTGTAGGAAAAATTGATGGGAAAAATCCCACCTTTACCCGATTTTCCTACAATGGTCTCAACTTTTGATAATTAAGCAAGAATCCCCACCTTTGGGAATCATCTGCTCAAAATTGGGTCTTTACTACAATTCTAGTAAACTCTCCGAAATATATAATCTATATATACTTGTTACTAAAGAAAAATCTATTTGACATGCGTCGTTTAACCAATGAAAAGAGGAGCCACGTGTCATCATAATATTTCATGTGTCACGTTCATCGCATTGTTTCATAGTATATTAGGAATAAGTAGGTTAATTATTAAAGGCAATAAGATAACTAGAAAAGATTGAGGAGATGTGTTTGATATTATTTTCCCGTATCTTGACTTCAATCAGGATTGTTACGTAAACGCAAGTATGAAAAAGATAATACTACCTCCGTTTTTTTAGTTGCAATGGTTTCCTAAAACGGAACTTTCACAAAGGTTGCAATGTTTCTTTTTCTTTCCTAATTTAGTAAAAAAAAACATGTGAACTTACTATTTTACCCTTACTAAATATAATTAACATCACTTACTACTAACAATTAATCTTAACTCAATCAACTTAATCACCCTCCACCAAATTAACCTAACCCCCACCTCTCCCCCACCCCTTCATTTCTCTGCCATCTTCATATTCAACCCCTCCTCCCCTTCTCTCATCCTTCTTCTGTAAAATTTACAATCTTCAACCATTCACCATCAACATTCATCTTCATCTTCAATCTTCAACCATTCACCATCAACATTCATCTTCATCTTCAATCTTCAACCATTCATCGTCAATCTTCAACCATTCACCATCAACATCTTCATCTTAAACCTCTTCCATATTTAGATCTGCCGACATCAACACCACCAAGGCCATAATGGGCCGAAAACACCACCACCAAGGCCGGAAACGGCAGAAAACACCACCATCAAGCTCGGAAACAACAGAAAAAACCACCATCAAGTTCGGAAACGGCCGAAAAAACCATCACAAAGCCTACACTTGGTCGAAAACATTTTCAGATCTGAGTTGAAGGTTGAGAGACATCCGTTTCTGGCCCGGTGAAATCTGAGTTTGATTTTTTAGATCTGAGTTGAAGGACAAGTGAACTAGATCAGAGTTTGGAACGATTTGAGTTTGTTCTACCATTGTTATCACTCGTTCCAAACTCAGATCTCGTGGTTGTTGTTCTACCATTTTTTCGTGCTTTTGCTCTAGTGAGGCACACCTTGCCGACGTGATCTCTAATAACAAACCCCAAATGAGGCTTGCCCATTGGAAAGGTTAGAACCATTAATAATCGTGCAACCCAAGTATTGCTTGTCTAGAAGTAAAATGTTTTTGAAGATCCTTTAATAAACATATTCTTAGAGGGTGTTTTTGAAATCTTCCATTTTTTTGATTTGCAGATTATGATTTTGAGTTCTGATGTTTTGTTGGGGTGGTGTTCAAGTGGCGGTGAGGGTGGTGGGTGATGGTGGGCTGGTGTTTTGGTGGCAGTGATGGTGGTGGATGATGGTTTGGTGGCGTTTTGGTGGCGATGAAGGTGGCAGTGAAGGTGGTGGATGATGGTTTGGTGGCGATGAAGGTGGCAGTGAAGGTGGTGGGTGATGATGTTCTTCATGCTTAATTACATAGCAATGGTCCCCACTCCCCTTAATTATATACCCAAACATTTACCTAATACCACATTAAAAATTTTGCATTGGTTTCCGTGTTTTTTAGAAACATTGCAACTAAATAAAAACGGAGGTAGTACTTATTTGACTTAGGATTGAATCAGGATACATTTTTATCATAGATTTGAAACTAAAATCATTATCTTAAATTCAAATTTAAGAGATTACTTTACATAAAAATAAAATATTTATTTCCTGCATAACAAAAATATTGAGATGTAATCAGCTTGGAATGAACTTGAAATCATATACCAACGTGTAAAATAATCATAAATTAGATTAGAAAATATACAATTCCTACATACTCCCTCCATCCAAGATTAATCGCAACACTAACTTGTGCACATAGTTTTAGCAAGTTAATAGAGTATGGTGAAGGTTATATTAATTTATTGTAAAAGTTAATGTGATAGAAAGTGATGTGGTAGTTTTAGGAAGTTGATAGAGTATGAGAGTAATATTTTAATGTTTTTCACATAATTCAATGAATGAGTGAGGTCTATTAGTTAGGTGATATATAATAAAATATGGGTGGCTTCATGCCTAAAGTAGAAGTGTTGCAATTAATGTGGGATAATCATATATGAAAAGTATTGCAATTAATATTGGACGAACGAAGTAACAAATATGAATATAATCTCATTTCCCATTTATACATTTTTGAATCTCTAAATTATTCATTATTTAGTTTAAGATAATTATGAATATGTTAATTATCTGGTTTATGATTTCACGTGTTGCCAACTTTGCTTGCGAGATAAATTGAAATCAAATTACTTTATATTTGAATTATAAATGAGAAATATGAAAATATATAAATAGTAAATCGAATTGGAGATATTTGTTTCTCGTGTAACAAATCTGTTTTCTTATTTATACACTTTTCAGTATCTAAATTACTAATTATATAGATCCTACGTATTTAGTGCTAAAAATTAGGCCTTATCTAACCGACATAATTTTTGCATAGCAGTACATAGCGATACATGTCATTTATCGATTAGTAGTATATAGCGGTACACGACGTTTATCGTAGAATTTTTCGTACTGATATAGTGATCATTTATTATGCCGAATTTGAAATCTAGTCATAATATCATAATTACTTTCGTAATTCTAATAAGTTGACCATCATTATATATAATTTGAATTTTCTTCAATTATGGGTTATTTTATAATCAATTAAATAATTGGAAAAACGTTAATTGTTTGTATAAATTCTTATTAGGACAAATCATTTGTAAATATAATCATTGTTAACTATCAAGTGATTTGATAGCTGATATTGGAGTACTATGTTGCTTAACTAACATTCGAATGTTGACCTTAATATGTTTGATATTTTAAAAACGCATCAAAACAAATATTATTATAAATAAATTGAATATGGTTTCGGAACATATTATAAAGACGTTATGTATGTGAATCTGACATATTTATCTTACTAGGCAATTTGAAAGTTATTTTCATTTCACATAAATATTTTAGTGATAGATATTTTTTCGAAATCGAATATTATTACTTAAACCTTGAAATCAATACAATGTAGTATTCAGGGGTAAAATATCAATTGCTAATAAAAACTATTGTTACATAAATAATAATAATAATAATGATAAATTAATTTTAAAAATAGTAATAATGATAAATTAATTTTAAAAATAATCATTACTAATAATAATTATTATTATTAATAAGTAATTATTATTATTAGTATTAATATATTAATACTTGATGACGATAGTATAATAACGATCATGTTTAGGAAGTAAATTAATATTACTATTAGAATAATAATTAGTTTAAAACATAGGTTAATTTGTGCTTCTAACCAAACCACAATTTGCGGTTGGTTGGTTTATAATATTTATAAACCAAACTCCATCATAAACCATGAAAGTAACTTTAATATTCAACGTATGACGATGTTGTACCTTAAATAGTACTCCAATATTACTAGCAAATTTGTAATTTTATAATATCTTCTAGCTTTTTGAAGCTTATATGTATGATGATAGTGAATATTTAGTCGGTAAAATAAAGCAACGATTGCACATTAGAATACTCGTATTGAAATTAAACATGGTTAAACCTCACATCAATTCAACTTATGCTCAGCCAAAAGAATAATAGTAATAATAATAATAAGTAGAGGTATAATGATAAAATAATATATATAAAAAAATAATAACAAGTAAAATAGATTAGACCAATAATAATAATATTAAACAAAATGGTTAAATAAGGAATGAACCTGAACTGAACTGAACTGAACTGAACTTATTAGAGCTGAGCTGAACTGAACTGAACTGAACTTAGGGCATGTTTAGATTTACTGAAAACAACTGAACTGAACTGAACTAATTGGAGCTGAACTGAACTCAACTGAACTGAACTGATTGGAGCTGAACTGAATTGAATTGAATTGAATTGAATTGAATTGAATTGAATTGAATTAAATAAATATATAAATGATATTTAAACAATAATAATATGAATATTAAATAAGAATTATAATGATAAGTAATAATAATAAATAATTATTAATAAATAATAATAATTGTATTTTGGATATTTTTAAATGATAATCATAAATACATAATATTAATAATCATAAATTAATAATAATAATTAATGATTGTAATGATAATTAATAACAATTATTTTATAGTCTTTGTATTAATATATTAATACCTGATGATGATTATATAATAACAATAATATCTAAGATTCAAATTAATAGTACTATTTTAATAATTAGATTTAATTATATATTAATATTTAGTAATAAAATAATAATTGGGTCGGATCGTGCAAAATTACATTATAAACCGTTTTGACGTGATTTGATTGGATTATGGGTTGAAAATGATTATTAAGTATTATTATTACTATATGTATTATAATAATAATTATTATTATTATAATACATATAGTAATAATAATACTTAATAATCATAA
This sequence comes from Patellifolia procumbens, assembly GCA_947645195.1. Taxonomy (NCBI): domain Eukaryota; kingdom Viridiplantae; phylum Streptophyta; class Magnoliopsida; order Caryophyllales; family Amaranthaceae; genus Patellifolia; species Patellifolia procumbens. Next base: position 345,093 of record CANSGD010000372.1, read on the forward strand.
TAATTACATCATAATATACAGATAATAATAATAATACTTAATAATAATGATATAAAAATAAACAATAATGATAATAAGAGCAATCAGTAAAATAAATTAGACCAACATAATAATATTTAACAAAATAGTTATAAATGAATGAAGCTGAACTGAACTGAACTGAACTGAACTGAACTGAACTGGACTGAACTGAACTGAACTGAACTGATTGGAGCTGAACTGAATTGAACTGAACTGAACTGAACTGATTAGAACTGAACTGATATTAAGCTGAAATGAACAGGCCCTTATTAGAGCTGAACTGAAATGAACTTATTGGAGCTAAACTAAACTGAATTTATTAGAGCTGAACTGAACTGAAAATAAGCTGAACGGAACAGGCCCATAGTGACATCATTCTTTCGTAGAATATAGAAATAAATTACGCATAAAACATTAATTTTGAGATATTCAAAATTATTAAATATGATTTGCCATCATCTACGACCTGTGTGCTAGTTTTACATTATTTATTTACTTTGTATTTTTGTATATTATAGCAACAAAAAAAACTTTTATATAATTTATTAAATCACTTATTCTTTATCCTCTTCTTTTGGATTATACTAACTAATGATGATATAATATTATGGATATCTTAATGAAGATAAAATGTATTAATTGTCGTTTACAGATTAGTTGCTAAAATAAATTGCTTATGTACTGGGGTTCTGCACTGTCACCCCATCTAATTTTCAGTTCAATTTCAGCGCTACATAATACTTTTACTCTTAGATTCAGCTAAGAGAACATGTTCTTTAAAGCCATTATTTTCGCTTTTAGATTTGTCAAGTAGGCTTATGTTCTGTTATCTCAACTTTTGATTAATGAATTAATTTTAGGACTTGACTATTTTAATATATAGTGGTGGTTTTTTTTAATTATGAAATCTAGATTTAAGATCGGCTCTTATCCAAAAACAAAATCTCGTGCATTTTTGCACGAGTCTAAAGCTAGTTAAAAACTAATCAATACATATATAAGAAGCTTTTTTCAGGAGCACTCGATGTGCCACATAGGATTGCAATATCACAAAATATTTTTAATATTATATTTTTATATTTCTAAAAAGATAAATACATATTTTGATAAATAATAAATAGAGTTTGAGTTCTCAATAAACTACAAAAATTATTATAATGTATAAACCAATCATAACTTTAATTATATGACTCAAAATATTATAACTTCTATAAGTTTATACTCAACTCGAAATATACTTTAAAATAAGACATGTTTTGATATACTTATCTTATGATTAAGTAGAGGGATTCATTACCAAACATCCTATTTGGCGAGTAGTTGAAAATAGGCCTATAACTTGATGTAAAAAAATAGGTACCAAATCGACACATAAATGCTAAAACTGTAATATGTTGAATAAGGGTATGTCCTTCCCAATTATTTTCAACTCTGTTAGTTCAATTCAGTTCATAATACTTTTACTCGCACATGTGAACTATTCCTTTTAGTTCAATCCACTTTAGTTTTTTTTTTCTAAAGTTCAGTTCAGTTTAGATCAGTTCAGCCGAAGAGAACAATATTAAAAAACAAAAAAACTTAGGGTCTTTCCTCCCCAGCTCATTTTCAGTTTAATTTACATTCAGCTCTACAGAATACTTTTGGTTTCACATTTCAATGTTCGTGTCGGTTCAATCCAATTCAGTTATATTTAGTTCAGTCGAATTCAGTTTATTTTAATTGTTTGCAGCCGAAGAGAATGAACTCTTATTATGTAAATCGATATTCGATCTTGCAGTAAGGGGAGATGAAATATATTTGTTAAAAATAGTATGGGTCTGTTGTTTTCAACCTATTAACATTTATCTGAACTTACTTGAACTTATCTTAACTTATTAGTTTTTATCTAAACTTATATTAGAACTTGTTAAAACTTATTCAGCCCTTATTTGTGAGAGGCGTCAAACCTTATTAGTACTCAATGGAACTTATTTGAACTTATCTGAATTTATTTTAACTTATGAGTACTTTTCTAAATTTATTAGAACTTACATTTTTTAATAAGGACTACATATAAGTTGCAAAGAACAAGGCTTAGAAATATATACATTAAAATTGGGTTAAAGATCTCATTTAATTACTGTGATAATTACAAACTAGATGATTTAGTATAAAAAAAGATAAAGATTAACAAAGCTTCCATAGATATAAAATTAATATAAATAGCAGTCTTTGTTATTAATATTATGTTTTCGTATGTAATTATGTAAAAAATATACTATATATATATAAACTATATTATATTTTAATATTCATCTTTTTCTCATTCTAACTATTAAAAGATTCATACTCTATTTTATTTGATTACTATACCATATTATAACACGTCCAATTTACCTCTTTATATAAACAACATTTTATAACAAACACAAACTTATGTACAACATATTTTATGGGTATTTTTTATGGAACAAAACAATTATATTTTAGATATTATAGTTGACTCGTGCATAGCACGAGCTTATAACTAGTTAAGTATATTTTAAACCTATATTATTAACATTAATATTTTAGGTATTTTGTTATTAACATTTTAAAGCCTTAATACTAATTTAAAAAATAATTTTATGGAAAAAAATGTTGCATAATCATTGTAATTTTCTATAAATCTTGACAAATTAATTTTAAAACATGCAAAAATTTAGCATGAAAATCAAACATAGGGCATAAGAAGTTGAGAGAGAATCAGGTAATGCACTTACAGGAGTTCTTGATCCTCACTCACGTTGTAATCCACTTGAAAGATATTTGAAGCAACCAAGAGTTGCACCACCATGCCTGAGGTGACTATGGGGGTGATACCGAGCTCCATGACGGTCCCACGATTCGAGGCCAGAATGAGTCGCATCCAATAAAAAGGATCCGAACCCGAGTTTCCATGGATGCCATACAAAGGAAGTTGGCCACAAACTAGGAAAATGAAGAGGGATATCCAAGTGTATATAATCTTTTCTCTGAATGCTATTGTTATCTTCTTATCTCCCCCTTCAACTTGCGGTAAATATGGAAGAAATGGCCTTACAAGATCTAGTGCTCTGAATCCCCCTCCCATCTTAATCTTCTTTTTTTCTATTTTAACCAGAATGTATGCATATAGTTTGGTTATACTGGTGATGACAAGAAATATAATTTAAGAGCATGCCATGCAATATACTAGGGTAACGTTTTTTGAAACAAGTCATGAGAAATCAATCAATACTCATTGAAGAAAACTAAATTGCTGGAAGAAAGTATGTAGCAAGTTACTTTTGTGTTATGGTACATATGTATAAGTGATTTAGACTTTTGTATCATTTAATGAACAGAATGGAACTAACGATGTTTTTGAAAATATATACTTTATCGGTCAATTAAAATCGACCAAAAAAACATATGCTTGCTTAGTTTTTAGACATAACTTTAATCATTGATATTTTAATATTTCTAATGCTAGTGTCCAACCTATTGCTAGTTTGCCACTACTAAAACAACAATTGCAAGTCTACAATATATTGCTACCATGAGAAATGATAAACCTCAATTTGGTGGAGTCTTTAAAGGCTCCAACAAGGTTAAACTAGTCATTTCTTAGGGTGAAAAGAGAGCAGGTGTGAAATGGTGAGCATGTGTACTTTTTCTTGTTTTTGTTTTGCTTTTACTGTTTTGGCTTTTATGTGATTTTTGATTCGTAATAACTTTATTTCATAATAGTACCACTGTGATTTCATAATAATACCGACTTAATTTTAAAATGGTACTGGCATGACTTAGAATAATACTGGCTCCATTTCATAACGGTACTTAATTTCAAAACAATACTAATGTGATTTCATAATGATACCAAACTTAATTATAAAATGGTACTGATATAATTTCAAAATAGTAATAGCTCCATTTCATAACGGTACAACTTGATTTCAAAGTGGTACCAACTTCTTAATGGTACCGTTTCATTCTGTAATGGTACCAATGTAGCTTCAAAATGATACCAACATACTAGTGATGAAAGAACAAGGATGTATATCAAAAATGAACCCGAAGACTATTGCACATTGTACTCTTAAGAGTCTTAGGTGTATAATCGTAGTATTATCCATTTTGTGTCTCACTCCCTTTAGTTTTGCCGCCTCATCAATCTAAAATAGACCACCCTAAAATGAGATTTAATTGGAACACTAGATGAGACATCAAATGGAATAAAGAATCCCTATTGTGCAGCAAAGCATTTGGGACCAAGTTCTAAGATATCAAGAGAAACACCAATACAGCCAGCATACATGCTCCATCCAAGCTCTCACACGGTCACACCTAACACAGCCCATCAAAATGATTCCCAGTTGAATGAACCCCATCCTCGAGTAGCTCAGAGATTTCAAATCTAATATCTACTCACAATATACTAAGACTAAGCAAAGAGAGTTAATTAGTTGTACAACATCATCTAACGAACAAAATTAGCTATCATGACATGCCATCATCACTAACCGTCAAAGTCCCGTTAAAAACGGTAGGAACCATCTGGCATGTATCTATTTTCGACATTGTAAGGGTTAAACCTTGGATCAGTGTAAGTCACCCCTTTAAATTCGTTAGGTTTAGGTTGGGCTGCAGAAGCCCCTGAACTTAGTTCTCCGCTCTTATCTCGGTTACGATGCTTTGACCTCTCTTTATGAGCTTTAGATCTGGTTTGTCCACTATGATGAGGGACTTCACTTGAGCCATAAAATTCTGAATATTCATGTCGCTTGGAAGATCTTTGTTTACTTGGCAAAGAAGCGTCCTTCAAAGTACTTGATCTCATCTTCGAACCCTTTGCTTCAGGATATTTCCCTGTTGTATTCCCGGCATAGGCCTTTGCTTCAGAATATTTCTCTGTAGTACTCGGGCCATATGCCTTCCAGGATTCCGAAAGAGGGGCAGGAGTTCTCTGCTTTTGGGCTAATTGAGGATTGACTTTATCTTCTGGCATCTGAAGAGAGTCTTTTATGGGAGTGAGTCCTTTCCTTGAGCTAAAACGAGAGGGTATAAAGGAAACAACAGCATTACTCAGCGACTCAAGGGCTAATTTTGAAAGATCAGATATCATATGTCCAAATGAAGGCCATCCAGGTTCATCCACGTGTTCCTCCTTAATGCTGCCTAAGATTGAATTTTGCTTCTCCTGGAGTGATTTTTGCAGAACATCTGATGCAGAAGGTTGAAGCTGCAGCAAGACATGAAAGCAAAGTAAACACTGAATATCTGAGCTTACTTGTCACCCAAAGTTTCTTGAGGAAGTCCTTACTTTGAGGCTCGTGAAGTTCAAATTCGGCACATAGATGTATGGATACTACGAGAAGCTATTATACCAATTTTCAAAAAAATTATTAAGGACAAGCCACAGTAAGAATCTTTAAAAATATTATGAAGGATAAGATTCATAATAGGATTATAGGAGCTACTTGATACAATGGGGAAAGCTTGAGCACGGTGAACTTTTCACCTAGTTTTTTAGAGAACTGGAGAGGACATCTAACAAGTTGCTAGGAGTTATAATAATAATTGTGGAAAAAGCAGATTTGCAAATATAAAGAATTTTTCAAAGTAACTGAAGCAAAACAGATATCTAATGATAGCTGAAGTTAACCAAAGGACTGCTTTTACACAACGATCTGATTGCTCTGTATAAAAGCTGGAAGATGATAATACTCACAAATTTGGGGAAAGATGCAGGTCCGAAACCCTGATGAAGCAAGCATGAGGCATAACCAGCAAAAATAGCACCAATGACCATGACAATATCTGCACACAAGAACCAGGGTATTGATTAATATTTGGCATAAAGCAAAACAATTTAGAAGAATAAAAGCTTTCAGTGATTTCTGATGCCCAAGAAGATGCAACTCTTTTAGTACCACAAAAGCAAGAAAACTTTGGTTGTATTCAAGAGAGCATAACAGAGTTGCTATCAAACAGAACGTGAGCACACACGTCATCTCACCTTGTAAAAAACAGAATCGTGAAACTTTTAAGTACGTAATCATAAGGCAGAAAAACCATTGTCATACTAGAAGTTGTTTGGGATTAAACAGCATGCTCCTTTACCATTTATTAGGACTTCATCTCTTACTAGCTAAGTGCAGGGGCGGAACTTCATGGGGACCACAGGAGCCTTGGCCACCCCCAAGTTTCGAAATTCTTTTAAAAGTAAAAAAACTACAAAAAAAAATTCTAACTAGGTTAATTGTTAACTTGGACCCCTTTTAGAAACTTGAAAAACGATGTGCGCCCGTTCAGAAAACGTTCTAGTTCCGCCCGTGGCTAAGCAAGACCATAAAAAATAGTAGACATAAGAGAATACCCAAGATAATGAGATATTATATTTGGAAATCACTCCTTAACATTGAAGGCCAAAACCAGTACTCTAGAATATTCGGGGTGATACCAACTTCACCCAAACTAACCCTCGGTCACAGGTATGGTTCATACTACAAGAGAATTGGCTTCTTTGCAACAAAAGATCACAAGACTTTTTCAAGTGGATATCCCACTAATCCCTCGTTTAGACCATACCATGAAGTGGACCATCAAAAATACCACACACTAGAAAAGGCACTTCCTCCAAGGCCTTAACCCCAAAGCATGCGGTGCGCTCTTGCCTGAAAACTAGCCTTCATGCCAAAATAAGGCTTGTTTCTGAAAGGGCACTCTTGCCAATTGGCGACAAGAAGGAGGAACAAGGGCTGATCAGGGCACTCATGTGCACAAGGTGGGCACGAGCGGGGCCGACAACGTGAATATACCTTCGTTTGATAGGGTGCTTTACAATATGTGGCTTAACAACACACAATATAATAAATCGAGAACAAGAGACCAAACTTCCATTCATCCATCCATACCCCCCCCCCCCCTTCTAAAAAAAGAGGTTAATTGTGAGATACTACAATTTTCCAATAAAGAACTCCATATAGCTAGAGCATATGAAAAACATCTCAAAATAAAGACTAAAAACATAAACAAAGAAGAATACATATAAAGGCACATTGGGTTCTAACATTCTTCAAATTTACGACCTAAGCAAAATTCAAATAACAAAGCTGATTTCTTGAATTCTTCATCTTAAAGCCCTTTAACTCCTAATCTAATGGTTTTTTTAAAATTGTATAACCCACCAAATTTCTTCTAATATCTTTTTACCAACTAGAAATATACACAATGAACAATAATCGAATCTTTTTCCTGATTTTGCTACGAACATGTCACCTTAGACAAGTGAAACAAGAAAAGTAGAGGAATAAGTTAAAAAATAGTAAAAAAACGAGAAAGTGTAAGTGAAAAGAGAAACCATCATGAATAAGTAAACATGAAAAACAAAACATGAGGATACAAAATAAAGTTTGGGAGTCATATAAAAGAGGACTAAGGGGAGACATAAAGAGAAAACAAATGAAGAGGTTAGGGAAAACTTGAAGATATAGAACAAATAAACGATGCTTAAGGGAGAAAAGTTTGCAAAACAGACAAACGAAGTAAAAGTTTTAATATACAAGTCAAGTTATGTCATCTACATTAATTCTCTCCGTCATCTACAGTGGGGTATCCAACAACATATTTTCCTCAATTCTAAGTAATTCATATCATAATCATAACACACTTATATGATACCCTAAAATACCTAAGAAAGAAAAAGGTCATAATGTTTTCTCAGTTCTTCGGGCATAAAAGTGACTTTAAACACACCTAAAACTAAGAAAGCTTTCAAATATGAGGTAACAGAATATGGTCAAGCGACTTTAAACACACCTAAAACTAAGAAAGCTTTCAAATATGAGGTAACTGAATATGGTCAAATGTTCAATTCACACAATCTGTCCAGACAGTAATAGACATATTATCATAAAGCATGACATTCAGGTGGTTCAACGATATAAGCAGCTAAGTAGAAAGCCTATTACATACTACCTACAATCTAGTATATAAGTCTTTTGCTTCCAAATATAAGCTATTTCACAATATCAAAGCAACAGTAGATACTACTTCATATAATCCGTCAAACGTTATAGATAGTTCTAAAATATCAACATAAACATTACAAGCCAATGAAATACAAATATTAACTAAACGTAGACGAGTTCTTAACATGTGTAAAAAGCCTTAAATGGCCTATTTTATTAGAGAAAGTAAGATTACTAATATGTTTTGTGTGGTTCTTGAATAATGCCAGCAATTATGTGCATTGATAAGAACAAAACTTCAACAGCCTTTCTCAAAATCAGAGCACTGAGGAAGCTCTTGTACATTCCTAAAAACTCCCTATCCAACTATATACGAGTGATTTCAAAGGCAGTAAAGAGCATATGCATACAAAACAGATGACATGAACCCCACCTGACACTGAAATGGAACTGTAATTAGCATCACAGTCTTCTTGATTGAGTGAAATTTGCCGAAGTGCAGCATTTCCTCTGTCAACAACTAACAAAGAACAAGTGGAAGGAACATACACCACATCAAAATCTGTGGAGAACTTTGCATCCTCGCTTGGTCCATCTCTGTAGCCGGCAACATTTGACTTCCCCCCAGCAATTGTTGTCACTCCTACCAAAACATTTCAAAACCACCAGTTTAAAATGAATTGGAGCAGGATAAGCCATATGAATTGATACCAATAAAGTGTAACAGAAAAGAAGTGATAATATCGTTGTCATTGTACATACCCCCTTCTCCAACCTTTCTAATAGCAAGATTGTCGATGTCAGCAATGTACACGTTTCCTTTATCATCCATGGCGACTCCTTTAGGATGATTAAAACGAGCATCACTTGGTTTACCATCTACATGCCCTGTTTTACCCTGAAATGATCCAGCCACTAACCTCGCCCTACTATCTGCAACAAGAAAATTAATGACACATATTTACAAGGCATACTCGAACCCCAGTTATTCATGAGTTTTCTACACCTAATATTTGTTTAGATGACCCAACCACCAAATCATGAGAATACTAAACAAACTTTTGACATATAAGCAATCAAGAAGTGCTAGATCCCTTCAGCATAATTGTCTTAGCAAGACCCTAAGTTACATGAACATGGCCAATTCGGGTGCCAAACTTCCCTATGATCCTACATACGAAAAAATTACGCAAATTCAGCCTAAATTGAAGTACATCAAACTATCCATATACATGAGCGACAGCTAATAAGTAAAACTGATAGGTTTCAATAATATGAATCCATGTTTGCAAGTTTCAACTCTTTCCTAACTTATGCTTAATACTATGTTTCAAACATGAGACAATAATATACTTCATACACAGATGAAACAGTTAAAGAGGGGTAAGAAAGAGTAGAATACATTGTGAAAGTGGAGGAGTGATTCGAACAACGTTGCTATTATCAGAATCAACAGCAAAGAGCTCTCCATCCTCGGCAATCCTGATCGAGTAAGGTACAACTCCAAGTGCATTTCCTTCCACCACTGTCTCCACTAAGTACCCATTCTCAAACTGAACTACAGGTCCATCTGTTTTCATTTTATTTTTTAAAAATTACAAACACACCCATTAAACATCTGAATGTCTAGAACATGAATTCAATATCATTAAATTAAAAAAAATTAATTATTGAAAAAAAAACCCACAAAAAAGTACCTGATTGGGTAGATTTAGGGGAATTCTTGGTCCATTTGAGAAAGGAAGAGAGATGTTTAATGAATGGACCTGTAATAACAGAACCCAAATAGAAGATAAGACAATCAAAGTAGAAGACTCAGTGCTATACATTGAAGAAATTGAATTGGGGATTAGAGAGAGAGATATCACCAGCAGGAGTAGAAGCAGCAGCAGCAGGAGGTGGAAAAGGAGAAGGAAGACAAAGAAGGGCTAAAAAAGTAAGAGAATGAAGGAATGTTCGCATTGTTCAAAGGAATCACAAACACAGGAGGAATCACATAGATTAGAGGAAAGATATAGAGAGAGAGAGAAAATGTAGGGCTAAATTATTAGCAAGAATTGAATTGAAATGAAGATACTGGGAAATCTGGAATGCTCAGCTCAACTAGTGTAACTGTGTAAGTGTTGTAACACGCTTTTACAAGAATTACAACCCCTTTCTCTGGTTCCTTTTCGATTTACTACTTTATGCATCACTTGTAAGAAAGTGAGTTTCTTCTTTTCTTTTCCTTTTTTTTTTTTGAATAGGCTTGTTCTATTACTTCCTCCGTTTCTAAATAAGTGACACACTTTCCATATTTGGAAATGTCACAATAAGTGACACCAAGCTTAAAATGGAATTTTTTTTTAGATTTACCATTTTGCCCCCAATTAATTCCACCAAACCTCATTAATCATACAACTACATTAATTAAATCTTACAAACCTTTCCCTCCATTATTTATCCCACCCCCCAATACTGACTCATCTCTCATCATAATTTCCTACTTCTCTCCCTCATCTATTCATCTCTTCACTTTCAAGAACCCTAACTCAATCTATCCACACGGATTCTCACCATTTTTGTGCAAGCTCTCAACTTTTCATCTCTTTCATCTTCTTATCTCTGCATCTATCTACAATATCTTGGTTTCGTACTTTATTAGACCTTGTGCAAGCTCTTCATCTTCTCATCTCTCACCATTTTTGGGTTTTCTATTTTCTGATTTGGGTTTCGGTTTATGTGTTCTAGGTTCTACAATTTCTGGTTTGGTTGTACTCTACCCTCGTTTTTTTAGATCGATTTCTACATTCTGGGTTTGGTTCTTCATTTCTTTTTTTGCGTATATGAACAAAAACCCTAACTTTTCGAATTTCAGTTTCTGGGTTTCATTGACGAATTGGGTCTAAAATTTCTGAATTTTGCATAACATTTTGGGATATCTACAAAATCTGGGTTTCGAATTACATTTTTGGGATCTCTTTTCACAAAAACCCTAACTTTTCGAATTCTCCAATCTTACCCAATTTCAGATGTCGACTTCGACTCTTGATACTTATGAATATCTTTACAGAGATGAGTTAGAAATTCCGGATTTTCAATGTTTGTCACGGATGATTGAAAGTTATCGCCATGGGTCTGATTATGACTCAGATCTAGATGAAAGCAACACACCTTCCTCTGAGAACACCCCTCAATCTAAGTTGGTGGTTCATTCAACTGAGAAGGTATTAAGTTCAACTTGTGTCGATGCTGAGTTGACTGATTCAACTCCCTGTCAAAAGAGGTTGCACTTTGATGATGCTCAATCAAGTAAAAAATCAGGCCATAAGAAGCCTGATTGTCCTGCTATTCAAGCGTTCAAGGAGAAGAAGCTTAAAAAAACGGGAGTCCCCTGCCAAAAAAAACGGAAACCCTAAATCTCCATTTTTCAAGCTAAGTTTATCATTCCCTCTCTACATGTTATCTGCTTTCTTTACTGTTGCTTAGTTCTGGTTTAATAAAGTGCTCATATAGTTTAGTGTTGGTTTATTGCTGCTGGTTGTGAGTTAATTAGTGCCGGGTTCTTTTCGCTGGATATTTGTTTATTGCTGGATGTTTGTTTATTGCTGTTGCTACTGCTAGTTTATTGTTGTTGCTGGTTTATTGCTGCTGGTGGTTTATTGTTGCTGCTGGTTTATTGCTGGATGTTTGCTTATTGTTGTTGCTACTACTAGTTTATTGTTGCTGCTAGTTTATTGCTGCTGCTGGTTTATTGCTCATATTAGTGCTGGTTCAAATTAGTGCTGGTTCAAATTCATGTATGCTCATATTAGTTTCACGTACATGAGGCATTCATGTTAGCTCATTCAAATGATACATGTTAGGTTAAAAAGGATGTTCATTCATGTTAGGTCATATTAGTCCCAACTTCAAATTCATTGTGGTCTCGTATAATTCATCATGCTCCTGATTCATGTATGCTCATTTTAGTTTCACGTACATATGGCATTCATGTTAGCTCATTCAAATGGTACATGTTAGGTTCAAAAGGATGATCATTCATGTAGGTCATATTAGTCCCAACTTCATATTCATTGTGGTCTCGTATAATTCATCATGCTCCTGATTCATGTATGCTCATTTTAGTTTCACGTTCATATGGCATTCATGTTAGTTCATTCAAATGATACATGTTAGGTTAAAAAGGATGCCCATTCATGTTAGGTCATATTAGTCCCAACTTCATATTCATTGTGGTCTCGTATAATTCATCATGCTCCTGATTCATGTATGCTCATTTTAGTTTCACGTTCATATGGCATTCATGTTAGCTCATTCAAATGATACATGTTAGGTTCAAAAGGATGATCATTCATGTAGGTCATATTAGTCCCAACTTCATATTCATTGTGGTCTCGTATAATTCATCATGCTCCTGATTCATGTATGCTCATATTAGTTTCATGTACATATAGCACTCATGTTAGCTTATTCGAATGATATGATTCATGCATCATTAAAGGTGTCATTTTAGGTGCATGTTAGCATCATGTTAGGATTCATGCATTATTCATGTCGATGACTGCTCGATGATGACAAATTGTTGGTCAACAGAGTAAATGTGCTCTGCATTTCTCATTCATCCCCAAAGTTCAATCATTGTGCATCATATGATGAGGCTGTGCTTAGGTGACCACATTCTTCAAATGTTATTGATTTAATTAAATTTATATGAGAGGGTATTTAATATACCTTCAATGATGAATGAGGTCCATATGATTTAAATTTGAAGTTTTAAAGTATTAACATGGTCATCTAATGAAGTACATTGCCACCATTGAGCATTATGATGTGACGTTTGGGCTTTTGTTTGAGATTTTACATTGAAGCGCTTTATTATTTGTTGAAAAGGGGACTTCCTGAGAGTGTCATATGCCAATCAACATGAACATTTGTGTAATACAAGTCATACTTTAGTTTGCCTTTCTGTTTTACAAGTCACTTTGCATACTAAATCTTCCTTTAACCACTTTTTCACAACTAAAGATTTACAAAAAAGGACTTACTTCACTTTGCCTTTCGGTTTTACTTTGCCATAGTTCTTACTAAAAATATGGCTTGCAAACTTAGCCTATCTTCTACCTTTTCCTAAATTAACATTTACAAAAAAGGACTTATAGAACTTTGCCTTTCTATGAAATTCGAAAGTGTCCACTTTCTTTCTTATGCCATTTCCACTTCCGGCCCTAAAACTAAACCCTCCCACATTGGGTCAGCATCACAAATCACATCTTCATTTAAGTAGTTGATTGTGTCAGTTACTAATTCTTGCGGAACTTCCACAACAGTTGGTAATTGACCCAATCTGTCCAATTTCTTCTTCCCCTTATGTGGGTTTTTGTAGTTATTCCCAACTTTGACTTTGAGTATTTCAACCATAATAAACATCAAGTGTAACCAAGTATAGTTGATTAGCCTTGGATCATAGGCATCATATGCATCTTCAACACTTTTCACTAACTTTGGCACTGTATCTGGAAATGTTTGATGCTGAATAGATTGTATTGCCTTAAAAAAAACTCAAGTCTAGTACATTAAGATCAGGGGATTGGGCTGGTTGACAAATTAGGTGCATGTCAAACCCATTTTGTCTCGAAACTTGCAAAAATTCAGGATCGTTTGGTTGGATGTGGGGCCTTGCATTGTCTTGTTGAATCCATATTGTCTTACACCCAAATTCAAGCCATTTGCTAATGATTGCTGGCAATAGTTTGTTTATAATCATGTCTCTTATTACTTCCTTTGTGATGCTTTGCTTGGCTTTCATTTCAATGGTCCCCGCCGGTCTATTTATACTTCCTCTTTTTGCTGGAACATAATCAATGAATGGAAAAATCCCTATCTTCCCATCCCATAGAAGCTCCCCATTTTCACCAAAAATTGCCCTTGCAAGTGCAGCTAAAAACATGACTTTTGTGATGAAATTCTTTGATTGACATGATCTATAGGGGTCTTCTTCTTCAAATAATAGATAAAATCTTTGTGTTACTTTACTCATAAAGAACCACTTTTCATCAATATGCACCATGTTGTACAAGTTTTGAAACTTTGGTAATTCATGTACATTTCCAGGAATAATGAAGGACATTACAAACTTCAGCCTTAAAATTTTATGTTTTGGTGTCAATTTTGGCTTAATAGAATTTGTATGGGACCTCAAAATGCCTCTTTTCAGTAGCCTATATATTATGCTTGGACTAACCTCCCAAGCAATTGTGGTCCTTTGCTTCAAAGGGACCTCCTTAAGAGCTTCATCGTCAGTTATCATCGGTTTTCTCCCAGAATTTCCTAATTTTTTGTTAGCTACATTTACTTCTTCCCCTAGCATCCTTTGTTTCTTTGCTTCATTCCATAATCTGCTCAATGTTGACCTACTTATACCATATTTCAAACAAGTAGTTTTAACAACCCCCCTAGGTAATGTGAAATCATTTGATGCACTTAAAAAGAGGTCAAGAACAATCTGCCTTCTTATATTTTTTGGCACATTTGGTCTTTTGTTTGTGAGTTCATTACTACTACTTTCACATTCATTTTGATTTTCATGCCCATTTTCATTCTCATATGCATACTCATTTTCATATGCATATTCATTTTCATTTTCATATCCATGCTCTTCTTCCTCATTTTCAGAATAGAACCATACCTCGTTGTCCTCGATTCCGTCGTCATCATCAACATGTCGATTCATCTCCTCCTCCAAAGAAATTAGTTCAGCCTCTTCAAAGTTTTGCTCACTTAAGGTGCCCAAGTGAATATCTTGAAGTTGTAGGAGTTCATCCTCTGAAATGAAGTAATCCCACTCCATTTTGGTCTTCTCTTAGTTGCTGATTCAAAAGTTTGAAGATGGGAGCATTATATTTTGAAGATAGAAGCTTTGTTGTTGTTTTGGAAGTCAGCAGAGGAATATTTTGACCCTATTTATGGTTATGTTGAATGTAATGCTGAATATTCTTTTGTATGGTGGGTCATTGCTGCTCATTGTTCTTCAACTACAATGGTAGTTGTAGATTTTAATTCCTAATTTTATTTTTTGTGAGTCTGTAAATTTTTACAGTGAAATGCAAAATTGAAGTTGGTGGGAATCATTTAATTCCCACCCATTTTCTCTCTCTTGCCGTGAGAATTGAATGAAAAGGGGAAGGGAAATTTTTAAAGCAGCTGGCAGTTTTCCCACCTTTTTTCTCTCTCCTATATGTGGATTAAATAAATTGGGGACCACTAGTTTATTAATTACTTCATTAATCTTCACCTTTAAAGTGGTCCCTACTTTCTCTCTCTAGTTTCCTTGGTTTTCCCCCACTTTCTCTATGTTCCACTTATTTAGAAACAGAGGAAGTATTTTCTAAGATAATGCTAAAAGTAAAAAGCAACATTTTTCAAAGTTAGGAAAATATGGTGAGAGAAGTAAGGTGATGGAGAGTAAAAGAAAATTGTATGCACTAGTTATATGAGTTACACTGCGCGAACTCATATATATACTACTTCCTCCGTTTTAGAATAAGTGATACATTGTCACTTTAACGTAGTTTGAGGCAAAAGATTCTAAGTAGGTTTAGGGGGTTTTTAATTGTTGGTTTATTTTTGTGATTGCTGATTTTGTGGAGCAGCCTTTTGGGCGCCACTTTTTTGGCTGCCAAAATTTTAGTTGCAAAAAATTTCCCTCCAAAATTCAATTTCATTTCTTCCCCATATTTTCCCCATAAACTGACCCAGTTACTGCCCTATAAAAAGGGCTTACAACTCCATTACAATGGGAGCATTTTCAAATCTGTTAAGTCTGTGAATAACAGCCATGGAGTGAAGCAAGGAAAAAAAAATTGTTCCAACAACAAGCAGTAGCATTCAACAGTAAAAAAAAACTCCATATCAACCCAAAAAAATTCCCAACAATCCAAAAAATCCAGTAATCAAATCTAAAACAGCACCAACTGTAATTACAAAAAATGGAAGATGCTTCTGATGACTTCTTCCATGAGATGGTTGATGAAAATTATTGGGAATCCTACTATGCACAGCTTCAAAATGAGATGGAGCCAAACTTGGAGTCTCAATCTCCTCCTGAAACACAAGAAACAGAGGCACAAGTTAGGGGAAAAAGACCAAATCTGCCAGATGATAAAAGAAGGCAAGCAATTGATGAGCTTTTAACAATTGAGGGTCATAACCAATTACCATATGGTGCTATATCCAAAACAATAATCAAGTATGGTGTCTCCAGGGTCACAATGGACAGATTGTGGAGGAGAGCATGTGCACAAAGAGCAAGTGGTGATGCCATTGATGTCAGGATCCAAAAAAAGGGCAGAGTTGGCGGTAAACAAAATGAATACAGTGAAGAGTTCCTGCAGTCAGTCCCCCTTAATTTGAGGACATCTGTAAGATGCTTTGCAGGGGCATTGGGAATCGGCCCCTTAGCAGTTTACACACTCCTCAAAAAAGGTAGACTAAGAAGTCATACAAGCAGCAATCATCTTAGTCTAACTGATGCACATAAGTTGACTAGGATGAAATGGGTGTTATCCCACATTGAACCAGGAAGCCAAACACAACCAACCAATTTCATGAGCTTACAAAACATAATCCACATAGATGAAAAATAGTTTTATCTATGTCCTGAAACTAGAAGGTTCTATTTGCTACCAAGGGAAGATAATCCATATAGGTGCTGTCAATCTAAAAGGTTTAAGATTAAGGCAATGTTCATGGCAGCCACTTCATAACCCATTTTTGATGGTGAAGGACAAGTCATACATGATGGGAAATTTGGAATTTTCCCTTTTGTGGATAGGGTACCAGCCAAGAAGAGAAGCAAAAACAGAGAGGCATGCATAATTGAAACCAAAGTAGTTGAAAGAATCACTCAAGAGGTCATCAGGGACATGATAATTCAGCATGTCATCCCTTCAATCATGAGTAAATGGCCTGAAGGAATGTCTAAAGACATTTACATTCAGCAAGTTTATGCTACGCCACACATACAACCTGATGATGAGGAATTTAAAGCAACAACAACACAAAATGGATTCAACATCCAACTCATTCAACAACCACCTCAATCCCCTGATTTAAATGTTTTAGATTTAGAGTTTTTTAGGGCTATACAAGCTTTGATGTATCAAACTTTTCCAAAAAACATTGATGAGCTTATTGTAAGTGTGAAAGATGCTTATGAAAGATTTGATCCAAATGTTATAAAGTACACATGGCTACAATTACAATATGTGATGGTTGAGATTTTGAAAGTAAAGGGGGGTAACAACTACAAAAGCCCACATCATGGAAAAAGAAGATTAGAGAGATTGAGACTTCTCCCCAAATCTGTTTTTGGTTGATCAAACGATCATTGATGAAAGTGTCAAATACTTAAATGACCATCTACCATCAAATGAAGAAGAAATGATATTTTTTGACAATGAGTCAAGTATGACAAATGTTGAAGGTGTTCTTGAAGATTGAAAGACAGAATTTTCAATGGAAAGAAAGAGCCAAGAGTTTTTGGAGAAGAAGCTTTACAAGGGCAGAATAGAAAATGCAAATATGACAGTCATTTTGGAAGAAAGGTGAATGATTTAGGAAGGAAAAAACAGAGTTACAAAAAACAAAGGAAAATGTAAGTAAGCAAACTTTTTTGGGTTAAAAGTAGTCTTCTTTTTGGTATAGTAAATTGCACCCCAAACCTGGGATAGTTAGGAAAACTGTTGAAGTTTAAATGACATGTATAGTTTTGAAACTAGGTTTGTAAATGCAGTTGCAAAGAAATTATGATTACCAATTAAATGTTATGTTAAATTATGATGAAATGTGTTGTAAGTTTATGAAGTTTGGTTGATTTATTTTGGTTCAGGGATTGAAGTAGGAGTCAGAGAAAGAAGAACCACATTATGCATCTACAAACATCATTTGACCTTTTAATCCATCAGGGATTGCATATTAACTCATGAAGATAAGTTAATGTTACCTCAAGGCACACAATGTGCCGAGCAATTCTTTGACTTACTTCGAGTTCATTGTGAGTCCCTTCATCATTTGGATTATTGAGTGACATTTAAATAAAAGGACTCTTTATTCTTTCAACTAAGCTAGGACTCACATTTGTGGTCTACATGAGGACAACCAACATTAATCAGAAATCATTCATGATTCATTTACTATATTCATCATTCATCAAATTGGGCATCAACCACTTGTTCTAAGTAATTGTAAACATAAACATTAAGAACCAGCACTAGGGTTATAGTTCAAAACCAACATAAACCAATAGGCAATTAACAGGGACTCATAAAGCAATCCAACATAATGTATCAACCAATGTCAACAGCACCAGCACAAGGGTTCCAATATAAAACCAGCATAAACCAACAAGCAATTAACAGGGACTCATAAAGCAATCCAAGATAATGTATGAACCAATATCAACAGCACCAGCACCAGCTAAAGGACTGAAATAAAAAAAATGCAGGAAGATACAGACCTTCCTTCCTCTTTTTAGCAGAGGAAGTTGCAGCATAGGATGCAAGATCCTTAGCAAAGCAGGATCTGAGGTAGGGCTTCCTCCCACCACCAGAAGAGGTGCCACCACCACGAGATCCACCAGCACCAGATCCACCACAGTCAGAGCCACCAACAGAAACAGAAGGACCACCAGAAGAAGGGACAACACATAATTTACCAGAGGGATCAAAGCAAACATACATACCCTTTTTTTGCATCCTCCTTGCGTAATCATAGAAATCCTCAAGTTCAGGAGCACGAAGGGCACATATAATCTCCCTCACAGATCTAGGGTTTTGAACCCTAGAATTCTGTTTCCCCTTTCTCAAACACATCATACCCTCGTCCTTCACATCCTCTTCTCTTTCAACCACCATCTCAACCTCTTTTCCTTTTCCCTTATTTTCCTTTTTTTCCTCTTCCTTCACAATGACTTCATCAGAGTCACTTGAAATCTCAATGAAATTGAAAGTGCCAAACTCATAATCGGAACTGAAACTTTCTTCATCACTCCAAACAACCGGAGTATTGTTTTTCTGGGCTTCCAAAACCTTACCTAAAGCACGACATGCACGGGGACCCATCACCTTCTCTTCACCCCCACTCTCGTATAAACGCCTAGGCCACGGAGATCCATGTTCAAACAACTGAACAACATCATAGATGAACATAGCTTCATCTTCATCCCTAGATCTGAAATGCGCATCAACAAGTGGCTTCAAATCTGGGACATCCGACATTTTTTTGAGAGTAGAGTGCAGATCTGGTATTTTTATGTGAAGAGTGACAGTAAAACAGAGGAAAACGGAGATGGAGAAGGATGAACAGAGAGAAATAAGGAGTAAGGAGGAGGGACATGAAGTGAGAGAAGAGAGAGAATGATGAACGAAGGAGGAGGGAAGGTGAACAGAGTGAAAGGAAATGAAGAAATGAGAAAGATCGAGAAACTGATGATGAACAAACCCTAGAATCTGATGGGTTGTTCTTCGTCATTTAATGATCATAAATGAGGGGGGTTGGGATGGTAGTTTTTTTGGTGGGAATCATTAATGGGATGGGTAGGTTTAGTATGGATTAATTAGATTTGTTAAATGATGTTAAAGTATGGGTATAAATTTAAGTAAGGGTAGTTTAGTCAATTCACAAGCAAAAGTTTACCATATAAAGAAACTTTATAAAGTGTATCACTTATATAAAAACACCCATTTACAGTAACTGTATCACTTATTCTAAAATGGGGGAAGTATAAGTTTTGACTGTTGTAGGTAATATATATTTTCAATTACCTAACAAACATTAAATGTTTCACATGAGTAAGACATCAAACTAAGGGAATTTACAACTTATGTTACGATATTGTCTTTGCCCTCTTTGACTTACAACACTCCCTTTTAAATTCTCGTTATTAAGGATTATTAGTTGTCTCATGAAAAACCCTGCCAAGGAAAAACCTAGTGGGACAAATTCCATAGTTAAGGAAAAAGAGTATAACTCTACTGGAATATATGTATTTATGTATTACCTTCATTGCCTTCATTAAAAACTTTGCTAAGGAAAAACCCTGTGGAATAAATCTGACCGAAGGAAATAAAGTCCATTACATGTAATACTCCCCCTGAATCTAATATAAGTCCCGAAGGTGGCACGTTTAGATCTTGTGCACCAAAAGCTCAATTCTTCAAATGAAGGGACTTGGTAAACAAACAAACAAGGTTTTCACGGGACTGAATATGTTGGATGTTTATCTTTTATTCCTTTTGGAGATCATGTATAAATAAGAGTTTTGGTGATACATCTTTAAGTTCCATTTATTTTTATATACCCTTCGTTAACTTACAAAATTAGTATGTTTCCTACAAGAAGAAGATAAAAATTTCAATTGGCTATGGCAGGATGGGAATAACTCCACTGAACAAGCTCTAGTATATAAGATAACTTTATTAAATTACATTCGACAAGTAACTTAGATTAGGAAGACATGTAATTCGTACATCAGGCACATGAATTTCTTGACTAAGATTCTCTTGTTTCCGTTTCTAGTTTTCAATTTTGTTGGGAACAAAATACGAAATTGTGGAAACAAGCACTTTTAGTTTGTGTTTTCCATTATCAAAAATCAAAAAGATTAGATTCAGCATAACTAGCTTTAAGTTCGCCATACATCTTATATCACATAACATTTATCTAATGATCTTGATCTTAAGCCAAGATCATCAGGAGACAAAGAAAAAATATATTCAGTAGAAAAGAGGATAAAGAGAGGGGAGACAGTAAAAATTTGATTGTGTATATGGCCTGTTTTCATCTACAATGGTCTAACGGAAAGATAAAGGAACATCAAACGAAAGTACAAGTTGGCCAGCAAACCGTTGATGGTTGATCCATTGGATTAACTTTACCAAATCCAACGGTCCACAACCTTTTTGATGGCAGTCATCCAAGGGATGGTACTTTCAAATCTTGACGTCTATGATTAGTTCTATTTTTTAACATCGCAAATTTATAATGATAAATGATAATGAGTAAGAGAGAGATATGAAGATCTAATAAAAAAAATCATCTATCGAAATAAAGAAATAATGTTGAAATCAACACTAGATCATGACTAATAATATCATGATTAATAATAGAGCTTTTTGTCAGAAGTAACATTTTATAGTCACGGTTTTGCGAAAAACAATCTTTTAAATTTTTTTGCAACTTACAACCCTAAACCAAATTTTTTTTGCGGAATGAAACCTTTTCTGGATCATTGACCATTAACTCGAGTCCATTGACTGTTAGCTTGTTGTATTTTTTTTCTTCAACATTTTCGTTCTCTATTCTTTCCCTCTTGTTTTCCCTCTTATTTATCATATATAAAACATGTTGCCTCCCTAAAATCATTTATTCTCACTAAAAGCTTTCACCATTGTGTCCAAAAACCCTATTTTTGGTATCCAAGTAGTCTAATTTGAGATTTTACCATTGCATCCAAGAACTCGGATCATCATATGTCCAAGAAGTCCTTGTAGTCACTGCAAACCCGCACTCACATTTCACCATTGTTGAAGGGAAGAAGAATTTTCAAATTTTGGTGAGCAAGAGCCCTAATTCTAGGGTGGCGAAGAAAGCTTTTAGTTTTTGGTGAGAATGAATTATTAGAGGATTGTTGCTCACTTTCTCCCCGGCTTATCATGTTTCCAAGAAGTCCTTGTATTCACCGCAAACCCGCACTCATTTTTCACCATTGTTGAAGGGAGAGAGAAATTTCAAATTTTGGTGAGTAAGAACCCTAATTTTGGTTGTGGGGAAGAAAGCTCTTAGTTTTTGGTGAGAATAAATGATTTTGAGGAGACAATAGGTTTTATAAGATAAATCAGAGGGAAACAAGTAAAAAAAAGGAGGGAACGAAAATATCAAACAAAAAAAACAACCAACTAACAGTAAGTGGAGTAGAATTAACGGTCAATGACGGATCCAGTATATGTTTCATTTCGAAAAATATTTTGGTTTAAGGTGGTAAGTTGCAAAAAAAAATTTAAAGATTGTTTTTCGCAAAACTGTGACTATAAAAGGTTAATCCTGACAAAAAAACTCTTAATAATACAATCGAAAATCCCAAATTGTAGATTATGCTCTCATATATGAATCAATATTCAAACTCGCGATGATAAGAAAGAGGCATAACAAATCTTTATAAAAGTATATATTAAAGGGAAAATTAACAGGAATAATCCAAACTATTGACCATCTTACCTAATTAATCCCACCTTCAATTATTCTCAAAATAATGCCAACTATTTCCCTCCCTTCTCAAAATTAATCCACCTGACTTGGAACCTGTTAAACAGGTTGAGAATGCCACGTGTCATATAGACATTGGCCAAAAAATAAATAAAAAGTAAAAAAAACTAATAAAACCTCCCTCCTCTTCCCAGCCACCGTTGCCCTCGGAAACCGCCACCTACCCACCCGAAACCACCTTCCCCCCTTCCCAGCAACCATTAAACCGGAAAACACCACCTACCCATCCGAAACCACCTTACTCTTCCCTTCCCAGCCACCACAACATCGAAAAACACCAGCTACCCACCCAAAACCACCTTATCCTCCCCTTCCCAGCCACCACTAACCCACCCGAAACCACCTTACCCTCCCTTTTCCAACCACCACTAACCAGGAAAACACCACCTAGTCACCCGAAAACCCCAACCGCCCACTCCTTTACCTCCCACACCGTACCTTCGCCCCAATCTTCTTCACAACCACCAATAATTTTCGTTACCCCCACGAATCTCCCATCACTTACCTCCATCCCTCAATTTTCGTTCACCCCCATCAGAGAGGGGAATGTGTATGGTCTGAATTGGGGCGCTGCGTGCAGGTGTTACCGGAAATGGGAAGGTGTGTGACGAGTTGTGTACATTGACGAGCAGAGAGGGGAGGGGGATACAGCGGTTTACGGGCTATGTGGGTGGAGGGAGAGCGAATGTGTGGTGGCTAGATGGTTTGTCGGCGATGTCTGGGTTCAGGGAGACCTCCAGTGGTGGTTGTTAGGAGGCGTGGTGGTGGCTTGGGCTGAAGAGGTTGATGTGGCGTGGTAGGAAGGGAGAGAGAATAAGGAAAGGAGTGGAGATGGTGGCTGGAGTGGTGGTGGGGTTCTTTTTTTTCTTTTTATTTTCTTTTTAAAGTGCAAGCAATAGAAATGTGCCATGTGTTGCCTTTTTACCCATTTAACAGGTTATAATTTAACTGAGATCGTTTTGGGAAGGATGAGTAATAGTTGGCATTATTTTGAGAATAATTGAAGGTGGGATTAATTCGGGAAGATGATCAATAGTTTGGATTATTCCTGTTAATTTTTCCTATATTAAAACGTGTAGACAACTATTGTAGCTTGCCATGATTCATCCATATAAGCATCTTGTTGTACGTGGTAATATGTTTTGAACATGCGACCTCATAAGTGGAATTTCGTAAATACTACCACTAAGCCATTTTCTTTTTGTTGTCAAATTGCAATTAGTAATTCCTTTTACTTTTAATCAAGTTTTGGGAAAAGGTAACATAATCCTTTTATATTGTTTAAATCGTTCTTAAATTATGTATCTAACTTTTTAATTATTAAAAATATACTTCCTCCGTTTTAATATAAGTGATATAGTTTCTAAAAATGGGTGTTTTGAAATAAGTGATACACTTTGGGTTTTTTCCTTCTTTGGTAAGTTTTAATGTGTTATTTTACAATTTTACCCTTATTAAAACTACTAAACCATGTTTAAATGATCTTAATAAAAATTAATTATTACTAACTTAATATTCTCTTTCCTCAGCTTACCACCTTCCCCCACCTCTCTCCACCACCTGACAACCATAACCACCCAAACTCCATTACCCCTAAAACTAAAACCTTTACAACCACCACCCAACCATCTACCAAAACGAAACTCTAGCCACCCTCCCCTCAACCTACCACCAAAACAAAACCCTAGCCACCCTCCTTTCAACCTACCACTAGATGAAAACCCTAACCACCGAAAGGACGACAACGAGAAGTAAAAGACCTAGGGCTTCGAGAAATCGACTGATTAGGGTAAGGAGGAGTAGAAATCTAGGGCTTCGAGCAAGAAGGAGGAGAAATCGAGCAAGAAGAAGGAGAAATCGAAGGTATTTTCACTCCGAGGTGTTTTCGAAGGGCTAGAGTGGGTTGTTTTTAGCAGTTGTAGAGTTGTTTTCGGCGGCTGTCTGGTGGTTTTAGGGAGGATTTCTGGTTTTCAGCAGGGTGTAGGTGGTTTGTGAGGGAGGGTGGTGCTTTTCGGCCAGATCTGAGTGGTTTTGAGGGAAGGTGGGTGTTTTCAGCGGCTGTGGATTTGTTTTCGAAGGCATCTGGTGGTCTTCGGCAAGGTATAGGTGGTTTGTATAGGTGGCAATCGGGTCGTTCGGGTCGGGTCTGGGTCGGGTCAATTCGGGTCGGGTCACTTTCGGGTCAGCTTGACTTCGGATCAATTTCGGGTCGGGTCTACTTCGGGTCTTCTACTTCGGGTCCGATCAGGTTTCGGGTATTTCAGTTTCGTATCGGGTCGGGTTTCGGGTATGTCGCTTTCAGTTTCGGGTTAAGTTAATTTCGGCTCGGGACGGGTCAATTTTTGGATCGTTGCCCCAAACCCCCAACAACGATACAAAGTTCTTGATCGTTGATCGAAGAATTGGACTTAGGCTTAAGGGGAGAATTGGTATCAGAGCAACACCTTTATATTGACTTTACTTGAAATTATGTCGAGAATTTACATGAAATTTAAAAATTATGGATAGATATTATTCAGGTCAGTCTCGGGTAGGGATGTCAGTGGGGCGGGTTTTGTGGAGACCCGCCCCGCACCCGCCCCAATTAGGTGGGGATGGGGGAAGGTTTCGCGGGGGATGGGGATGAAAACCATCCCCGCCATGGGTAATGGGGCGGGGGTGGATGTTAGTCCATACCCGCCCCATCCCCGCCCGCCCCGCCCCATCCCCGCCCCGTCTGAGCCCCGCCATAGGTATTCTCCAAAGGTCTAAAATCCTAAATGTTATTAGTTGTTTACTGCTTTCATTCGATATTATTATTTTCCAAAGGCTAAAATCCAAAATTACTTTTAAACTTTTGTTTTCCCCTCTCCCTTAACCCTAATAGATTGAGGCGGGGATGGGGTAGGTGCGAGGATTCGCGCGGGGAAAGGGCGGGTGCGGGGATTCGCGCGGGGATCTTATCGTGTCCCCATTGGGGCGAGGATGGGGACAAGATTTTCCCCCGCCATGGGTGATGGGGCGGGGATGAGGATGAGTTTTTCAGGCGGGGATGGGGATAGGAATGCCAACATCCGCCCCGCCCCGTCCCATTGACATCCCTAGTCTCGGGTAGGGTCAATTTTGGGGTCGGATCAATCTCGGGTTGGGTCAGTTTTCGGATCAGCTCAATCTCGCGTCAACATATTTCGGGTCGGGTATGGGTCAGGTCGGGTCAATTTCGGTTCTCAGGTCGGATCGGGTCGTTCTGGTCGGGTCAGCTTTGCCAGGTCTAGTGGTTTGTGAGGGAGGGATGGTGATTTTCGGCCAAATCTAATTGGTTTACTAGGGAGGGTCGGTATTTTCGGCCGGCTGTGGGTTGTTTTCGAAGGCAGGCTGGTGGTTTTGAGGGAGGATGGTGTTTCGGCAGGTGGGGGGCGGAGAGAGAGGGGGGCAATGGTGGTTTGTAGGTTGTGATTATTAATTTAATTATATACATCATCCCTTACTTTTCATTGTTTGATTACACTTAAGAAATTTTTCCTCAAAATACGTTAAAGAGACAATATATCACTTATATTAAAACGGAGGAAGTATTAATCATCGAACAAGAATTTTATTCTAACTCAATTAACAAAAAGTGAACCTGATGCATCATTGGAGCCACAAACCTAGTTTTATTAATAAGGTGAAAATAAAGTACGACTTGGGGTTAGATAATCTTCAAAACTAAAAAAACACATAGAATTATTTTAGACCTAGCCTCTCTCTCATAGACTCGTCACAAAAAAATTCTTTACACAAAACTCGGCTACATTGCACAAAGATGTACACACGTATCCACAATCACCGGACTCCTTACTATTGAGTCAGGATCCTCTCCATTGCAATAGATGTTCATTACTTTTATTTACACTATAAGGAGAGGATAAACTTGGGATGAAATATCCAAATCAACCCAACTCTTGGTGTAATTTGAGTAAATCACTGGAGATGATCCCCACTCCTTACTATGGCCACAAAACAAAACATGAGATAGAATGACAGACATCTAATAACAGTTGGAAATTAGCAAACACCTACAACATTAAAATAATTAAGACGCTATATTAGATCTTACCATGTTTATAACCTATACGTATGTTAAATATCATATTACCATGTATATTAGTATATACATTTTATTCATGTTAAATGAGAGGCGTTTTAAGATACTTTTGGCCCCTCATTTAACATGTAAAATGACCAAAGTGCCGCTAGTTAGATGTTTAGATATCGAACATCACTCAAACAAAACCACCAGGCAGGTTTTATAACCATTTCTGTTCACAGAAATACCCTCCCCTCAACGGCTCATCCCCCTGCTAGGCTATTTACTACCTCAACACCACCATGTGTAATGAGTTCCAATAGTATCACAAAGATCGACCTTGTCTGAAACCTTTTCCTCCATCATAAAGGCCCAAATTATCCAGATTCTGAATCATCCAACAGATGAAACAACACTCATCCTCAAAAGGAGCTCAAATTATCATCTCAACATTCTGAACTTTTCCTCTCAAGACTTAAATAAACAAATCAGAGAACTCAATCTTAGAGCCTTCCACTACAGAAATTTTAAATGTTATTTCTCCTTGAATCCTCAGGCTGAAACTGCTAACTTTCCCTCTCACCAGAATGAAAGAGATTACATTTGCACAGGCAATTCTCACAACAAACAAACGGCATTTCTCACAACAAACAAAACTGGGGTTAGCTACTGAAAATTAGCCCATGCAAGTCTACTCAAAATTACGAACCAAAATATTCTAGTGATAAACAACTATTCAGTCGACTTATTTGACAAAAGCTTCATTTCCTTTTTCTTCTGTAACTTATTCGAGTAAACCCTTGTTTAGACGTATAAACAAAACTCTCGCATTTGCACCCACCTAAGAGAGCATTGACCATACACCTGGGTGACAGGTGTATTGTGCACCCTCTCACATTTTCTTATATCACGTGTTCTACACATGAACACATACCATCGTGCAAATTGTATAATGGAATAGCAAACAGTGATAACAATTTAATAATTTCAAGCAAAAGTAATTATAACCTACTTCTAAAAAAAACTTATTCCCCCTCATATTCTTCATCCTTCTCTTCAGTTCTTCATCTTCATCATCCCATCTCTCTCTGCTTCTCCAAATTTCTTCATCCTCTTTATATTCTGATTCATTATATTCTGCTGTTACCACGCAGCACCAGCAGCGCTGACGATACCAGCCGCCGCAACACCCAGCGGCAGAACCTTTCATTCTCTTAGGTTTTGCACTTAGACATAATACACTAATATTCCAAATATTCTAACTTGTCCAAATCCCAGGCAAGCAATCAATTCAAATGTACCTATCTAAAAATTCCAAATAAGAACGCATAAACCTCATATGATACTACGTATGAGCTAAGCAATAGGAAAACACCAATCCACCTACACGCATACAATTACAAACTGCGCATTTCCAACAAAAACACAAAACAAATCCACCCAAAACAGAACACAAATTAAAGCATTTCACATGGTAAAAAAGGTTCGTGATAAATAAGATAAGCATTATAATCATCTAAAAACCATATCAATAGATTCCAAAACATAAAACAAAAATGTTCAACAGAAACGTAAACAAAAAAAAACAGCAACCGATTAAAAAGATTGTCAATCTAGAATCTGAGTTTGGAGAAAAACCAACGATTCTTTCCGGTCTTGAACCTATCTTCAAACCTAGCCTTAGTCTCCTTAGCAGCAGTAACCTTCTTATCCTTAGACGTAAGAGCATCAGTAGAAACAACATCCTTCAAATCAACATCAAGTGTGTAACGAGTTGGCATTATGTGATTGTAATTCACAACCTTCACGAAGCATTTCACCCTCGATTTCTTAGCTTGTTTCTTCGCTGAGTCTTTGCGGATCACCTTCTTAGGGTACTTGTTGATACCAGCAACGAGGCAGTGTCCGTAAGGGCGGTCGCGAGTTCCGTCATCGAAGTTGCGCACGATCACTGCCTTCCTCCCGGCGTACCGACCTTGGAGTACGATCACTGCTTTGCCTGGTTTCAGAAACTTCACCATTTTTTAGGGTTTTCTCTCTCTCTCTCTCTCTCTCACTCACTGGTATGTGCGCCGCGGAGGAGAGGGGGGAGTTCTTATAATCGGCGCGTGAAGGGGGGGTTAGGGAAATGGTGTTTATATATATGGCCCAATTGTTTTAGGGTTCGCTATGAAATGGGCTGATAAGGTTAAGCTTTTGTCTATCTTTTCACTCTTTTTAGGTCATTTTACTAATAGTATTTGGGCCCGAGTAATAGTAATGCCACGATGTTCTGCGCTGTACTTCCTCTATTTCTTAACACTCCCTCCGTCTCATACTATAGTGTTTGTATTTTATTTTGGGTGCCTCAAAATATTGTTCTTGACTTTTTATATTATATAAATATTAATTTTAATCAGGTTTAATCATCAAAATATAAAAATAATTTTTATTTTTAAGTTGTTATTGCGAAATCTCAAGGTATATTTTTAAAATATTATTTTTTATATAATTTTTATCTCTATTATATAAGTGAAGAGGTGGGAGGTGGATACCAAAAAGAAAAAAAAAAGGAAAAATAATTAAAATAAATCAATGAGTTTATTAAGTAATTAAGGTTTTATTTCTAAATTTAGCCATCAGATTTTTAATAAAAGATGTTCATAACTTCTAACTAAAATATCTAAAAACCTACAAAGTAAAAACAATTAAAAAAAATATCAACGATTATATTTTATTGAGATTTATAGATAGACACCCACTCTGCTATACTTTTATATACTTTTGAAATTTTTTATTTTGAAATACATGAGTAATTGATTGTTCATGAGTGAAGGCACATTTGATCAAATTGATCTTGATAAAGTATTTTAGCATGAGTGAGAAATATGATAAAGTATTTTCAAGTACTTTTGAATTTTTTCTCATTTGGACAATGAGCAAAAATACCTTACCAGGTACTATATAACAAAAGTTGTAGTTGATGATGGGGAGTAAGGGATGTTTTCAAAGAAAAATGAGCCAAAATGACTTTAGCTTGAAAATAAAATATGTTGTGTACCTTCATATTTTATCATGTTACATTAGCCAAAACACACATCGGATGCAAATAAAATTAGGATTTTTTTGTTCAAAACCACCTAAAATTTTCATGTTCTTAGAAACTCACACCTTTATGAATTTTTCTTTTAAATTTCCACCTATCATACCCAATTTTATTAGAAACTCCCACCACTTAATGATTTTTGTTAAATTCCGTTAACAAAACCGTGAAGTGGGCCCCCACATATGCATTTTATTATTAGTTTACGCTGAAATTGAAATCAATTTCATCAGTTTAAGAGCAAATCCTCAACAAATTTAGAGCAAATTTGAAACGAATTACAACTATTTGGAAAGAATTGCAACTATTTCAAGTTCCATTTTGTTAACAAAATGTATATGTGGGACCCACTTAACGGTTTTTTGTTAATAAAATTTGACAAAAACCGTTAAGTTGTGGGAGTTTTATTTAAAATTGTAAATGGTAGGTGGAATCTAAAAAAATCATTAAGGTGGGAGTTTCTAAAAACATGAAAAGTTTAAGTTGTAAGACGCGAATATCCATAAAATTATCTACTGTAGATTATAAAATTTCATAATAAAATTATTGTCGCACGCATCGCATGCATAGAAATCTAGTTAATCTATAATTAGAGTTATGAATGGTTAAAGTGGAATATTGACAAGCGTGACCAGTTAATATGATGCATCTATTAAGAAACATAAAAAATAATTTGGTAGTTTGAGTGTTTTTTTTTTACATTGGGGCCGCCTTTACATGGGAAGTCAAAATTCCCAAAGTTTCAATTCATATGAAATAATCCCCTTGATCAAATTCATAGAAATTTAGTAATTTCGTCCATTTTGTGGGAAGTCAAAATTTCTAAGAATTTTTGTAATTCCTCCATTTTGTTATTTTATTGTCAACCAAATAACTAACATATTTTTCAATTTCTAGTAATTTCTATTTCCTATGTTTTCTCATGTCAACCAAACAACCACTAAGATTACAAACAACGTTATTGTTCAAATGAACAGTTCAACATGACTCAGCAACCAAATCTCAATCCTTTACTTGTTATCTGTCCACTTTTGCCAGCGAATCATTTCTTTCCTAAACCCCTTTCTAAAATTTCACCTCCATTTTCCTCATCAGAGCTTCCTTCCTCCAGCTCCCATGACTCTCACCATAAAATCTGCGACCCATGCTATTTTGAAACCTCTTACGACCCCTAGAATTTATTTTCATTTGCAAATTAAATATTCAGTATTTGCTTAAGGTATTTCAAACCCGAAGAACAAAGGAAATTGATTTTGTGGTGTGGTGGGACTTGTGATGATCGAACAACAACAATGAAAAACCTCCAAATTAATGCCCAACAATGACATGCATGTCAAGACAATTTCATAATTTATTAGAGCTATGATCTGATTCATCTTTCCGGATTCGCAGGGAGTGGCGCTGAAACACATCAAACTAATATGCTCGAGAAGTTTCGCCATTATTTTCAGTGGGCTCTTCAATTCGTCATGTTCTTTTAATTTCTTGCTCACTATCAATTGACATGGAGCATCAAACTGACAAGGGGAATTAAAGAGGTTTGGTAATTTGCCAAAAGAAAGAAATAGGGAAGCAATCAACAAAAAAATAAAATAAAGGAAATGCTTTCATGGAAGCATCGGCCTGGACCTTACGCAACTTAGCATTTATAACATCAATGAATTTTCCATTGACTCAGTAATATTATCTTCAACATATCATAGGTAAATCAATGAAAGAGCTTTGATAAGTGCATTTCTCCATTTTGCTTGAATTTTCGAGAGATTCTCATTGACTCAATAATATTCTCTTCTTCCTCCTCTTTCATTTTCTCTTCCCTCTATTTCTCCTTGATTGTTCGAGACATTCTCATTCTTCTGTCCTCTATCTTGAATCGTTGTTTTTCTCAAAGGTAAGTAAGTGCATTTCTCTGAATTTTTTTTATTTTTTTGGTAGTAATTATGAGTTAGAATCAAAATGTGCATGGATATTTGGTTTAGTTTTAATGTTGAAGCTTGATGCTCTAAAATTTCCACATATTTGATTTGTGTTACTTTGTTTCATGGATTGAGCTTTTTGGAGCCATCGACTCAATAATATTATCTTCCACATATCATAGGTAAATAAGTTAACAATTATTCTTTTTGTTAGTGCATTTTGTTGGCTAAGTTCCTAATTGGATTGTTAGATTGGTATTTTTGCGAGATTCAGATTGTGCTCTAATGCTGAGTTATTGCAAACAAACCCTTAGTTTGAAAGATTAAAAAATTTTCATTTGGTTTTGACTTAAATTCTATTTTACATCTTGCACTAAATTCTTAAATTTGAGTTACCTGGTTTAATTAGTCATTATAAGTTATGCTTTGTTTTACTTAATCCAGGCAAGTAGCTTTCCCTTGTTTTCTTTACTTTTTCCCAAAAAAGGGGGCATTATTTTGAGGCTCCATATTGTCCAGAAGTTCATTGGGAGTATCTTGACCACTTTTTCTTCCTTTTACCATCCTTTTGGATAATGCTTGTCTGCTCTACTTTAAGGGTATTAAATATACACTTTCTTGCATTTTTACAGGTCAGTATTAGCTCTGCTTTCCTAAAAATATAGAGAGAAAAGCAGAGGTTCGTTCTTCTGCAATCATCTTCCATTTTATGAGAATCAACTTTACATAACAACACTTATATCACATTAACAAAAAATTATGCTCAAAGATTAACTGATGCTGCACCATAATCAGAGTATATAAATTCTATAAACTAAATCAAGAACATAAATTCTCAGGGATTTAACAACAACAATTACAAAGAGTATGCACTTAACATGATATTACAATAAATTAAAAGGATTTGCTAATTCTGACATCAACAGTTTATTTAACTAATCTTTTAATGCATCTATCTAATATTGTAATCCCTCGACTTTGTCGTATGAGCTAAAAGCCCTTTGATTAGATCTATCAAACATTGTGAATAACATGAAGAAGGAGTCTTACATGCTATACTTTTTACTGTAAAACAAAGTTGTACCTCAGGTTTAGTTTCCAATCATCGAAAGGAGTGTTTTTGTTATTAGTCTTTTACAAGTTTAGGTGATCCATTAATTTCTTATCGGATTTGTTCTATTTCCATGCAGACCATTTCACATTTCACGATACAAGAGGTGTTCACTGGAGATCTAAGGACGTTGTATTCGCCTACAGTAAGGCCTTATTTTTGTAATTATTATTGATAGTTTTAAAGGAGGGAGGGGACAAAAATGCTAAGGAAAAATTATTTTTAATAAGTCAACCTTTACCCTGTCTTCTAATATTAAGTTAACCTTTAAGTAATCCTGGAATAAGTTAACCTTGTATGGGTTTTAACTTTTAACGAGTTAGGGTGACCGATGACTTGAACAACCGGTAATTTTTTTCCCCACTTTTTCCACTTAATTTCCCTTGTTGACCACCACCACGACCCACTTAGCCTCCTCCTCCTCCACCACCCCTCACTACTCCCACCTGACCTCCTCCTCTCTCTGCTCCCTTTACTCCCCAACTGTCAACCACCATAAGACCCCTGCAAAACCCAGACGAACCATCGCCGGAAACAAATCTAGCTAAACCCAAAACAACCTCCACTGCCACCGCTCTTCCCGCATCGACTGGAAACCCCAACGCCCTCCTTCCTCACCGGAAAATTCCCACCCAAACCCTGCCCCTTCCCTTTGACAGAAAAGCCCAACCCAAACCCCACCATTTGCTCGCCTCTAAACAACAATGGTGAAGGGGCTTCCTCACTTAGCTTCAAAGCTCCTGGGGCGGTGGTGGTGGATGAAAATTATGGTGAATGGATTAAAAGGGGAGATCCCGGTCCGGCAAGTGGTAGTGGTTGTTGTGTGATGGATTAAAAGGGGAAGGGCGAGCGGTGCGTCTGGCTGAAAATCCCGACGGGACAGAGGAGGGAGAAGAAATAGGGGACAGCCGGCGGAGGGGAGCAGGTAACTGGGAAGATGGGGGTGGAGGGAAGAGGTGGGGGTTGTGTCGCTGGCGGCGAGAAGAAGGCCAATGAAGGTGGGGGAAAGAGGGGAGATGGAGGGAAATTGTGAAAAAAAATTATAAAAATAATAATTTAAATTTGAACCAATAAAAAAAGACACGTGTACATATACCTACAATAATAAGTTACCAACAGGTCATGACTTAATTTTAGAAGATTGGTTTACAAAATTAACTTATTCCAGGATTACTCAAACGTTAACTTAATATTAGAAGACAGGGTAAAGGTTGACTTATTAAAAACAATTGTACTTTCGTTGTCAGTTAATGTGGATTAGTTCAATGGTTAGATGCTTTCTTTCCAATCAGTTAATGTGGAGAACACTAAAGGAATTTGGCCTTGAGTATTTGGAAGAAATTCAGGATGCTGCTTTTAGAACTACAAGGGATATAGAAGATGCTTTGAAAGTACTCTTCTTAAAAAATACAATCTGGATCAAAAAGAGCTCAACCCTAAACAGCGAGAAGCTTACAAAAAAATTTGAGCATGTTAAAGCTGAAAGGCCTGGGGTGTTCTTCATTGATGGGCCGCGGGGACAGGAAAGACATTCTTGTATTGTGCCCTGTACGCAAAAGTCAGGATGATGGGTAAAATTGTTCTCTCAACTACTACTTCTGGTATTGCTGCTGCAAATTTGTCGGGTGGACGAATAACACACTCACGATTTAAAATTCCTATTGACTATAATGATTCTCATATGTAATGTGCCCAAACAAGGCAGTCTTGCTGCCTTATTGAAAGAAACAACATTAGTTATTTGGGATGAAACATCAATAGCACATAAAGCAAACATCCATGCCCTTGACCTACTCCTCAGGGATTTGTGTGCGCCCGACCTTCCGTTTGGTGGAAAAATTGTGGTGCTGGGGGGAGATATCAGGCAGGTTTTACCTGTTGTTCCTCAAAAGACATAGCGAGAAGATGTGCAAGCGAGCTTGGTTTGTTGAGATTTGTGGCCTGAATTCCAAAGATTTCATCTTACTGAAAACATGCGAGCTAGGGAAGGCCAATTTTTGCATACTTTTTACTTGCTCTAGGAGATGGCAAACTCCAACTTATAGAGCAAGATCTTGTCAAAGTGCCTGATGAAATCATTGTGACTTTTGAAGACATTGATGAACCTGAACCTGTACATAAAGTTATTCCATTGTTTTCTAGAACTCAAATCTGATTTTTTCACTCCTCAAAACTTCATTGATCGTGCAATACTAACGCCAAAACATGAAGATGTGGATGCAATCAACAACTACTTGATTGAACGGTTTCTTGGTGAATCTATATCATTCAAAAGCTTTGATAGTGTCTTCGATGACAATTGTAATGTCTACCCAATAGAGTTCCTGCATACAATTTGCCCAAGAGGCATGAGCCTACATCGGCTACATGAACTCATTTTGAAGAAAGATTGTCCAGTCATCTTATTGCGCAACATCGATCCATCGTCTGGTTTATGCAATGGAACTCGCTTGACTTGCAATCGATTTTTTCTAAACATTATAATATGTGAAATTGCAACTGGATACTATGAAAGGAAACAAATCATACTTCCAAGGGTGAAGCTACGCCGCATCCTTGAATTTTTCATTCCAGTTTCAGCGGAAGCAATTAATTTCATATCAAACTTAGTTTTGCCATGACAATCAACAAGTCACATGGCCAAACATTGAATCAAGTTGGCATATATCTCAGACAACCATGCTTTTCCCATGGTCAGCTATATGTTGCCCTGTCACGTGCACGCAAATCTACTAACGTCAATGTTCTTTCGAAGCCACTGACACTTGACCAGCCCAAAATTTATGTGAGGAACATGATATCTTTTGAAGTATTGCTACGTGCAGGCATCATATAGCCTCCACTAATATAGCAGTAAGCATCATTTTTTTCCTTCTTTTTTTGCTGTAAAAACTTTGTATTTAAGTCTTTACATGCCCTGCTAACTTTTTAATCTTTCCTTTTGTCGAGTCTAATTATGACATTTGTCTAGCGTTTGCCTTGTAAAAATTATGCACCTCTTACTTTATAGCATGTTATTACATTTTGTATTTTGATTCTAGAAACATTGCAATATAGTTTTCCATCAATTCTAAGTTCAAGAAGCAAATTTTGGAGTTTTTTGAAAGCTATTTAAAAGTTTTTTAATTCCTTTCACAGTTATTTTGCTGAATTTATAAACATTATATGAATACAAACAGTATACAACATAGATTGCTATTAAAGGTCACGTACCTATCATCACATGTAGACGTAAATAATGATAGATGCAAAAATAGAAGGTACCTAAAATTTCATCACTGATACACAACTGATGCTGCTCGATGAAGATGGTTCATAAAGTGACAAGCAGTACAATAACAAATATAGCATTTTGGGCTCCTTGGAAATTTAGTTAAGCCATTGTATTTACGAAGCGGTGAAACACTCATGCCAAGCGAGAATAATCGAAAGCTCCTTGTTTTACCTGAGTAGACATGAGATGATGTCAAGCTTAACAAGTTATCATTTGTCAATCTTTTAGGCATGATATTTTTCTTGCTTTCTTGAGACCAGTTTTTAGCCACCCACAATATGGCCTTGGTAAAATTTGTTATAGAGAGAGAAGGAGGTATACAAAGAAAAGAGATCTAAAACAAAAAATATAATGGAACTGTTAGAGAGAATGGGGGTGTACTACATACATTACCAAATATCAATCACAGGCGATGGAATTTCTCCGTATTGCATTTCCATAGCAGCACCTTATTCTTAAGATTTACTATGCTCAATTGCTGATATCAATCCTGTGAAAGACGCAAGTATGCTTATCACGAAATGAGTTATTATCTCAATTTTCCTTAAGTTGATGTGAACTTCATCTTTAAATTTTGTTAATACTATTGGGTTTTTAAGTTGTGGAACTTATAGTCTTGAAAATATAATGCAATCAAGTTGTATGATCCTAATCAACTCAACCACCATAACACGTTTTCAAGGACTCCGAAGGCTCCTCTTCCATTATACCTGCACTGGTTGTATCCAGGTACTGACAAATAGTTGTTTGACGATCAACAAATAGTAATCGTGCTAGAAGAAGAATATTGTGTGATAAATTTTGTAAGTCTACTGATATTTTAAGCATAATTTCTTCCCATTTTATAATATCCATTCCTGATCCATTTTGGAATTGAAGTGTTACTTTATTTGGGGAGGGAAAAAATCACGTGAAGGTTAATTGGTAAAGGGCGAAAGGCACTCATCTATTTTCTCAAAGCACTTTCTTATTTTCTAACATAATTGTTTCATTTATCTCCATACAAAAGTTACTTGTATATAAAAGTTGATAACTACGAAATGCTATAATTATCTATAACAATATATGTGCTTGCTACACAATTCTGGTTGTATCATCAAATACCATGTATGGTAGCTTGGCAGACCCAGCCTATAGGTCAGTCTGAGCCATTAACATGCAGAGTCAGAAGATTTTCGTGTTTATAGGCTTATGCTTTTTATTTTCACATTGCCAATATTTCCAGGCTAGAATTTTCGAGTTTGCAGGCTCAAATTATTGATTTTCAGACTGCAACTATTGATTTGCAGACTCACGTTATTGAGTTTGAAACTGCAATTGTTGCGCTTACAGGCTGAAATTGTTGAGATAGAGGCTAACATGGAGCAAATTGACCCTCATGTGATTGATGGGCAAGATATTGCTGATGTAGACAATCACGAAACGAATAAGGAGAAAGACGATACTGTGAATAGAGTTTCAGGTGAAGAGGCAAGTAAAATGTTCAAGCTAAGCATTTGACTCGTTCTGGTAGGTGTTGGTCTTTGTAACGTTACTGATGTAAGTGTAAATATCAAAGGTTTAGCAACAACGTCAATTGCAGTATGGAATACTGCTGTGCATTAATGTGTAAGTGCAAATTTATTTTTATTATCATGTAGTTTTCATTAATAGTATAAAGAAAATGCTACTATTTGGTGGCATGATTCTAACTTTACTCTTACTTTGATACTTGGTATTTGGTCTTATGAATGATTCATCCACACAAGTAACCAAAGACCTTGTACGTACTCCTAGTGCTTCTCATGACATACCAGTTTTAAATTCCATGGTCTGCTGCAAAAGAGTCAGTAGTTGGAGTATTTGACTAGATAGTCATTGTGTATGACTGCAGTTTTTCTTTATGAAATTAGTTCCCTTTCAGTTGGCATAATAATGGAATAAGATTTTAGCTCATTTAGATGCAGTTCCTTTTCAGTGATTGCTTAGTAAAATTGAGAGCTCAATCTTTAGCTCTCTCTTCTTTTATTTGGGAGGAACGTTGTAATTGAATTAGCTATGTACACTTGTTTACTTGGCATAACTCTATTTCTTTAGCACGTGTTAAGTTTGTTTGTTATATGTAGTGCGTTCATTTCCTCCAAAAGAAGTATTTGCTTAATTCATTGAACCTCTTAGGCCACTTTGCATTGCCGCAAGCTGGAACTTTGCTTTTACTGGATCCCTTCCGGGATTACTAGCTGACAAATAACAGATTGATGAATTCGACCACATTACATCATATATAGTAAGTGGCTTTTAATATTTTGTCAAACGAAAAACTCTAAGCAGCTATATTTTAGCTAGCTATTACGTGAGACGGAATTTGAGGCGGGTTTCACGAGTAGTGTGTGTATAAAATGCCCTTTTAAACTCGTGGGAGAAATATTTAGCAAACAAAAGGTTGGCCAAATAGCCAAACTCTTGTCGAAAACATTGTTTCTTTTCTCATATTTCCACACTTTGCAATACTTATACTTTTAAAGTGTGTCGCCTTTTCTAATTCTCCTTCCTTGAATGCACGTCATTAGAAAACCAAGATCTCGGGTTATTTTTATTTGCAAACACTTTGCATGAGTCTCAAAATCCATGTAGTTATTGGAGTAAAGTAGCTCCAAATATGTAGCATTCACAGCTTCCAGAGACTTAATATAAAAATATCTAATCAAGATTTGCTCTGATTTCACTTGTTTTAGTGGTTTGATTAGTAGCCTAAGGTTTAAACTACTCATCTTGTTTATAACACCTTGCTTTGCCTTTGATTAGCTAACTTATATTTCAGTTTCTAATAGGAAAAATTGCCTAGAATAATGCAACCTTTTGGCGATTTGCAAATAATAATGCAACCTAAAGATTATTCTGGAATAATGCAACCTTTATACTCCATTAAATGGGGTAAAATCGGATTTAACCTAAAGAAGAGGTTAATTGAGACACGTGTCGTTTAGTTATTGGTTGTCATATATAATTTTTTAAAAAAATTATAAACAAAAATATTTTAAAAAAAAACCAAAAAAAAAAAACAACCCCCCTCCTCCCTTCCCCAGCCATGAACCCACCAGCCACCCCACGCACCTCCCTCACACGGCACCAGCCAAGCGGCCGACGCCACCAGCACCTTAAAACACCCAGACGCCGCCAACGAGCCCAATCTCTCCAAGCACGCACCTCCCTCTGTCCGGCAAACCACCACGCATTCCCCCTTTCGCGCAAACCATCGTACCACGCCTCCATCCACACTGCCCGCAAAACGACCGTTTCGCACACCCTCCTTCCCTCTGTTCGGTTGATAGTGGCGGGGGTTAATAGCAGCGGCGGCGGGGGTGGGGGGAGTTGATAGCAGCGGCAGCGGGTGCGGGGTGGGGGCTGATAGCAGCGGTAGAGGGTGCGGTGGTGGGGGTTCATAACAGCGGTAGAGGGTGTGGGGGTGGGGGTTGATAGCAGCGGCAGCGGGTGCGGGGGTGGGGGGAGTTTCGTGGGGGAGGTTGGGGCTGGGGTGGGGTGGGGGAGTTTCGTGGGGGAGGTTGGGGCTGGGGTGGGGTGGGGTTGGGGGCGGGGAGGGTGGGCTGGGGTGGGTTTTTTTATATGTATATAATTTTTTTTATATTAATATATTAATTAAAATTTAAAGTTTTAAATAAAAAATTACCAATGCTTCAGGTTACGGTCATTTGTCCTGTTTAAAATAAATGGGGTATTAAGGTTGCATTATTCCAGAATAATCTTTAGGTTACATTATTATTTGCGAATCGCCAAAAAGTTGCATTATTCTAGGCAATTTTTCCTTTCTAATATAAAACATTATCAAATTGTCTTCTTGGATATGTACCTTCTAATCCATGCCTCCTAAAAGTCCAAAATCAGTTGTATAAATGTCGTCCATCAGATATAATAACTTGTTTGCTTATAATATTATCAAATGAATTGAAAATCAAGTTACACACCACATATATGTTGAACTGAGAGAGGAACCAAAGGGGTGTTGATTGGGGTGATATTGAAGCTGAAAATAAGGAACATTGTTTATGTGATTGTACTTAATAATGCTGAAAACATATTACAAGCATGGGCTTGTTGTCCTTTGCAATCTTCTTTTCCCTATCTTTCAAATATTGTTATTGTGCATCACTCTTTAGCCAACTCCCCAACATGAATTTACCGATTACACCCCTCAAGTTTTTGGGCAAGCAAAATACTATACCAGATATGCTTATATAATTCTGCAGAATTCATTTATAGCTTGACCAAAAAGTCATATGGTGGCAACGTTTTAATTCACTTCTCATTTGTTCCTCCGATTAAGGTACTTAATATTTATTAAGTTTCCTTCATGATCAATTATCTCTATACTATAAGGGAAGAAGGGATGGTGGACAGCAAAATTAAAAAAAGAAAAACAAATAAAATAAATCAAGCAATCTATTAAGTAACTAAGTTTTATTTCCAAACTTAGCTATCATATTTTAGCAAAAAATATTTAAAACTTCAAACTAAAATATCTAAAAATCTACAAAGTAAAAACAATTTAAAATAATATCAATGATTATATTTTCTTGAGATCTATAAGTAGACACCCACTTTGCTATATGTTTACATACTTTGTAATTTTTTATTTTCAAATACATGAATAAGTGATTGCTCATGAGTAAAGGCACATTTGATCAAATTGAAACATGATAAAGTTTTTAAGGATGAGTGAGAAACATGATAAAATATTTTCAAATACTTTTGAGTTGTTGCTCATTTGAACAATGAACAAAAAATAGCCTTGCCCGGTACTATATAATAAAAGTTGTAGTTTATGGTGGGGAGTAAGGAATGTTTTCAAATAAAAATGAGTCAAAATGAATTCAGCTTGAAAAAAAAATATGTTGAGTACCATCACATTTTATCATGTTACAATAGACAAAACACACATCGTGTGCAAATAAAATTATCTACCCTAGATTACGAAATTTCATAATGAAATTGTTGTTGCACGAATCGCGTGCATAGAAAGCTAGTTTATTTTATGCTCACATCACTTAGTCTACACTCTGTTTGCTTATTTCAAACATTAGAAACTTTATTTCTCTGTCTGAAAACGCTTTTGAAAAGTATTAAAATGATGTTATTGCCTTGTATCATAAGAACTCAATTCATCAACATTTTCTTAGCATATATTGAAGTCTTACTGCTACATTCTGAATGTGCATATGTTTTTGTCTGTAGTCGTACATCACATATTCTATTGTACTGACAGACAAAATCAAAGTCGTTTACACCAAAAGTCAAATGTGACCAGAAAGCCGACCAACTCAATCCCCGACCAAGCTTATCAATGTATTAAATTCACCAACGAAATGGTAATTAGCATAATAAGCATGTAATACACAACTCAAATATTTAGTATCTTTGTATTTTTTTTTTCATCTAAAGTCGATTACTGGTAAGCTCTCTCTCTTTTTATCTTGATTGTGGGATTTTAATTTGTGTTTAATCAATACAATTGGTTCTTTTGTCTTCCATTCTTATCCTTGATGCTAATTGATAGTTGGCTATGGCAATCAATTCATGAATTTGGTAAAACGTGGATTTTTAGTTCTTACTTAAATTGCCACTGTTATAGAAGGTTATAGAAGGCAGGAGCCTGTTTCACAATTTTTTTTCATATCACATTTTTTCATATAGAAGGCAGTATTATAATGAATATATCACAACATCGAATTGGTTCTAATGATTAACGATTTGTGAAAAATAATTTTAACTTGCAAATATTACTACTTATTATTAACTTAACAGTTTCTACGCATAAGATTATACTTGCAACCTTTTTAAAATGTAATGAACACAAGAGTTTGGTAAAATATGCAGAGCAATGAAATGAGGGCTACACTATTTGATGATGACATTCAAAAATTCGAACAAGCATTGCAACAAGGCGAGGAATATGAAATCTTGGACGTGCCGATCCGACCAGTTCCACAACAATATCAAGTCCAGCCTAATGAATTCCAAATGAATTTCAATGAGCGCGTGAAAGTCATTCTTATCAATACTAAAGCTGCTGCATTGCTGCCAAATTATTTCAATCTAGCAGCTGTGCCACGCGATGCCAAGTGTAATACCCCGAATTTTCAAAGCTTATTTTATTATTTATTAAGCTTTAATATTATTTTCCACTTAAATTTATTTACTGATAATTCAATTAAAAATGATTTAATTTAGTTTTGAATTATTTAACAATTCCATTTAAAAGATTTAATTGAAATGTATTTTATTTAAACTAATTGTTTATTTACATTTTTATAAATAATTTTATTATTGTTCTTGGAATCACAACATAGCTTTGGAGAACATTCTTATTCACAACCCAAATGAGCCCAATCAAGCATGTATCAAGTCCATAGCCCAATTAGTATTTTAGCCACACACAAAACAAAACAAAAAAAACCAAAAAAAAAAAATGAATCAATCATCAGATTCATCACTCATCAAGACCATCATCTCCTTCCTTTCCCTTCTTCACGCTGGACAGAGCAAGAGCAAACAAAAAAAAATTCAACACATCAACCACCCTTGTCAGGAGAGTTGAACTCAATCCAGTACCACAAATTCACTGAGTAAAATCAGCACCATAGTCAAAAAGAGATCTCAAACACCATACCTCACCATATTCACCATTAATGGAGCTTGACTCCAAAGCTCAAAATCTGACCAAATTGTTCTATAAATACCAAACCAAACCCATTCAATTGCTCAAGCAAACCACACTTTCAAGGTTTGCTTCAATTTCTCCCTCTTCTCTTTCAATTTCTGATTTTTGTTTTGAAAAAAAATAAAATTAAAAATTACAACTTCAAACAACCTTCTCTGACCACCGGGAACAACCAAACGGCCACCACCGCACCTCCGCCAGCCCAAAACACCATCCTCGCTGCACCGCCTTCGCCTGAAACAAACGCGCCTAGCACCACCACGCATCACGCCACCCTGCTGCCGCCTTCTCAAAACAGAACGCAGCCAGCCCTTCGCAACACCACACACCACGCCCAGCCTTGCTGCCCTTCGCCTGAACCGGCCGCCTGAACCACAACCACCAGCACCTCCCTTCTTCCTCCTCCTCCCCTGCTCCTCCCTTGCAAGCCCTCCTCTGTTTTCCCCTATCCTTTTTCTTAAACTGATTTCATGAAATCAGTTTCCCCTCCTTTTATTATCACGTTTTTTTTTGTTTTTTTTTAAAAAAATATTTATTTACTTATTTAAAATTAATTGGTTGCTTAATGGTGCTTGACTTAGTCTTTAATGACTTAAATATATTTCTTATGTTTATAAAATAGAGTTAGTTTTCTATATTTAGAATAATTGTTTAAGTTAATGAAAATTAAAAGTTAAAGTAATCTTTAAGTACTTAAAATAATTTTTATAATTTGACACCATAAACTTTGATTTATAAAAACTCTTTTGAATCTAATTAATCAATTTTGTTTAAGTTATTTGAATTAGTTAACTTGTTTACTTTATATATATATATATATATATATATATATATATAGGATTGGGCTCTTATGAGAATACCCTATTTATATGAGAGCACACCTCTTATATGAGAACAAATCTGAACCGTTGATAAACTCAGATCTACGACTCTCATTAAACGTCCCAAATAGAGGATCAACAGCCCAAAAGGGGCAAAACAGATGAGAGAAAAGAAAACAAAAGAAAAAAACGGATGAGAGAGAAAACCTAAACCTTCTAATCCTTGTCTGAACTTCAAGCAAAAACCCAGGTAAAAAACTCCCAAAATTGTCAATATTGCTTTCAAATTTCGAACTACATGTGTTTAGATTCTTCACATTGATTCTACTGTTAAGAAATTTTCTAAGAAAAACATAAATTTTGTTGGTTTGAAGAGGAAGAAAGGTTACGCAATTACACAACGATATTGGTTTCAATCGAATAGAGGTAAACAAAGAACGAGCAGCCTTTGATGCAAAATCTTCAGATACTTGCGAGAAAGTAAGTACAAATTTAGAGGATACTTGCGAACGAGCAGCCTTTGGTTTCGTGACTTTTTTACTCTCGATTTTGATTGTGTTTCTTGCTAAAATTTCAGTGAATCAGCGGAATTCCAGCTTTTAGAGGGGCAGCCATTACAAGTAGCTCTATCTAGTGTGCAAGTAATTGCAAACTGTAACTTGTAAATTTCAGTAATATACTTCTAATCTTAGTTGGCTTACATCAACTTCATGCCTCTTATTCTTTTCCTACTACTCTTCTCTTTTAAGTAGCTTAACCCAAATAATTAAACTAAAGCAGATTCATGCCCACTTAATACATTTTGGACTTCATATTCATACTAAACAAAACTTCCTGGTCTCTAAATTCATAAATGCGTGCTTAAAAGTCGGTGAAATTAGTTATGCTCGTCAGGTGTTTGATGAATTCCCACAGCCAAGTAGATATATGTGAAATGCAATTGTTGGAGGGTATTGTAAACTTCCTGGTCTCTAACTTCAATGCAATTGTTGGCCAATTTTTTACTTGCTAGTTCAAATGATTTTCCTTTACCTTATGAAATGGTCATTTTAAGATTTGAGGTGAATTGAGTTAGTTCTTTGTTTGGGGATGATAGTATATCTTTGATTGAAATAGACTTATCGGTGTAGGATTTTCGAAGAACTCGAACGAATGGATAACATTGTATTAGTGAGGCGAATTTTTTATTTGCTAGTTCAAATGCTGTTCCTATACCTTACAAGATGGTCATATTAAGATTTGAGCTGAATTGAGGTAGTTCTTCGTTTGGGGATGATCATATATGTTTGGTTGGAATAGACTTGTCGGCATAGGATTTTCGAAGAACTCGAACAATTGATTGAATAATATTGTTTTAGCGAGGCCAATTTTTTACTTGCTAGTTCAAATGCTGTTCCTAATCACTTCCTATGCCTTACAAGATGGTCATTTTAAGATTTGAGCAATATAGTGTTGGTTAAGTGGTGACTTTGCCAGGGATTGCAATTGTGTGGGGTTTGGTGGTTATGGTCATGGTTTACTCTGTAGGACACATCTCTGGTGCCCATTTCAATCCTGCTGTCACCATTGCCTTTGCTG
This sequence comes from Patellifolia procumbens, assembly GCA_947645195.1. Taxonomy (NCBI): domain Eukaryota; kingdom Viridiplantae; phylum Streptophyta; class Magnoliopsida; order Caryophyllales; family Amaranthaceae; genus Patellifolia; species Patellifolia procumbens. The sequence goes on from CANSGD010000372.1 coordinate 389,912, forward strand.
CCTGCCGTAGATTTCCATGGAAACCGGTTTCATTTCCCTTCCATTTTTCTTAATTACTCACACCCACCCACCACGTTGTGCACTAGTAGTTACTAGTTAGGTTGGGAAGTTGTGATTGTGTGAAGAAGATTGAATCAAAATACTTCCTTTTGAGTAGGCCAAATTGGAAAATCAGTTGGATTGCTAAAATCAAATTTGGGGTAGTTTTATTGTCAGAGTTGCAATCCTTCAATGATAGAGTTTGATTAGGTGAGTGTTGCTCTTGTCATAGAAGAAGTGTTTTTTTTTTATTAATTTGATGTATTGCTTGAATGGCCATGACAGGAATTGTTTTACATGATGGACATTTATGTTCTTAACAATTTCCCATTCTATATATCCAACTAAAACAAGTTCAATATTGAATCAGAAATATTAGTATGTTGAAAAAAATTGCTTTGGAAACCAATATATCGTGGGTATTTCCTAATGTAGATCTGATATATGCAAATTGTGCATATATTGGTGGCATTTTTGGTGCAATTTGAGAAAATAATTTCAATCACTCGTTCTAATTCTTGGAAAATCCTAGGCCGATAAGTCTATTCCAATCAAACCTATATTATGATCCCTAACCAAAAAATTAACTCACTTCAAATAGTAAGAATACACACACATTACTCTCAAAACAAATTGACATAAAAGAAAAGATGATATTCTATTCAGAAATAATTAAGGAGTTGGAAGGAAATTGCTAGTTTGATCCAGATTTTTGCTAGATATTCTATTCAGACAAAAATGATTTATCCAATGTCAGAGCTTGCTTTCATGTTCATAATCTTTGAGTCTATTGCGCTTTGAGATGATATTTAGTTAATGTTCATTCCGTTAATGAAAAATTATTTTGAGCCACCATGTATGGTGTAGGATTCTTTTTTTGTCCTACTAACTTTCTATTTTGTGCAATGTAGGAATAGGGAACATAACGGAAGTCATCAAGATATTAGATGTTACAGAAGAAGGAGGCGCAAGGAAAATCTAAGCCCAATTGTGGATCAAAGGATTCTACAAGACATTATGTCAGAATGCGAGAAAAATAAGTAATGTTTACTAAAATTTAGAACATGAATGACATAATTTAGGAAATATTTGAATAGATTTAGGACATGTGTATAATATAAATATTTGAATAGATTTAGGACATGTGTATAATATAACGATTTGAACAAGTAATGTTTACTTATGCATTATTTCGTAATTCACTTTTTGTGAAACTTTTGAATTGTTGATAGAGTCTTCTAGCTTCTTATTCATCTTCATTTTTGTAGTTAGATATTAAAGTTATCGCAACTAATAATTGAGTTGTAAATTCATGGTAGAAGTTTTTCAACTTAAAAAAGTAGTAGAGAACATGAACAAAATTTAGAATATGTTCTAGATTTTTGCTCGTATGTTTTAAATATTAGTTCATATGTTCTAAATATTTGTTCCTATATTCCGAACGTTTGTTCTTATGTTCTAAACTTTTTGTTCTTATGTTCTACTGTTTTCTTATTATGTTCTAAATGTTTGTTCTTATGTTCTAAATGTTTGTTCTTATGCTCTAAATATTGTTTCCTATGTTCTAAATATTTGTTCTTATGTTCTAAATATTTGTTCTTATGTTCTAAATGTTTGTTCTTATGTTCTAAATGTCATTTCTTATGTTCTAAATATTTGTTCTTATGTTCTAAATATTTGTTCCTATGTTCTAAATGTTTGTTCCTATGTTCTAAATGTTTGTTCCTAGGTTCTAAATATTTGTTCTTATGTTCTAAATGTTTGTTCCTAGGTTCTAAATATTTGTTCTTATGTTCTAAATGTTTGTTCTTATGTTCTAAATATTTATGAATTTCAGTGAAGAAGATGATCCCATTAAAGAAGGAGAAGAGCTTGACAAGGAACAAAGAACGAAGAACAAAGTACAAAAGAAACGCATTAAGAAGGAGATGCATGAGAAGAAAGCAAAAAAGAGAAAAAATATCAAAGAAGAAGACTATGAAGAAGAAGAAGAAGATGATGATGATGATGATGATGATTGTGTGGAAGTTGATGGTACAAAGGCAAGGGCCTTACATCAAAGTGTTTCAACCAAGAAGTTTATGTCGATAGTTCTCAAGAATTTGTCTCCATCACATAAGGATGTCATAAGGAACATAGGCTTTGGAGGGTTTTTAGAGTTGGATCTTAGTTCACATAATTCATCTTTTTGTGATAAATTAGTACGAAGTTTTGATATAGATAGAATTAGTATAAAGCTTGATGAAAATCAAGAGATCGATGTAGATTTATATTGTTTATGGCTTTCCAAAAGGTGGGGAGCTAATAGTTGAACCAAAAGAGGATGAGGAGGAGAATTGGAGGTTGTTTTTGAAAAGATGGAGAGAAACATTTGGACTTAGAAAAGGAAGTCCAAATAATTCAAAGGTTATTGCTGAGGTTGAAAGGCTTAAGAGACAACCTATATGTGATGAGTTCATATGGAATTTTATCGCTTGTGTTGTCAATTGTTGTATTCGTTCAACAACAAATGATGCATTGAACTACAAATTTTATATAGTTGTATGGACACCAAAAGAATTATCAAACTGAATTGGTGTGAGTTTGTGTTTAGAAGTGCACGTGAGCATGCCAAAGAATGGCAAAGGAGATCTTCCCACTATACCGGTCCATTGCCTTTTTTGATGGTAATTGTATTGATAACTCTCTTTTTTCTTATATTTATTATTTTTCATATGTATACTAACCAAGATTTTATATGTTTGTCAGATATGTTACTTTGATCGTCTTCAAAGATCAAAAATTCAACATCCAAGAAGGATCCCACTTACTTCAATATGGAAGAAAGAATTGATGAAAGATAGGATGCTTTTAGAAAAGCAAAGGGGTTTTGGAAAAGGAGTTGTACCTGAGAGAATAAAAGACTCAAACATGAAACAAGAAAAAGGCAATGAACAAGATGCAAGAGTTTGAACCCCAACCTCAACTACTCCAAATGAAATGAAGGTAAAAAAAATTAAACTTGTTAAAAGTAATTCAAAACATTGTTTCTCATTCAAGTCAATATATTCCAAGTCACAAATAATACTCATGTTCTAAATTTTTGTTCTTATGTTCTAAATTTTTTGTTCATATGTTCTAATTTTTTTTTTCATATGTTCGAAATGTTTGTTCTTATGTTCTAAATGCATGTTCTTATGTTTTAAACTTTTGTCAATATGTTCTAAACTTTTATTTATATGTTCTAAACTTTTTGTTCATATGTTCTAAACTATTATTCTTATGTTCTAAATTTTAGCTCTTATGTTCTTCTTCTTATGTTCTAAATGTATGTTATTATGTTATAAACTTTTGTTCATATTCTCTAAACTTTTGTTCTTATGTTCTAAACTTTTTATTTTTCATTATGTTATATATGTAGGACTTTCTTAATAATTTTGGAAACTTGGCTAAATAACTTGTTGGGACCTTGAAGAAATGTATGTGATGATGGATAAGGCACGGGTATCTTTCAAGAAGAAGGTGAACAATTGAACAAACTTATACATGGTATATGCAACAAGTACCAACAAATCACAAATCCATCCACATCAAGCTAAGACTTGTTTGATGAGCCACAATTCATCAAAGAGTTGGATGAGGCCATGACAAGAGCTTGGGAAAAATTCAACGGAAAGAAACCAATTGATATTACTCCACCAAACTTTGTCTTGTTGAGTCAATCGCGTACATGTAGGGAGGGAGATGCTTCTTGTAGTAAAGCAAACATCGAAAATCAAGTTGTGCAAGAACATGGCGATAAAGACTTGATCATGGATGAAGATAACATAGAGACACCTCCAATGGACAATTCAAATCAAGCATATGATGAACAAGATGTTAATCAAAGAAAGAGGTAAATAACAAACACATAGTTACATTAAGAATGTAATGAAGAAAGTTTGTTTTCATATTATATAGAAAATTTGTATTATCATTCTAATGAATTTTATACACTATAATACATTTGTTTTATTGGATATGTAACGATATTTGAAATTTTATGATAATTAAAGTTTTTTTTTCATATGTTCTAAACTTTTGTTTCTACGTTCTAAACTTTTGTTCTTATGTTCTAAACTTTTGTTCTTTATGTTCTAAACTTTTGTTCTTCATGTTCTAAACTTTTGTTCTTTATGTTCTAAACTTTTGGTCTTGTGTTGTAAATGCATGTTCTTGTGTTCTAAATTATTGTCCATATGTTTTAAACTTTTGTTGTTATGTTCTAAACTTTTGTTCTTATGTTCTAAACTTTTGTTCTTATGTTCTAAACTTTTATTCTTTATGTTCTAAACTTTTGGTCTTATGTTCTAAACTTTTGGTCTTATGTTCTAAACTTTTGTTCTTATGTTCTAAACTTTTGTTCTTACGTTCTAAACTTTTGTTCTTACGTTCTAAACTTTTATTATTCTTTTATACATTAATACATTTGTTTTACTGGATATGTAATGATATTTGAAATTTTATGATAATTAATGTTTTTCTTGCATATAATAGTGTCAGGAAAAGAAGTTAGTGAGGAACCCAAGAGGGGGAAAAGGTTTTCTGAAAACCTTCCATCTTACTTTCGTTCACCTTTTATGGTGAAATATGACGAGGTGTTCAAGAAAATGGATCGACATAAGAAGAAAATAGCAGACTTTGCATTTGCCGAAGCACCAGAGAAGTATTTTCTATAATTCACATTACTCTTTCTTATACCATTACCTCTTAGTTACATGCATGATAACTAAACAATGACTTCTTTTTCTACTTTGAAGTGACCTCTTGTATAGGGGTGTTCATTTCGGATTATCCGATCCGATCCGAAATTTCGGATATCCGAAATTTTCGGATCGGGAGAAGTGCGATCCGAATCCGATCCGAAAATTTCGGATACCCATTTTTTCGGATATCTGAAATTTCGGATCAGATACCCGGATTATCCGATCCGATTTTTATGGGGGAAAAAAGTTTAAAATCAAATTTATTTAATGAAACATTTTACGGATATTTCGGATCGGATCGGATATTTCGGATCGGATCGGATAATTATCCGAAAAATATCCGATTTTTTAAACATTTTTCGGATAATTCGAATTATCCGAAAAAGCCAAAAGGGTGATCCGAAAAATTTCGGATATCCGATCCGAATTATCCGAAACACTATATTTCGGATCGGATCGACCGGATCGCGGATCGGATCAATCGGATCGGATATTTGTGAACACCCCTACTCTTGTACGATGACGGATTCACCACCATCCACAGAAATGATTTGTCTAGTCTTACTGAAAACAAACATATTCTAAACAACATTGTTGATGCTTGGAGTTTTATCTTGAATGATGAAAACATAAGGCGAGGTGTAGGATCAACCTGGAGATTCTTCTTCACGACCGAAGCATATGTAAGTGTGTCATAAGTTGTATAGTATAATTGAAACAATTTGTTACTAAAAAGTCTTTCTCAATTTGCAGATCATCTTGTGCACGAACAATTACTTTCAATCCATAGACAATTTAGATGCTAGATTTCAAACTTGGTTCGAGGAGTTGGATAAGGAGATGAATCATGCTAAACGAAATAGCTTTCGACGAGTTGATCTGGTATATATTTCAAAAACAAATAGTATTTTACATTTTATAACTTCACAAATTTTCTCTAATAATAACAACAATTCTCTTTTTAGGTGTTCTTTCCTGTGATAAATTCAAGTCATTACTATATAATTTGTGTCAACTTTATGACCAACACATTAGAAGTAATTGACAACAGATTTCTTGAACAAAAATCCTCATTTTGGCACAAGTACAAGAACCATCCAAAGAATTTGGTAATTCCTATGTCTATGTATGTCCATATTCATATATTCATTTTGAAGATTATTTGTTTTCTAATGAAATTTTTTGGATTTTTTTAGTTGAGATGTTTTGCAAAATAGTTGTTAGCTAAGACAAACACAAGTTTAGATATTGCAAATTTCAAGACAAAGACATTGAAGATGAATTGGAGAACCAATGACAACCATGATGATTGTGGTGTGTTCCTTCTCAAACACATGGAAATATATCATGGGGAAAAAGAATCTGAATGGTATTCTGGATTGAGATTAAATGATGTAAGTTAACTATGTGTTGCACAACACCACTAGTTATTCATTTCTTTCTTTTTGAACCTTAATAAGATTTGTTTTTCAGGTTAAACAAATGAAGAAACTTCGAGTTGAATATTGTGCCAAGATACTTACCCACCAAAAGAATATCCTACATCACATTGTTCGTGCAAAGGCAAAGATATGGTCAAAAGCGAATGAGGATGCGTAGTAGCGTTTGGCTATTTTGATAGATATTATTGTATGGGAATGATATTATTAATGTATCATTTATTACTTTTTGGTAGAAAATGTGGCTATTATTCCTTTGTATTTAAAAGAACCATTTTGAACGTTTTTGAATGAAATATTAATGGAACAAATACTTCGCGATGAACAAAAATGGTTTCTTTCTTTTATTTTATATCTTGTGCATTGTGCTTCTATTATAAAGAACCATCGTAGATTTAGAACATGTTTGATAAATTAAGATATGTGCTTAAAAGTTTAACTCATAAGACCAAAAGTTTAAAACATAGGAACAAAAGTTTAGAACATAAGAACAAAAGATTAGAACATAGGAACAAAAATTTAGAACATAAGAACAAAAGCTTAGAACATAGGAACAAAAGTATAGAACATAACAACAAAAGTTTAGAACATAGGAACAAAAGTTTAGAACATAAGAACAAAAGTTTAGAACATAGGAACAAAAGTTTAGAACATAAGAACAAAATCTTTAAACATAGGAACAAAAGTTTAGAACATAAAGAACAAAAGTTTAGAACATAAAGAACAAATTTTAGAACATAAGAACAAAATTTTAGAACATAAGAGCAAAAGTTTAGAACATAAAGAACAAAAGTTTAGAACATAAGAACAAAAGTTTAGAATATAAAGAACAAAAGTTTAGAACATAAAGAACAAATTTTAGAACATAAAGAACATAAGTTTAGAACATAAGAACAAAAGTTTAGAACATAAGAACAAAAGTTTAGAACATAAGAACAAAAGTTTAGAACATAAGAACAAAATTTTAGAATATAAGAACAAATACTCAAAACATATGAACATAAGGTTATTGAGGAGAAATGTCTAGCTATTGAAAAGATTAATTATTGTTGGAAAAACTTGGACTTAGTCACTTTCAATTATTTTGTATGTCGTGTTGTAATTATTTAATACATCGATTTCATGTTTCTTACACTTGATGTATTAAATTGCGTACATGACGCATAAGGATTAATACCTTTAGCCATAAGATCAGTAAAGTTGACCATTTGGTAACCTCAGGAGATTAAAATTGGAATATGAAATAATAAAGGCACTAAACTTGAATTAGGGAAAAGCCTCTAGATATTAAACTTGGAATTTTCCAAAAACTGAAACTAATAACGTTAGACGATTGCATAATATTGAACATAATATTGCAATAGATCCTTAATTAGCTTGCAGAAGTAACGCGTAGAACAAAATTTCAGAACATAAGAACAAAATTTCAGAACATAAGAACAAAAATTTATAACATAAGCACAAAAGTTTAGAACATAAGAACAAAAGTTTAAAACATAAGAACAAAAAATTCAAAACGCCTACTTAAAATTGAATTTTAACAAGTGTAAAAAATATAAACCAGCTCAAAATATCAATTACATTTGTATAATCATCTCTATAATTGTCTCAGATTTACATAGAAATTGATTTTTACGATTCAAAAATCCACGTCGAGTTCATCATCTCTAACTCTTTAAAAAAAGTTGCAACCTGAAAAATAATGAAATTTAAAATGTCATTACAATATTAGAGCACGGTATGAAACAAGTACTAACAATCATAATACATAATTTAAGAACATGTTTGATGTATTATTAGACATGCTAAAAAGTTTAGAACATAGACAATTACCTAAACTCATCCCTTGTACTTATGTGGGCAATTGCGGATATCATGATATGAAAGCTCTCCACAACCGTTGCACGTCCTTTTCTTCTTTTGTTGTTTCTCAATTGCCTTCTCTTTATCACTCTTCATCCTTTGGGCACTTCCATAAGAGTTGTTCGATACATGTTCACCATTTCCCTTATTCTTGGAAATTTTAGGAGGTTTGATAGTAGTTTCACTAGGAGCACTTGAACCAATAAGTAATTCAATGTCTTGTGTTTTATTACGTTCAGTGGACTTTCCAACTTTCTTAGCTTCCAAATCCAACTTCAATGATCTAATGCTTATAACAAGTTCACTCAAATCCTCCTCATTATTTTCAGCTAAATGAATGCAACTATGAATTTCAGACCAAAGCTCATTCAAGGTTCTTTTCTTATCAATTATCTTAGCACATTTTTGCATTATATCTCCTTCCAAGGTACTAAATGGGTTATTTTGTTGCCAACTTTATCCATCTTTTCATCACATACTTTTCAGGAATTGTGTTTAGCCTCTTTCCTTTCCAAAAAAAAATCATGTGTCTACAAGGAAGCCCTGCCTCGCAAACATCTTACAAGAGCATTTAGTTTCTTGGCTATTGGAGTCAAACACAAGCTCATGTCTTCTCTTCCGACCACCTTCACTCACTGTTAAGTATTCAAATTCCCCCTCTCTTCTAAAGTCATCAACTCCACAAGAATAACATGAAATTTCAACCTCATCTTGAAAATCATAAAATATAGAAGTTGTATAAACCTCTAAGGCATGTTTTTCAATGGGTAAAGGTGTCTTTAATTCTGCATGTTTGTTTCTTGAATCGTTGTCAAGTTTTGCTTGGGTGTGTCTTTGTGCATCCATGGCAGCCTCATAACGCATAAGAAACTCCACTAATGTGACATGAGGATCGGTAAACGAAGTGAAAAAGTTGTTTTCACTTTCAGAGCGGGAAGTTGTTCGCATTATACCCCCCATAAACAAGTCCCTAAAATATGCAGGGATCCAAGACTTCCGCATGTCAAACATTTGTTGAAACCACTCATGAGTCTCTAAACCAAACTTACACATGATTGATTTCCAGCTCTTATCAAACTCATCTGGCTCAAGCTCGAAGCTCCAAACACAACCACTTATTTTTTCAAGAAAGTCGGTATCCTTAGCAATTTCTCTTCCCACCTTATCCAGCACTTTCTTCATGATATGCCACATACAAAATCTATGCTCAGCAATCACAAACACCTTCTCAATTGCGATCTTCATAGCTGGATCTTAATCTGTTATCAAACAAACAGGTTCCTTATGGCCCATGGCTTTCAAAAAAGTGGTGAATACCCACTCAAAGGACGATGTATCTTCCTTGGCAATGAATGAACCAGCAAAAGTGATACATTTTTTATGGTGATCAACTTATGTGAACGGACCAAAAATCATGTTGTACTTGTTAAACTGATAAGTAGTGTCAAATGACATCATATCACCAAAAAGATTATAGTTTCTTCTGCATATTGGATCTGCCCAAAATGCTCTACAAAGACAATCATCCTCATCAACCTCAAAGTCGTAAAAATAGGCACTCCACAACAATTTTTTCATCCTGAAATTATCTACAAACATTTGAGCATCGGAGCCTTCAATGTAAGCCTTCAAATCCCTTTGAAAAATTTTGAAATCTTGTTTAGAAGCACCTATATTATCATACCCTCCAACATGCTCCTTGTACATTCTATATGTTTTCACTGGACCAACATTCAACTTCATATTATCAACAATGACTTTTTTTATGCAAAATAGTAAGTTTCTAGCTCCTTTTTGAAATTTTCTACTAGTTGGGGTATAAAGGACATGCGAATGACCTTCGTAGAAATTAGTAACCACGTAATGACCATCATCAGACAGCTGGAGTACCATTTGAGCCCTACAACCAACTCGAGTAACCAAGCGTCTCCTACCCACTTGAGGCTGAACACCCTCATTCTCCCCCTCTTTTATCATTGATTTCACCTCTACTAGTTGCCTACGCTTTTCTTTGAATCCCGCTTTATTGCATAAACAATATTTAAATGCAACAACGCCTTTTTTCTCACCAGCAACTTTTCTTCTTGTAGTAGTAGATTTCCTGACATTAAAACCACAAGCAAGGCCATAAGCTTTGTAAAACTCAATACCTTCCTCAACACTCAAAATCTTCATCCCTACAATAGGCTTCAACTCCGGACGAGAACCCGGAATCCATTCTTTTGATCCTCCAGGGGTACATAAAGGCAATGCTTGTGGAGTAACAAAAAGGTTTTGAAGCCCTGGAAACAAGAAACATGATGAAAAGAATTCAAAACATAGGTGCAAATGTTTAGAATATTGATAATGACCAACTTAGATATGACCTTTCTTAAGCAAACGTTCACCTGATGCAAGTTCTAATTCCGATGGCAAAGCTACCGGGGTATGATTAGAAAGCTCTGATTCCGATGGCGAAGCTACCAAGGTATGATCATGCGCTTCATCTCCAATTATGAGTTGTGATTCCATTTCTTAAGCGGCTAACATTTTCAAATCATACGGACAAATTTTTAGAACATATGAACAAAAATTCAGAACATATGAATAAAAATTTAGAAAATAAGAACAAAAATTATATTAGAACATATGAACAAAAATTTAAGAACATAAGAAGATTTTAGGAACATATGAAAAAGTTTAGAACATAAAGAACAAAAACTTTAAAACATAAGAATAAATATTTAGAACATAGGACCAAAAACTTTAAAACATAAGAATAAAAATTTAGAACATAGGAACAAAAATTTAGAACATAAGAACAAAGATTTAAAACATAACAACAAAATTTTAGAACATAAGAACAAAATTTATAACATAGGAAAAAAAAATTTAGAACATATGAAAAAAAAAATTAGAACATAAGAACAAAAATTTAGAACATAGAAAAAAATTTAGAGCATAGGAACAAAAATTTAGAACATAAGAACAAAATATTAGAATATAACAATAAAAATTTAGAACATAAAGAACATATATACCAAGAGAAATGATCCCACCAATATTTTTCATTGCTTTGAGACATCCCATCCAAATAAACCTTATGTTCTAAACTTTTGTTCCTATGTTCTAAACTTTTGTTCTTATGTTCTAAACTTTTGTTCTTTATGTTCTAAACTTTTGTTCTTATGTTCTAAAATTTTGTTCATATGTTCTGAAATTTTGTTCTTATGTTCTATCTAAAAATCTAATGTTATATTTTAAACTTTTGTTCTTATGTTCTAAAATTTTGTTCTTATGTTCTAATCTTTTTTTTCTTATGTTCTAACTTTTATATACTGGATTTTCTCGGGATCTCGTCATCCGTGTATTATTCACCATTTTAATGTGTAGTTTCTCGTAAATAATACCGATATACAACATTTGTTTTTTGCGGAACGAAAGAAATGTTAGATAGACCTCCATACAAACATTATTCTCCATGAATATAAATGAAAGATTACATCTTTGTCAATTCTTTCTTACAATTTTCCCACTTTTATTAACTTCTTCTATATGCCAAAGAAAAACACCCAAAAGTCAAAAATATCACAACAGTCATTTTGTCATAATCCCCTGCAAAAATATCATTCAATCTTTCATCTTTAATTCTTATCTTACACCATGGAAATCACAACTGAATCATCTTACTATAGCTTAAAACTTCCTCATTTTTTAATCTTTTTTGCATTCATCTATACAAAAATAATTAGTTACATTTGGTGATGCTAATAATAAATTACATCCTCAACCCACGAAATAATCCGAAATAGTGATGAGCTCAAGTAGCAGTTTGATCAATACAAAAACGAGATAAAACCACAAGAACCATATGTCGAAAGCCGCACTGCGAAAATACAGGTTAATCTCACCACTCATGAGGGTAAGGAAAGGCGAAGGATATTGATCTCTACCTAGTTGACAAAACTAACCACTAACACAAAGCCAAGAATTAATCCAATTTCTTGTGCATCCGTCCTAGCATCAAATGGGACACTAGGTACTTCTCCCTTTCTTATCTTACCTGATCCTTGTTCATTGCGCAATTCCCAATCTCAAATCATAATCAATATTTTCAATCACAATGTGCAATCACACAAACGATATGAATCACGCAATAATAATACTCTATAAAATGATCACACATGTTAGCTGAAATATGAATCAAACAAACATTATGAATCACACAATTCGCATTGAATTATTAACAGAAAATAGCTAAAATAGGAGCAATCAAATGAAACAAACCTCAAAAGACCTTCAGGATCGTTGCCGAAGGAAATCAAGAGCTCCTTAAAGCAATCCGACGATCAATCGAATCACTTTTAAATCCCAACAAACTCTAAAAACTTATATGTTGATCGTTGCTGAAGAATTGATGAAGAAACGCTGAAGAACTGTGATGAAGGAACGTTGATGGAGAGCGTAGTGTTTACTGTTTCTTAGAGAGAGTAGTGAAAATAAAAATTCTGATTTTTAAGCTTATATACCCCCTACAAATTTAATTACTAATATGCCATTACTAATTCAAAACAATGGGAAATCTCATCCCTTAGATCAAAATTATTTAAGGGACCAGATTTGTTCTCACATAAGTAGTTGTTCTCACATAAGGGGGGTGTTCTCATGGGATCCCACCCAATATATATAAAGGGGTTATTTAGGTTACTAACTTAGATCTCGTTAAATCTCGTTGTAGACTCCGATTGCGTAGACGAGGATTATCAGGAGCTTCGATCTACTTGTGAATCTAACTTTCAAGCACGCTTCAAGAGGTAATTTATGATGTCCATCTAAACGTAGATCCCGTAGTATAATACGATTTAATTACGTGACTATGTGATTAGAAATGCGGATTATGATTAGTAAGATGACTAATGAGTATGGATTATGGATATGAATAATGACTATGGACCATGGACTATGGACGATATGGCAATTATTCTAACGTTATTGACGACCTTGATAAATAATCTAATATTTTATTCTCGGTATTTGTTTAATTAAGATTAATTGTGTTAATGTTGTTATTATTATTATTATTATTCATTATGATACTATTATTATTATTACTACTATTATTATTATTATTGTTACTATTATTATTATTATTATTATTATTATTATCATTATCATTGTTATTATCGTTATTAAAGTTTGAAAATAAAAATTGAAAAATGGATTGGTTATAATTGGGAAATGATGGATTATTAATTTACAAGTGATGGTTTTTGTATATGATGAAAATGGACTTTCTGGAAAAGCCGTGAATGAATTGTGATATTGATATTGGAATGAATATATTCACACTTGGTTAAATAAGATGTTGTATATGTGTATATGATTTAAGTGATGACTTTCATAAAAGATATTAATCACTTAAAGCGGAATATCAGAGGAAAATGATGAACAGGTTGCCCTGTATGGGAGGTTCAGCGGCCACCTACAGGTTTCTTTTGTTACTATGCTGATTTTTCTGTTATTTGTCTTCCTTCTATCTTGATGTGTTTCCAAGTTAGAAGGGGTGTGCACACTAGGGACTCTGTTTTTGGCCATTATAATATTTGTAGGTAGTTACTGGGGATTGACCCCGGCCTACACCCTTGAAGTAAGTAGTTACCGGGATTGATCCCGGCTTACTGGCGTTCTCTTTCCTCTCCTTAAAAAATCAGATAATACTGAATTATCGAATTAGTTGAAATTATGTGATTATTAATGTTATATATATATGTATGCACTTATGTGATTATTAATTGTATTATATATGTATATGTGCTATGATTTCGACTCTATTAACCTATTATTTTCACAAAATATTTTTGACTTAAATATTTTACGGGATGGAGTTGGAATTACTCAGTTTTTCTGATTTTTGGGAGCTTGTCTCTCTTGTTTCCTTTCAATGTATTTGTGCAGGTGGGTGATCGAATGGGGAAAACAAAGAGAGAACACTTAGAGTTGACATCCACTTACTTAATTTAGTTTTCGCTGAAAACTCTGAGACTTTTTATTTATTAGTGTTTATTGAACAATTTAGTTGTTGTAAAACTTAATTTAATTTGAATTTAGTGTGATGTTACCTATTAGCCTTGCATTTATTTCCAAGGAGATAACTGCGGCGGTAGCACGCCATCCGAGTCGAACCCTCGTGGATTTTCCCCCAACGAGTTTTATTAAATGAAAAAGGGTTCGATTTGGGCGTGGTGTTACAAAATGGTATCAGAGCGGAGTTAGATTAACTAGGTAATATTAAAATAATAAAATATGGAAATTAGGATTAATAAATTAATTAAGGTTAAAACTTGGAAACGTTTTAGGAAATTTTAAAATATGGAATGTATTAGGATAAAAATGGAATTAAAGATTAAGATGTGAGTTTAAAGGGGTAAACCTGGGTATGAATTAGTTGTTTATTTATATGTGAAAGTACCTTGTACTTATTAATTTCTTATTATGTATTGTTAGATGGCCAAAACACGTTTAACCGCAAGGAAGTGCACTAGGACCCCACACCAAGGACCCTACCTACTTAGAATGAGAACCGGAGAATCTATTTCTACATACATCTACAGGCTACGCCTCACCATGAAGTGCTACCATCTTAACGAAGGTTATGGACATTCAGACTAACTTACAGCACCTAGGTAAGCCGATGTCTTACTCTATACACTCCCCGACCATGGACATTACGCGGAGATTAAGCGAGAATATTCTAACATACTAAGGAACGGAAGGCCTAACTACGAGAGGTATACTTTTAAAGGTAAGTGGTACCTTACGTTGAACTACCTCCAGAAAAGGATGCTCGACGCTAGAGCCAAGTGGCTCAACGACATTTATCTTTCCGCCGAAAGAGAAGAGCCAAATGTTAGCGACAATGAAGAGGAAGAGAGTAATCCCGTGCCATTCGTCGAGAACCATGGTGAGAACATAGTGGAGGATGAGGAAGAAGACCCATCTGAGGATGAGGAAGAAGACCCATCCGAGGATGAAGAACAAGATCCCTCCGAATACGAGGAATGAGACCCTCGACCCTAGTTATCCCTAACCTAATAGGAAGCTAAGATTGTAGTAGACTTACTAATTCTAGTTTAATTATATATGTGATGTTGTTATGTTCTATCTATCCGAGTTGGAACTATTACTATGTTATGAATGAAATGGTTATGATACCCTTGTGGTCACGAAATGATGGTACATTTATGTGATTTGAACATGATGAGTATTACTTGAACATGATGTGTGGATTAATGAATGAATCGGGTGAAAATATGATTGTGTGTTTATATGAATTAGTTCTTATGTGAATAGTGGAAACACCAAATGTGAATAACGCAGATAGCTTATGCAATACGTATACACTCGTTCAAGGGCACGACAACAAGAAAATCAAATGGCCGAAACTCCAGAACAAGTTACAGCACGACTAAGAACCCTCGAGCAACTAGCTCAGAACTTTGGGTTAGTTCTCCAAAATCAACTCAACAACAGCCACCACCATAGAGAAGACCCGCAATCCGCTATGGCTAAAAAGATTGCTTCTTTGAAACCACCAACCTTTGTTGGTAGAGAGGACCCTTTACTTCTCGAAAACTGGATTCGAGACTTTGAAAAGATCTTTACGGCCACGGGTACGCCTGAGGCCCAAAAAGTTGATCAAGCCCCCTTCTATCTGCACGAGGATGCTGATACTTGGTGGGAGAGTGTAGGACCGACGATTAGAGTTCAGGAGAACTTTAATTGGGAAGCTTTTAAGGTAGCGATCAAGGCTCGATTCTTCCCCGAGCATATTCGCAGGCAGAAATACAATGAATTCAGTAGGTTCAACCAGACCTACAACATGAGTGTGCAAGAGTACGCTTAAAAATTTAATGAGTATGCACGATTCTGTCCGACTGTAGTACCAGATGAGGGAACCAAGGCTCAGAAGTTTGAGGATATACTTAGGTTCGACCTTCAGACTCGATTGGGAGGTAGCACCTCTGCTACTTTTGCCGAGGCGTATGCTAAAGCCTCAAACCTGGAGAGAATCTTACAGCGTGAGAAAGAGGTGTTAGGCCGACACAAAAGGAAGGAACCTACCGGCAACAGCAGCACTCAAGGGTATGACAAGAGGCCTAACAACAACACTGGTGGGAACAACCACAATGGAGGACGCTACAACAACCGCAATAATCAAAGTAATGGACAACAAACCCATCAAGGAAACCAGAACTAGAAGAACTATGTCTGCAAGAGTTGTGCCAAGAGCCACCCAGGATTCACTTGTCAGGGTGAAAGAATCAAATGTTTCGAGTGCGGCGAAGTAGGTCATAAATCATACAACTGCCCCAAGAAGCCAGCTCAAAACAGACCGAATGGGAATAATGGCAACAATGAAGGTGGAAACAGACTCCAACACTTCAACAACAACCGCCCTCTGGTCCAGGAAGTTACAATCATGGAGGAAATGCTGCACATAATGGATTTGGAAACCAGAACAACAACCGCTCTTTTGGAGGTGGAAATGGAAATCACGGCAAGAACGGAAATGGAAGCTACTCCAACAATGGAAGGATCAATGTCATGAGTCGAACTGAGGCTGAAACCGATGCTAATGTTGTGACGGGTACTTTTCTCGTAAACTCACACCTTGCTTATGTACTCTTTGATTCAGGAACGTCTCACTCTTTTATTTCTAGTGCTTTTATTAATAAACATTCCCTAAAGTCTAACCAATCTTGTCAAGCCAATATAACCATGCCTAATGGTGAAACCGTCCCTTGCAAATCTCTCTTTCAAAACATCCCTGTAATCATAACTAAAACTAAATTACCAGCCGACCTTATCTTTTTTTACTTGAAAGACTTTGACGTTGTATTGGGAATGGATTGGTTGGCTAAGTATAAAGCCAAAATCGAGTGTCATAACCAGAAAATATCTCTTAGGGGACTGAAAGGGAATAGGATATCCTATAAGGGTATAATCTCTAAACCCGATGTCAAAATAATCTCAGCCCTGAACCTTCAAACCTATCTTAGAAAGGGCTACCTTTTCTACTTATGTCAAGTAAGGGACGTAAGTATGGAGGACGAAGAGTTGACTCAAATTCCTGTAGTAAAGGAGTTTCCAAATGTATTTCTCGAAGAACTTAAAGGAATGCCGCCAGAGAGAGAAGTGAGCTTTAAGATTGCCTTAGTCCCTGGAACCGGACCTATCTCCAAGCCTCCATATCGAATGGCACCTGCAGAAATGCAAGAATTGAAGGTCCAAATAGAAGAGTTGTTGGATAAAGGATACATTCGACCTAGTGTCTCACCTTGGGGAGCCCCGGTGTTGTTTGTCAGGAAGAAAGACGGATCTTTGAGGTTGTGCATCGATTATAGGGAGTTGAATAATGCCACGGTGAAGAATAAATATCTGCTGCCGAGGATCGAGGATTTGTTCGATCAACTTTAAGGTGCAAAAGTGTTTTCCAGGATCGATTTACGGCCAGGTTATCACCAACTACGAATCGCTGAAGAAGACATCCCGAAGATAGCCTTTCGTACGAGATATGGCCATTATGAGTTCACAATTATGCCTTTTGGACTCACTAATACGCCAGCAGCTTTCATGGACCTCATGAACAGGACTTTCCAGCCATACCTGGACAAGTTCGTGATAGTGTTCATTGACGATATATTAGTGTACTCGAAGGATAGAGAAGAGCACGAGGCTCAGTTAAGGAAAGTTTTGGAGATTCTTCGAGAAAAGCAATTATACGCAAAGTTCTCGAAGTGTGAATTTTGGTTGGAGAAAGTCTCATTTTTGGGTCATGTGATATCTAAGGAAGGCGTTTCCGTGGATCCTTCAAAGATTCAAGCAGTAATTGAGTGGCCTCAACCTAAGAATGTCACTGAAGTAAGGAGTTTCTTGGGTTTAGCTGGATATTACAGAAGATTTGTGAAATATTTTTCTAGAACTGCCCAACCCTTCACTAACCTGATGAAGAAGACAACAAAATTTCATTGGGATGATAAGTGTGAGGAAGCATTCCAAGAGTTGAAGAAGAGACTTACAAAGGCCCCAGTATTGACGTTGCCCTCTGGAGTAGAAGGATTTGAAGTGTATAGTGATGCCTCAAAGAAAGGTTTTGGGTGCGTCTTGATGCAACATGGTAAAGTAGTTGCCTATGCATCAAGACAACTCAAACCGCATGAGCAAAACCACCCAACTCATGACTTGGAGTTAGGAGCGATCGTGTTTGCACTGAAGATTTGGAGACATTACTTGTATGGAGTACAGTGTAAGGTCTATACGGATCACAAGAGTTTGAAGTATCTGTATACGCACAGGGAGTTGAATATGAGACAGAGACGATGGCTTGAACTCATAAATGACTATGACTTGCAGATAGTGTATCAAGAAGGAAAAACGAATAAGGTAGCAGACGCTTTAAGCAGGAAGAGTTCTTATTCACTGAATGTATTGATCCTAGTCGATGATCTATGTAAGGAAATCAAAGACTGAGTTTGGAAGTAGTTGAGCCTGGCTACGTGCAAGCTCAATTGAATGCCCTTACTGTTGGACCAGATATATTTGAGGAGATACGGATTAAACAAGCCGCTGATAAGTGGTTAAGTAAGCTCAGAGAAATGAAGGAAAGTGGTCAAGCCCCGGAATTTGAGATCGATAACAATGGAGTGGCAAGGTATAAAAGGAGATTGTGTGTGCCACAAGACGAGGAACTCAAGACAAGGATTTTAAAGGAGGCTCATAACTCGCCATATTCCATACATCCAGGAGGAGATAAGCTTTATAAGGATCTGAAAAAGCATTTTTGGTGGCCTAGGATGAAGCAAGAAGTAGCCGAGTTCGTGGCAAAATGTCTAACATGTCAGAAAGTGAAAATACAACATATGAAGCCAGGAGGAAAATTGCAACCATTGGAAGTACCGGGATGGAAATGGGAATCTATCTCTATGGATTTCATCATGGGGTTACCGAATACAAGATCTGGAAAGAATGCAATATGGGTGATAGTGGACCGTTTAACTAAGACGGCAAGATTCGTGGCAATGAAGGATACATGGTCGTTGAAACAATTGGCTGATGCGTACTTTAATGAAGTTGTTAGGCTACATGGAGTTCCGAAGGATATTATTTCAGATAGGGATTCGAGATTCTTATCGAAGTTCTGGAAACAACTTCAGACAGCCGTGGGTACATTGCTGAAATTCAGTCTTGCCTTTCACCCAGCAACAGATGGTCAAACTGAGAGAACAATTCAAAGTTGGAAGATATGTTGAGAGCATGTGTAATGGATTTCGGAGGTTCTTGGGATGATCATTTAATGTACATCGAGTTCTCGTATAACAACAGCTACCACTCGAGCATAGGAATGACTCCTTATGAAGCATTGTATGGACGGAAATGTAGGAGTCCTATATGTTGAGCGATGTAAACGAGTCATTGGATTTGGGACCAGAAATGATAGAAGAGACTACCAGCAAGGTGAAGTTGATTCAAGAACGTATAAAAGCAGCTCAGGACCGACAAAAGTCGTATGCCGATCAAAGGAGACGAGACTTAGAGTTTGAAGTTGGAGAAAAAGTGTTATTGAAAGTTTCACCAACCAAGGGAGTGATGAGGTTCGGTAGGAAAGGAAAGTTGAGTCCTCGTTATATCGGACCTTACGAGATACTTGAAAGAATTGGAGAAGTGGCATATAGATTAGCCTTACCCACAGAATTAGCCAATGTTCATAATGTTTTTCATGTGTCTCAACTCCGTAAATACGTTCCCGATCCCTCCCATGTTATCCAACCTGAAACCATCGAGCTAGATGAGACCCTCACCTTTGAAGAACGCCCTGTTAGAATCCTCGATACCAAAACGAGAAACACCCGAAACAAGGCGGTAAAGTTAGTCAAAGTTCTATGGTCTAATCATCAAACCGAGGAGGCAACTTGGGAAACGGAAGAAGACATGAAAAAGCGTTATCCTGAACTCTTTTCCCAGGTACGATTGTTGAGTTTCGGGGACGAAACTCCTTAAGGGGGACCGAATGCAATACTAACAAAGTCTAGAACTAATATTTCGTTAGTATCGCGATATTTAACTTTAAAGTTCGAGGACGAACTTTGTTTTTAAGGAGGAGTAGATGTAATACCCCGAATTTTCAAAGCTTATTTTATTATTTATAAAGCTTTAACATTATTTTACACTTAAATTTATTTACTGATAATTCAATTAAAAATGATTTAATTTAGTTTTGAATTATTTAACAATTCCATTTAAAAGATTTAATTGAAATGTATTTTATTTAAACTAATTGTTTATTTACATTTTTATAAATAATTTTATTATTGTTCTTGGAATCACAACATAGCTTTGGAGAACATTCTTATTCACAACCCAAATGAGCCCAATCAAGCATGTATCAAGTCCATAGCCCAAATAGTATTTTAGCCCCACACACACACACACAAAAAAAAAAAACCAAAAAACAAATGCATCAATCATCAGATTCATCACTCATCAAGACCATCATCTCCTTCCTTTCCCTTCTTCACGCTGAACAGAGCAAGAGCAAACAAAAAAAAATTCAACACATCCACCACCCTTGTCAGGAGAGTTGAATTCAATCCAATACCACAAATTCACTAAGTAAAATCAGCACCATAGTCAAAAAGAGATCTCAAACACCATACCTCACCATACTCACCATTAATGGAGCTTGACTCCAAAGCTAAAAATCTGACCAAATTGCTCTATAAATACCAACCTAAACCCATTCAATTGCTCAAGCAAACCACACTTTCAAGGTTTGCTTCATTTTCTCCCTCTTCTCTTTCAATTTCTGATTTTTGTTTTGAAAAAAAATAAAATTAAAAAATAAAACTTCAAACAACCTTCTCTGACCACCGGGAACCACCAAACGGCCACCATCGCACCTCCGCCAGCCCAAAACACCATCCTCGTTGCACCGCCTTCGCCTGAAACAACCGCTCCTAGCACCACCACACATCACGCCACCCTGCTGCCGCCTTCTCAAAACAGAACGCAGCCAGCCCTTCGCAACAGCGCACACCACGCCCAGCCTTGCTGCCCTTCGCCTGAACCGGCCGCCTGAACCACAACCACCAGCACCTCCCTTCTTCCTCCTCCTCCCCTGCTCCTCCCTTGCACGCCCTCCTCTGTTTTCCCCTGTCATGAAATCAGTTTCCCCTCCTTTTATTATCACGTTTTTTTTTTAAATTTTTTTTTTTTAAAAAATAATTATTTACTTATTTAAAATTAATTGGTTTCTTAATGGTGCTTGACTTAGTCTTTAATGACTTAAATATATTTCTTATGTTTATAAAATAAAGTTAGTTTTCTATATTTAGAATAATTGTTTAAGTTAATGAATATTAAAAGTTAAAGTAAGCTTTAAGTAATTAAAATGATTTTTATAATTTGAAACCATAAACTTTAATTTATAAAAACTCTTTTGAATCTAATTAATCAATTTTGTTTAAGTTATTTGAATTAGTTAACTTGTTTACTTTATATATATATATATAAAGGGGTTATTTAGGTTACTAACTTAGATCTCGTTGAATCTCGTTGTAGACTCCGATTGCGTAGACGAGGATTATCAGGAGCTTTGATCTATTTGTGAATCTAACTTTTAAGCACGCTTCAAGAGGTAATTTCTTATGTCCATCTAAACGTAGATCCCGTAATATAATACAATTTAATTACGTGACTATGTGATTAGAAATGCGGATTATGATTAGTAAGATGACTAATGACTATGGATTATGGATATGAATAATGACTATGGACCATGGACTATGGACGATATGGCAATTATTCTGACGTTATTGACGACCTTGATAAATAATCTAATATTTTATTCTTGGTATTTGTTTAATTAAGATTAATTGTGTTAATGTTGTTGTTATTATTATTATTATTCTTTATTATGATACTATTATTATTATTACTATTATTATTATTATTATTGTTACTATTATTATTATTATTATCATTATCATTGTTATTATCGTTATTAAAGTTTGAAAATAAAAATTGAAAAATGGATTGGTTATAATTGGGAAATGATGGATTATTAATTTACAAGTGATAGTTTTTGTATATGATGAAAATGGACTTTCTGGAAAAGCCGTGAATGAATTGTGATATTGATATTGGAATGAATATATTCACACTTGGTTAAATAAGATGTTGTATATGTGTATATGATTTAAGTGATGACTTTCATAAAAGATATTAATCACTTAAAGCGGAATATCAGAGGGAAATGATGAACAAGTTGCCCTGTATGGGAGGTTCAGCGGCCACCTACAGGTTTCTTTTGTTACTATGCTGATTTTTCTGTTATTTGTCTTCCTTCTATCTTGATGTGTTTCCAAGTTAGAAGGGGTGTGCACACTAGGGACTCTGTTTTTGGCCATTATGATATTTGTAGGTAGTTACTGGGGATTGACCCCGGCCTACACCCTTGATGTAAGTAGTTACCGGGGATTGACCCCGGCTTACTGGCGTTCTCTTTCCTCTCCTTAAAAAATCAGATAATACTGAATTATTGAATTAGTTGAAATTATGTGATTATTAATCTTATATATATATGTATGCACTTATGTGATTATTAATTGTATTTATATATGTATATGTGCTATGATTTCGACTCTATTAACCTATTATTTTCACAAAATATCTTCGACTTAAATATTTTACGGGATGGAGTTGGAATTACTCAGTTTTTCTGATTTTTGGGAGCTTGTCTCTCTTGTTTCCTTTCAATGTATTTGTGCAGGTGGGTGATCGACTGGGGAAAACAAAGAGAGAACACTTAGAGTTGACATCCACTTAGTTAATTTAGTTTCCGCTGAAAACTCTGAGACGTTTTATTTATTAGTGTTTATTGAACAATTTAGTTGTTGTAAAACTTAATTTAATTTGAATTTAGTGTGATGTTACCTATTAGCCTTGCATTTATTTCCAAGGAGATAAGTGAGGCGGTAGCACGCCATCCGAGTCGAACCCTCGTGGATTTTCCCCCAACGAGTTTTATTAAATGAAAAAGAGTTCGATTTGGGCGGGGTGTTACACTAAGCCCAAAGATCGTTTCGGTGTATTACACCTTTTCACCGCATTTCCAATCATTTTCCTATCTACTAATAACATGAACTAGCATCCTACATGTAACTTTACATGTGAATTTACAGATGTAATTGGAATCCCCCTCTTTGTTGAGGATAATAAGGTGGTCAAGCGTGGAGAACAGGAACAGGAAGTTCGCGAGATAATGTTAACAAACCACAGGTATGTTTCCTATCTTCTTCTTTCCTTTGTTCCACAATAATTATGTTAGCTTAATATGCTATCATGAGGCAATATTAATTGGTTTTAATCTGTTCTAATTTCCCACTTTCAATGTTGAACAAGCTCTACGCATCCATTTGTCATTTCTCTCTGAGATGATCTTGCAAGGCACGGATCCAACATTCTCGAGGCAAGGACACAATCTTTCATGATTGTTGGATTCACTGACATGCAAGCCTCCACTCATAGAAGTATTACACTCACAAATCTATATGGTTGATTAGCGCATACTCCTTATTCATATTGGTGATTTATCTAAAATGTCTATATGAAAGGATTTTCTATACATTCCTCCGCCTCAACGGCAATTCATGTCAACCCGATAGATGCAAAAGCAGAAACCTTAGAGAACTGGTATGCCTCACTCATATGATACATATTTTAAATTCGAGAATTCCAAACCCTTTATATATGTATTATAATGCACTTGCACTTTATGCTACATGCTATTAGAAAAAGAGGCTCTTCTGCATGACCGTCACTCAAAAGCAATGTTGATAAAGTATCCGACAAATGAAAAAAATCATCACTACTATGGCATAAATATCAGCTAAGAAGGTTAGTAACTGAAATGTTTGATGATGAAAAGCAATTTTAAAAGTTCATACTAAGTAATCACACTATTATCACCGTTAAAGTGTATATTTAGTAACCAAAGTCACTATTTTAGGCAAACACTACTTGGCAAGACGTGAAATTCTGGGTCAAGGCTACTATCCCTAAAGCGAGTCTCAACAACCTCCGCTCCTACCTTGGTTGCAGTGCTTGCGGTAGGAGAGGAGAAGCTGAAAATGGTTCAAAGTATAAGCAGACTCTAAATGCATTCCTAGGTTTTTTTATACCAAACCTAAATTCTTATCAATTTGATAGGCAAAGACAAATCTAACATCAAGCTAATAAACTCCTTATTACTATCTTTTCCTTATGATTTTTCATAGCTATGCCTTAGATTCGTTTACTTTCTAACTCACCGAAATACAGGGATAATTTTGCATTTCGATGCTACAGATGTAACTGACACAACGAAGTTCACGATCTTCATAAATAAGTCTGTCCACAAATCAGGTTGCTCCACCAATAAATCTCCTACATAAATCATTCTCTGTTTCAAAACAGTCTACTTCACAAATTACTTAGCTCAAGCTTTAGATGATCTTGCAGGCCTAGAGGCTTTAATGGATTTGTCATTGGGAGGCTACTGCATTTGAGAATAGAATGTCTATAATTTGCTTCATGCTACGTAATATTGGTTGAAAATAAAGCAACCTCATCATAAGATTAGGGATCAAATAGAGTATCTTCGTCATTACAGCAGACTCTTATACATAAAGTAGGTTTCCAGTCATTTTAGCGGGCTCTTATCCATACGCTTGACTGAATCATGAATTCGCTAAAATTATTTTACCTTAATGTGCTTGAGTTAGTTTTGTTCTTACCCCCTTTTTCTTTGGGTTAAATGAATGAGTAGTTTGCTACATTGTAATATCAGACGCGAGTTTAGTAGTTTGTTATATTGTTGTATTAATTTCAATCTATTGTATTTCGAGCAGTTTGCTATATTTCCAATTCGCTACAATCTGCTACAATTTTATTCTGGTCTGATGTATTGATGTATCAAGTACTCTGCTATAGTGTTGTACTAATTTCAGTCTATTTTATTTCGAGTAGTTCGCTATATTTCCAACCTCCAATCTGCTACAATTTTATTCGGGTCTGATGTATCTCAAGCATGCAATCTGCTCTATTTCAAGCACTTTGCTATATTTTCCCTAATTTTTAGTCTATCCCCATGTATATCACTAAAAATTAGTCTAGCCTGTCTTGTATCACTAAATTTCCCTACGAACACTTAACGTTTGCAAGTCTACAATACACATTGAATTTCAAAGGTTTCATAACAATTTTTCTTCTCTCAATAACAGGAACACCCAGAGGACTTACCAGGAGTGGTGCACGAGCTGCAAACCAAAGAAATGCTGCTACAAGTTGGTTCGACTATTGGACTATCAACAAGTCATATGTTGAAGTGGACAATCCGTTCTGTCGTCCTCGAATAGGAGTATGAGACCGCAATATATGCTTTTGGTAATGAAACAGACATAGCCCCTAAATAAAACTACACTTGTAGTTGTATCCTTTAAAAAAGACAAGGTTTTGCATCTTCATCAAACATGTGTTTCATAAAGGAGTGTAGAAAAAAAGGCTATGCATGCTTAGTTTCGTGTATGTATATAGTCGTACATTAAGGTTTATTGTAGGCCATCTTTTGAGCATCTGCTACTTTTGGACATTACAATTATCCAGATATTTCATGTGATGTTACCCACACTGAACACATAGGCTTGACGATTATGTATTTTGGAAGGTATATATCTGTTCAGAAACTTTTGTGTTTTTAAGATAGCCTTAGATATTACTATAACTTGGTCATAGTTTTCGTTGCTTCAATATATTTACTAGAACATTTGCATTCTTCAGCAAAGACTATTTGTAAAACCTAGGCACGACTAATCAAACGACACGTTGTATGTCCCTACCGATTTCGCAACCATATTGGGGGACCGCGTGGGTTAGCGCATGGTTCAACAACTAGTGAATAAGAAATTTCACAAAATTAGTAAATATATATAATATATATGTTCTATCACAAAACCAACATCAGGCTTGCATTTACCTTAAATATACATCGCATTATGTAACATCAAATGTATAGTCAAAATGGTTGAAAGGATTATAGACAATTAGCCATACCCTTTTTGACCCGCCTTGCCCCTCTAAAATGTTCACAAGGTAAGGCCTAGAAGTCACCTACCAAAGAAGATTGTTCCTATGAATTAGGTTCTTCTTCCTATAGAAGTCTTGCTTACTAACTTGCATCTTGAAATATACCAAGTCCCCCCCCAAGAACCAAGTAAAATGTCTAGAGGCCTATGAGTCAACCTCACAAATAGGAGACTTTTATTGTCCAGTTCTTACATAGATAAGATTACCTAGCTATAAGTACACTCCATGACACAATAATCCACACCACCTGGACATGTATAGAATTTAGTGTTGGCTCAAACATATGCTTAACGATAAGCAATGAGAAAACGATAGGTAAGACATCCCAATTTCATATGATGCATTTGAGGAAAGTAAATCCCAACTACTCAAAAAACTTAGATCCCCTTAATCTTAGAAGATGGACAAATAATCCATTTATAATAACTTATTCGCTTTGTGATATGAAAAAGGACAAAATTAGAAAGGCAAAAAAAATATAATGTTGTAATGTTTACAATGCATCTGTTGTAAAATAATAATGGCACCCACCAAATGAACAGATTCAGTATTTTACCGCCCAAAACATGACGGTTGATTAGACTCAACCTGCCCCTTATATACCAGTTGATTAGACTCAACCTGCCCCGTATATACCAGTTGATTAGACTCAACCTTTGCAGTACTATCCACCCAATACTATAAATTTCCTACTCATGTAACTGAAGAGATGCATCAACTAAGAGTAATACAACAGTTTCTCTGCTTTGTGATACTTTGCTTACAATACGTTATCAGCACCAATTTGCTCCCAAGTACTAGAAGGTAGTTTTTCCCCACAATCAAAGTATAATTTTCTTTTACTCTCAAATTTGCTCCCAGATCATATACTACTCAAAATGTGGATCACCAATGTAATGGGATCAATATTATTTTGAATAATGTAACCCTTTCGAGCATATATTTTATCATAGAGCATAATAATGTACCTGTTACTACAAATCCGGCAAGGGGAATGGTAAGTTAGCCCCAACGTTTCAATCCCCCAGTGGGAAATCATGCCGGCGGAATTCCGCAACCGACTGTCCCAAACCTTAATGACAATCAGCCAGAACCACCAACTGAAATTCGGCAACAACCCATTAATAAGAGGAGTAGGGGCGAAGACATGGCCTCGGGTAGCGGTAAACGACGCCAAAATCATTAACTGGCCACCAGCACGGCAGAATCGGCTATGCCGCCGCCGAAAAGTCTAGCCACCTTCATGGAGGGCAAAAGACTTTATATGTGAGCCGCCTTCATGGACGGGCTAATATCATGGAATTGCCGCCTTTATGGACGGGCTAATATGCTGGAATTGTCGCCTTCATGGACGGCCTAATCTCCTGGAATTGCCGCCTATATGGACGAGCTATGATGCCGAATAAAGGGATAATAAAACAAAAAAAAACCAAGACCACGACTACTTAAAAAAATATATGTTTGTGTACTGTTAGTTTTCCTTGGGGAAGGAATTTTTAGATGTTGTGTTTTTCATCTTTGTGTTTATAGTAACTAATAATATGTATATATATGTATCTTTCTTCTCCTCCCCATAAAATAAAAGTTCAAATTTTTTTAAAAAAAAAGGGGCACAAGACTTTGGAAATTGGTGTGAAAAAGGTATGTTGAACAAGTCAATTCACACCATATACATGCAAACTCCAGGACATGCATTGTTTATTTTTCAAAAAAAAAAACAAAAAAACAAAAAAGGGGCCTTGAAACATTAGCCACGGCTGTAGTGGAATTTCACAAATTCACTTCACAAAGTACAAGCAAAAGGTGGCAAATAGATTAAACAAAAAAGGAGATTAATTTCTTACCCATTTTCAATTTTTTTTCATGTGATTGGAGGAAAATTTCATACTTAAAATAAAAAATAAAAAAGGGAGATATGTATATATGGCTATGGAGGAAGCTTGCAACCATATATACTCGAACAAATTTTATTCCGGAATTGATAAAAGGGTAGAGTTTTGTTAAAGTTTTTTTTCAAAAAGGTTGAATGAAATGGATGAAGATGAGAAGGAAGAAGATGAAATGGATGAAGATGAAGGGGAAGAGGTTGATAAGAAGGAGAAATGAATGAGCATAGGAAACAACGGCATGTTGTTGTAGTACATATACTACAAAACAAAACAGTTTTCAGATTTCTCTGTGCAAAAAAAACAAAAAAGGGAATTTTTTTAAAAAAAAAAAAGGAAAAAGAATGAAAGGGAATCTTTATGATTCATACAAAACACATTTTATCTATTAAATGTGCACAATTTTTTTACTTCTCTAAAAGGGACTTAACCCCAATTTTTTTCCCCTCTTACCCGCCTCTCCATCTTCTTCAACCTCACAAATTCTCTCTCCTCCATTTTTGGGGTTTACTAGATCCCCATTGTTTCCGGCCACCATGTATAACACCGGCAACAATCGCTCAACAACCGACACATCGGATCTTCAAGAGTTCTTAAGAGAGTTGAAAATTATATTTTACTGGGGAATAAGTTTTACGGTAGTCTTATTAGCAATTATCGTAATTCTTCTTCGAAATCTTGCAAATTGTAGATCATAATTGTTATTTCTATAATTTACATTTTTTTTGCTAAGTTTGGTTGAAATGTTAATCATCCTTATGTGGTTAGCTTCTCATTTTCAAAAAAAATGGGGGTGAGACATAATTTTAATTAACTATTAACTTTTCTGTTTGTACTTAGTTTCGAACTCCTGACCTCTTAAACGGTTCAGGATTTCTTGGACCACTTTGGCTTACACCCCAAATGTGATGTATTATTACTTCTTCAAATTTTTATATGGATTTACTCTATTATGCATATATTTAGTAATTCTAATTACTGTTAATTATATGTAATCAGAAATGGCACGAATTGCAACCAGAGACTTTGAGATACTTGAACCATCATGTCAAAGGTACCTGGAATGGAGGGTAGATGCAAAAGCCCATTTACAAGCAGAAAACCTGGAACATACTATTATTAAAGATGGTTTTCCAACTGCTCAAGAACAAGCACGGACTTTAGTGTACTTAAAGCGTCATATTAGTGAGGATCTAAAATCTGAATATATTTTAATTGATGATCCTAAGGAATTATGGGACACTCTCACTGAAAGGTTTGAACACCTTCAGCGAATAATTGCTCCAAGAGCAGCTCATGAGTGGGCCACTATCAGATTCCAAGATTTTGCCACAGTAAGAGAATATAACTCTGCCGTACTACGTATCACTCAGCAACTAAAGCTCTGTGGAAAACCAGTACCAGAAAAGGCCATGATAGAAAAGACTCTCTCAACCATGCACGCGCAAAATATGATACAATCTGAACAATATCGTGAGATAGGTTGCACAAAAATTTCTGATTTAATCTCTATTCTCTTAGTTGCCGAGCAGTATAATCATATCTTGCTCGACAACCACAACAAAAGGCCAACTAGTACAAATGCAACCCCCGAAGCCAATGGCACTGACACTAATATTTCCAATACAACACCCACTAATGCAACTAGGGGTGGTAAACGCTGGAATAACGGTCAGGGACGGGGAAATTATAATAACAGAGGCAAAGGAAGGGGAAAAGGTAAAGGCAGAGGCAATAATCAAGGGCGCCAAAATTGGAAACGAAACTTCCATGCCCCTCGAGGAAGGGGAAAAAGGGCAAACAATTACCGAACAAGAACTGCAGAAAAATGTTTTAAATGTGGTATTGCGGGACATTGGTCTAAGAAATGTCGCACAGCAAAGCACGACTTATATATGGCCTCACAGAAGGCACAGGGGAAGCATGCTCATGAGACAAATTTTGCACAAACAACTTCCCCTACCCTTGACATTGCTGATTACTTAGCCGACGATGTCGCAGATATTCGAGGCACATCCTCTTGAAACTACTCCAGTATCTCCATATTTAGTCTTCATGTATTTTCAATTTTCTTTTCCTGATTAAGTACCCATGTTTACGTTGAATAATTTCTTTCCTATTGCTGCAAACAATGTAGATTATGTCTACAAACGTTTTATTTTACCATTTTTAATTGTTCTTACATTTATCCATGTTCACATCAGAAGAAAATGGGAATCCCACAAGGAGGGGAGAAATGCTTGATTGACAGCGCCACAACACACAGCATCCTGAGCAACAAAATATACTTCACACATTTGGAGCCCATTAAGGCAAACCTCAACACCATTGCTGGCACTGCTAATATAGTTGAGGGCTCAGGAAAGGCTTGTGTACTACTTCCACAAGGAACAAAGGTTATTGTTCAACATGCACTGTATATTAGTAAAACTCAACGAAATGTTTTGAGTTTTAAAGATTTACGTGCAAATGGTTACCATATGGAAACCAAAAATGAGGATAATAAGGAAAATATGTACCTCACTAAATGTGAACTTCAAAAAAAGGTTATCCTTGAAAAATTGTCTGCATACTCCTCAGGGCTATATTTTACTTATATTAGCCCAGCTGAAAGTTATTTAGTGTCAACTTGCAAGGTTGACAACCGCGAAATTTTTAATCTGTGGCATGATCGATTGGGACACCCTGGAACAAGCATGATGACAAGGATAGTTCGGAGATCCAATGGACACCCATTGACTAATATACGGAATCCACTTCCGAACGAACATCATTTTACCGCTTGTTCACTTGGCAAATTGATCATTCATCCTTCCGAGAACAAACTTGCTCACGAGAGCCTAGCTTTCTTGGAAAGAATTCAAAAGGACATTTGCGGACCAATACACCCAGCATGCGAACCGTTTAGATATTTTCTTGTTCTAATCAATGCTTCCACAAGATGGTCCCATGTAACCCTTATATCAACAAGAAATGTTGCCTTTGCAAAACTTCTGGCACAAATAACACGTTTAAGAGCTCAATTCTCGGATTATCCAATTAAGAATATTCGACTTGATAATGCTGGAGAATTTACATCCCAAACATTTGATAATTATTGCATGTGCATTGGGATAGATGTTGAACATCCAGATGCTCATGTTCACACTCAAAATGGCCTAGCTGAAGCATTCATAAAATTAATCGCTCGGCCGTTGCACATGAAATAAAAACTCCCATCCTCTACTTGGGGACATGCTATACTACATGTTGCGGCCTTGCTACGATTAAGACCGAGCATAAATCATGATTTGTCCCCACTACAATTGGTGGTTGGCAAGGAACCAAATATTGCTCACCTACGTACATTTGGGTGTGCAGTCTATGTTCCCATAACACCACCACAACGTACTAAGATGGGCCTACAAAGAAGGTTGGGAATCTATGTTGGTTTTGAATCACCATCCATCATAAGATATCTTGAATCACCATCCATCATAAGATATCTTGAACCACTGACAGGTGATTTATTCACCACTCGGTTTGCGGACTGTCATTTTAACGAGACAGTCTTCCTAACCTTAGGGGGAGATAAGGCAGGCCCAAAATGGCATGAAATATCGTGGAGAACACAAAGTTTATCCTACCTTGACCCACGAACAAATGTGTCTGAGCAAGAAGTGCGAAAAATTATACATTTACAAAACATTGCTAATCAATTGCCAGACGCGTTCACTGACATTAAAAGGGTGACCAAGTCCCATATACCAGCTGCAAATACTTCAGCAAGGGTCGACATTCCCAAACATCGACCCGATTGCCCACATATATATGAGTCTACAACACGCAAAAGACGTGGTAGGCCGCTTGGTTAGAAAGATTTGAAACTAAGAAAATCTAAAAAGGCAAAGATAAGCAACGAAAAGAGTGAAAATTCCCAAGGAATGGAACGAACCCAAAATGAAGAAAATGTCATCGACCCCAAAAATAGCCTAAGAGGATCAGATGGTACATCTGAGGGGAAGTATGAAGATGAAAATCATGAAAAATCGATAAACTATGTGCACACAAGAAAGCAATGGGATCGAATAAAAACATTAGTCGATGACATATTTGCATATTCAATTGCCACAGAAATCATCACTGATATTGAGGACACTGAACTAAGGTCCGTCGACAAATGTCGAAAAAAGGAATGATTGACCTAAATGGAAAGAAGCCATACAAACAGAATTGAAATCCCTTGCAAAACGAGATGTTTTCAGTCCTGTAGAAGAAACTCCAAAAGAGGTAAAACCTATAGGGTTTAAATGGGTGTTTGTACAAAAACGTAATGAGAAAAATGAAATTGTGAGATACAAAGTTAGACTTGTAGCTCAAGGTTTCTCGCAAAGACCAGGAATTGATTATGAGGAAACATATTCACCAGTTGTGAATTCCACAACACTAAGATTCCTCATCAGTCTATCAGCATGTAAAGGCTTGCACATACGCTTGGTGGATGTAGTGATACCTTTATGGATCACTTGACACTAGGGATGTTCATAAGCGGGTACCCGGCTTTTCGGGTACCCGGAAAAGAGGGTACCCGGCAAAGCGGGTAGTTGTTTGGGCGGCCCATGACCCGGCCCGAAAAATTCGGGTACCCGGCTTTCCCGGGTCAGGTCACCCGGGTACCCGGACTAGATCATTTTTATCATAACATATATGCTACTGCATGTCCAGAAATATAAATAAAAGAAGCTTATATAGCAAAACCACATAGCCTAGTATACTAGCTACTGCATGTCTGCATGCTGCTTGTTTAATAGTAGAAGTATAATCTTACACAAAAGTTTAACACAAAGTTCATGAGAATCATGACATTGCCAATGTTCAATAACTTGTAACAATTTATTCCTCTTTCCTTGATAACTCATACTTCTAGTGAATGAAAAACATGAAATGGATTTAGTTTAGTTTGAAAGCAGAGTACTTAAACTATAATAGCAATAGATCCCTTGTTTTTTATATAAAAAAATTAATATTAACGGGTTAGCGGGTACCCGGATATTCAAAATGAACGGTATGTTACCCGGCCCGATAATCTTTAATTTATCGGGTCGGGTACCCGGCCCGTTAAAGACGATAAAATCAAAATAGTACCCGGCTATTTTTACCCGGGTCGGCGGGTTACCGGGTCGGGTTTTCTTGAACACCCCTACTTGACACAGACATCCATATGAGAGTTCCATAAGGGCTGGAATTGCCTAGTCCTTAAGATCTAAACCCCGGAAACTACACTCAATTAAATTGAGAAAATCCCTTTATGGTTTAAAGCAATCCGGGAGAATGTGGTACAATCGCCTAAGTGAATTCCTCCTTAAAAGAGGTTACAAAAACGATCAAATTTGTCCATGTGTCTTCATCAAACAAAGCGAAAGAGATTTTGTAATAATTGCAGTCTATGTTGATGATCTGAACATCATCGGAACATCAGAAGAAATTGAAGAAAAAGTTAACTATATGATGAAGGAATTCGAAATGAAAGATCTTGGAAAAACTAAATATTGTCTCGGATTACAAATAGAACATCTAAAGGACGACATTCTCATTAACCAAGCCAATTATGCTGAGAAAGTTTTGAAAAGGTTTTACATGGACAAAGCACACCCACTAAGCTCCCCCATGGTTATTCGTTCTTTGAATATTAAGGAGGATCCTTTCCGCCCTCGAGAAGAAGGTGAAGATGTACTTGGTCCCCAAGTACCATATCTAAGTGCCATTGGAGCTTTAATGTATCTAGCCATCAACACTAGGCCATATATCGCGTTCTCTGTCAACCTGCTTGCAAGATACAGTTCTGAACCTACAAACAGGCACTGGGACGGAGTGAAACACCTACTCCGTTACATACGCGGCACAACATACCTTGGGCTATTTTGCCCAAGAAATGACAATCCTACTCTTGTTGGATATGCTGATGCTGGTTATTTATCCGACCCAGTCAAAGCAAAATCAAGGACAGGCTATGTCTTTTGCCATGGAAATGCAGCAATTTCTTGGAAATCAACAAAACAGACACTAATGGCAACTTCATCGAACCAAGCAGAGCTGATTGCACTTTATGAAGCAGGTAGAGAATGTGTATGGTTACGATCATTGATTCAACACATAATGAAAGAAAGTGGTCTAAACACGACTAAAGAAGGTCCTACCGTCATCCATGAAGACAACACTGCTTGTATTGCACAAATCAAAGAAGGGTATATCAAGGGCGATAGAACAAAACACATTGACCCTAAGTTCTTTTCCACACATGTTTTGGAGAAAGAAGGGACGATCAATGTTCTGCAGGTCCAGTCATGTAACAGCTTGGCCGATCTGTTTATAAAATCACTGCCTTCAAGAAAATTCCAAGAGCTTGTGCACTTAACCGGCATGCGTCGTCACAGAGACCTACACTAAAATGAGGGGGAGTCTATATATTCTGTACTTTTTTTCCTTCGTCTAAGTTTTTATCCCATTTGGTTTTTCTTGGCAAGGTTTTAATGAGGCAGAACTTAAATTAGCGTAATAACTTAAGAACTGCACTCTTTTTCCCTGTATTTATTTTTTTCCCATTCGGGTTTTTTTTCAAATATAGGTTTTTAATGAGGCATTCTACACCCCGAAATGTACAGGCTGGAATCTGTTCAATGGGGAGTGTTGTAAAATAATAATGGGACCCACCAAATGAACAGATTCAGTATTTTACTGCCCAAAACATGACGGTTGATTTGACTCAACCTGCGCCGTATATACCAGTTGATTAGACTCAACCTTTGCAGTGATATGATGTATCACTGGGTGTACTATCCACCAAACACTATAAATTTCCTACTCATGTAACTGAAGAGATGCATCAAGTAAGAGTAATACAACAATTTCTCTGCTTTTGTGATACTTTGCTTACAATGGCATCGAAATACTCAGTAATAAAAAACTTCGTCACTGAATAATAAATGTGTGGCAACATAAAGCAAAGAACCAAGTTGCCGCAATCACATGAAGACAGGACAAGCTCGACATGGAAATTAGACGACCTTCAAAACTCAAGCACATCTTCTCTTTTCCATAATCAAACTTGTTGTGTTTTCGCACGCATTGCTTACATTTAAGGCTAGTACTATGTAGGCCAAAAGTCAAAGAATAAAACTGCAAATTAGTTATTCTAAGAAGAAAATAACTGCTAAAAAAAGGAAAAGAAAAGTGGCAAGAATATCACAACAATAACGACAACCAACAAGTTTACTAAGAGATTCCAGAAACTCGCAGTCTAAACTCTCAAAAGAAATGGGCCATTAGAGACTTAGGACCTATTCTCTTCGGCATAAAACAGCTAAATTGAACTGAATTGAACTGAATGCAACTAAAGCGAATGCAACTGAACTGAAATGAATTGTATTGAGCGGAACTGAACTTAATTGAATTGAACTTGAATTGAATTGTAACTAATAATAAATAATAATTAAGCAATAATAAACAATTACATAATTATTGTAAATAATAAATAATTATTATCATGATAAGTAATACTCCCTTCGTTCCTCTTTGTTCTTCCTATTTGGAATCTTTTTAAGAGAGGAAAAAAGTCAAAGTAGGAAGAACAAAAGAGAACAGAGTGAGTAATAATTAAGAATAATAATTAATAAATAATGATAATATAGTTGTTATTAAATGATTTATAATAAATTAATAGTAATAACAATAAACTAATAATAGGAATAACAATTAATGTTAAGAATAATTAATAATAATAATTTATTACTATTATTATTAATGTATTAGTACTTCATGATGGTTATATAATAACAATAATGTCGAAGAAATAAATTACATTACTAGCTATCATGATAATAAGAATTTATAATATAATAATAATAGTTAGAAAAAGTAATGAAAATTAGGTCAGACTGCATAAAGTTGCAACCCAAACCATTTTGGCGCGATTGGGGTTGTTTTATGTGCTAAAAAAAAGTGGGTTGTTTGTGTTTATGTTTGTGACCAAACGTGGTTCACAGTTTTGGGTTGATCAATAATATTTATAAATCAAACTGCATGTCTTTAGTATTCGATGTAATGACAATTTTGTACGTTAGATTTAGCAACTTTGTAATTTTTCAATATCTTCTACCTTTCTTGTAGCTCATTTAATTTCTATGATTTTCATAGTGAATATTTAGCCGGTAAAATAAAACAGCTTTTGCAAATTAGAATACTCTTATTAAGATAAAGTATGGGTAAAACCCACCAAACCATTTTACATGGTGCAGTTTGGATTGCTTCGAAATTATAATGGTAGTAATATAATGTGTAAATAAATAATAACTAATATAATATATAGCAATAAAATTAATAATAATGTAAGTAATTAGTAAAATAAATTAGATAAAGAATAATAATATTATTAACGAAATGGCTAAATAATGAATGAAGGTGGAGTGAACTGAACTAATTGGAGCTAAATTGAATTGAACTGAACTGAAGTGATTGGAGCTGAACTGAACTGAACTGAAAATAAGCTGAAGAGAAAGACCCTTAGAATGGAGGAGTTACAAATAAACAAGACGAAAGACTTACATTCTTTCCACGTGAAACTTAGGCATTTCATGAACAAGGAATGAATTAAATTTTGTGTAACATCAGTCTCATACTCAACAACAGTGAATAATTCAATTTCAGATATTTTCACTTCATCCCGTGGGCAAGACAAGAAGACCCCTTGTCCTCGTATATTTTTATTCTTTGTATGGAAGTATTGGCTCGCCCATTAGCTTCTGCATCTTAAGATATGAAATCTGGCATTGGGTTATATTGTATCCGGGAACTAAAAAAATCCTTGGTCTCTTCTTTACTAATGTTTGCCTCCTTTTGTGTAAAGCTACATCATCAACAAGTAACAACCTGAAGAACATTTTAGATAATTTATGTATTCAGGACAACTAATTAATTTCCATAAATCATCTATCTATTTTTTGAAAAAAACTGCCTCGACTAAAAATTCTCTCCTTGCAGGCTATTTAACCATGCAACCCAAGCATTCACTTGGACGATATCTAGGGGGTCACTTCTCTTCACACAAAGTACCATTTCAGACTTCAATCCTTGATTACTAGAACGGGCAAACACCTAAACTCTTGGACTACTTCCTTCCTTTCAAAAGCATGGCGTGCAATCCTAATCCATAGTAACTTAGAAGTTGTCTCGATCTTTACAATAGCCACCACCAAATTACCGATTTCAACAGCTAATAAACTCGATGTCATTAACCGAAACTTCTTTTAATATACAAGAAAGGTGATGGCAATGAAGTTGGTATCTCACTTGTAGCCTGGGATAAAATTTGCGAGCCCAAGGTTTTGGGCAGTTTAGGTCTCCGAAAGACAAATCAAATGAACCAGGGCATGCTAGCCAAATTAGATTGGGAATTCTGACCCAACCTTCTAATAAATGGGCAAAAATGATGCGTAAGAAATACTTAAAGCAGAAATCATTTTTTGACATACAACCCAAGACAAATGATTCCCCAACATGGAAAGAAATCTTGCAAATGCGAGACTTAATCTGGCAAGGGATCCGATGGAAAGTATGGATCTAGGTCGGATATCTTCTTCTGACTAGATAATTGGTGCGCTCAAATTGGATAAATTGAAATGCGTAACATGGAAGCTTCTACGATTCCTAATTTCGACCTCAAAATAACGGATGTCAGTCTACCCACGATATGACATGGAACTCTGTTTTGTTGAGGACTATCCTTCCCCCTCATATCTGCTCTAAAATAGAAGGCATTCCACTCTCCTCACAACCACATAAAGACACCCCATGTTGGGGCCTCACGTCCTCACGAGAAT
Source organism: Patellifolia procumbens (assembly GCA_947645195.1). Lineage (NCBI taxonomy): Eukaryota > Viridiplantae > Streptophyta > Magnoliopsida > Caryophyllales > Amaranthaceae > Patellifolia > Patellifolia procumbens. Next base: position 427,876 of record CANSGD010000372.1, read on the forward strand.
TCACGGCTAAGTCTGCCACCTGGTGTAATACCCCGAATTTTGATAAATTAATAAATTATTCTATATTAATTAAAAACGTTTCAATATGAATTTTATGAATTTTCTTTGATTTATTTCGATTTATTTTAAATTATTTGAAAAATATTTATTATTTTAATGATATAATATTATTTCTATTATTAATGTTATTATTTCATATTAAAATTATATTAAAGAAACATTTTGAAATTTAATTCATTAGAATATCATTTTATGTACATCTCATGTACTTAGTTAATTTGATGTACAACTTTTTAAAGCTTGATTTTAAAATTATTACTCATACCACTTATCACCCATTATCCATCACTTATCAGTTATCACTTATCACCTAGCACCCAACTCAAAGCTCTTATCACCCTCATCATCACCTTCCTCCTTCACCCAACAACCATTAATGGCTTCTCCAAAACCCCAAACAAACCCATACCCACTTGCAAGAAATCAGATTTTTCCACTCAAAAATCTGATTCACTTACACAATTGAGTCAAAGAAGCAACCTTTCTTCAACCTCCATACTACCCTCATCAATGGTGCTTGACCATTCAAACTAAAAATCAGATTTTTCCCCTTCTATAAATACCCAACTCAACCCACTCAAATAATCAAGCAAACATCACTCAAGGTTTGCTTCACTCTCTTCTTTCTCCCCTTTAAATTTCTGATTTTAGTTTTGAAAAATAAAATAATAAAACCTCCATTAACACCACCTCAAGCTCCACCACTTACACCACCACAACCCAAAACCCAAACCACCGCCACCATCGCGCGCAGCAGCAGCGACCACCGCCGCCGCCAAGCAGCAGCAGCCACTGCCGCCACCACACGCAGCAGCGGCAGCAGCCACAGCCCCCTTTCTTTTACTCGCTGCTGCCATGCAGCCAGCCACCAAAACGCCGCCCCTCCTTGCGGTCGCCACACGCCCAGACCACCAGCCACCCTCCGGCCGCCCAAAGTCGCCGGAAACCGGCACCAAAATCCAGCAGCCCCTTCCCCTCTGTTTTTCCTCCCTTCCTTCCTCTTCTACTGTTTCTTTCTTTTATTTCCTTCTCTTATGTTTTCACTTAAACTAACCCAAAGCCTACTCCTTTTATTTTAAATAGACCCAAGCCCAAACTTACCCCCTCCCAAATCAGATTTTTAATTCTAAAGTTAGCCCAACACTTTAAAATGACCCATCCTTCTTTGTTAGTTGTTTTGTTTAATTAAAATAAAACTTTCATTTTAAGTTTATTATTACTATTAATGATTTTATTAACTTTTCATAACTTAAAAAAATATTTCTAAGTTTCTAAAATAAAATAATGAATATATTGAAGTTAATTTATGTTTATATAAATTATTTATAACGTTTAAGTTATATAAATATTAAAGTTGAAATAATTTTTAAGTACTTAAAATGATTTTTATAAATAAATTCGAGAAACGTAAACTTTAATTTAGAAACTGCTTTGAAATAAACAATGAGTTTCTTTAAGTTATTTACATTATTTAAGTTATTTATTTATAAAATCATAAGGGGTTATTTAGGAAACTAATTTTAGATTTCGCTTAATTGTAGACTCCGATTGCGTAGACGAGGATTTCCAAGAGTGTTGATTCGTTCGTGATTTAGTTTCAAGCACGCTTCAAGAGGTAATTACCAATGTTCATCCACAAGTAGATTTCGTAAAATAAAATGATTTACCCTTGAGATTATGTGAATTAATGATGTGATTATGTGATAGTAAAGTTAATATGTGGATGTTGATTTTGGAATAATTATGGGTTATGATTATTAATTTAAGTATGAATTATGAGTAATGGAATGGATAACAAGAATGGATCTTTATTATGAACCATGAATATGGAAGTTAGATTATGGACTATGACAATGACTATTATGACGGAATTTAAAATAGTAATTAAAATCTTGTTATTATTATTATTGTTATTATTATTGTTGTTGTTGTTGTTGTTGTTGTTGTTGTTGTTGTTGTTGTTGTTGTTGTTGTTGTTGTTATTATTATTATTATTATTATTATTATTATTATTATTATTTTTATTATTATTTCACATGGTTATTATTATTATTTCACATGGTTATTATAATCTTTATTATTAATATGGAAGTTATAAACAGAAGTTAACATCGTGACAATGGAAATGGTTATGAGTTAATGTAACCAAGTGATGGTTGAGCATATGGATATGCTATCAGAATTAGCTATGTATGAAATGAGTTATGGAATTGGAGTAACGGTTTTCACTCTCAGTTAAATGAACGATGTATATGTGAACGTGTGATATGTGATAACTTGAAGTAAAAACTATAAATCACTTAAAGTGGAATAAAGGAAGGAAATAATGAACAGGTTGCCCTGTATGGGAGGTTCAGCGGCCACCTACTGGTTTCTTTGTTACTATGCTGATTTTTCTGTTATTTGTCTTCCTTCTATCTTGATGTGTTTCCAAGTTAGAAGGGGTGTGCACACTAGGGACTCTGTTTTTGGCCATTATAATATTTGTAGGTAGTTACTGGGGATTGACCCCGGCCTACACCCTTGAAGTAAGTAGTTACTGGGGATTGACCCCGGCTTACTGGCGTTCTCTTTCCTCTCCTTAAATAATCGGATAATACAGAATTATTGAATTAATTGAAATTATGTGATTATTAACCCTATCTATATTTATATATATGAATGCATTTATGTGATTATTAATTTTATACGTATATGTGCTATGCTTTCGACTCTATTAAACTACTATTTTCACAAAGTATTTTCAACTTAAGTATTTTACGGGATGGAGTTGGAATTACTCAGTTTATCTGATTTTTGGGAGCTTGTCTCTCTTGTCTTTTTCAATGATTATTTGCAGGTGGGTGATCGAGGGGAATTATGAGAGATCAACTAGATGTTGTCATCCACCTAGTTGAATATTTTTGCTTCCGCTGGAACTCTGAAACTCGTAGTATTTAGTATTTAATGAACTAGTTTAAATTTGGTTGTAAGGATGATTTTTAATTAAGTTTGGAATGAATATGTTTTAGTTACTTAGCCTTGCACTTGATTCCCAGGAGTCGAGTGCGGCGGTAACGCTCCGTCCGAGTCGAACCCTTTAAAAGGGTTTGGTTTGGGCGGGGTGTTACACCTGGCTACCCCATAACCGACCTTCTTTTAGTCTCCAAAATGGTTGTATGCTTGGATTTGGAACATAGACATTTATACAAAAATAAAGGGCTTTATTCAACTCCTTCATAATGGATTACCTACACGGGATAAACTTGAACGCCGAAAGCTTCAAGTTCCTTTCGAATGCTCCATTTGCCAGACGTCGATAGAACCCATAAACCACTTATCTATATCTTGTCCCCAGACCCGTACTATTTGGCATCATGCCATGATTCGAAATTTTTTTGGGAACAACAATCCTAGATGCCCCTCTCCACAAAGTTTTTACTTTGATTAAAGACCTCAACAAACCAAATTCTTTTTGTTGTTGTGCAGCCTTTGGAAGGAAACAAATGCAGTCATCTTCCAAAATGACAGTTACGATATTCATTGGATTCTTTACAGAGCAAAATACTCAATGTTTGAATGGAATTTGTGTAATTCTATCGACACTACTTCATCCTTCAACATCCCCACCCCCTTACAAGTCACCAAATTCAATACGAGTATGCTGGAGGCCTCCCCCCAACGTTGCTAAGCTCAATTTTGATGGATCCTCATCTGCTGCTACCGGCAATGTCCTTCGTACCTCTACTTGATAAATTCTCGAAGCCATAGCTTATAATCTCTGGATATCTTCTCCTCTGATAGATGAAACTTCTGCTCTATGTAATGGGTTGATTCAAGCGAGAAGTATGAAATTCAAAGATCTTGTTATAGATTGAGACAACCTCACCATGATCAATGTGCTAAAAGGAAAGTTCGAGACCTCCTTGTGCATTCAGACGCTTATAGATGATATCGACAACTACTCACCTATTTCTGTTCAACGTCAGTGCATCATGTTTTCAGAGAAGCAAATTCGTTCACATACTACCTTTCCAAGCAAGGACGACATCACATTACTATAAAAAGCTAGACGTTCAATGTCCTTGAAGATCCTATGTTGTATCCGTTTTCTTTATTAGATAGCTTAGGATTCACCCATTATAGAATGGTCCCCTAAGAGTTTTTAGTACCCCTTAAAAAAAGATTAGTGATAATAAACATAGTTTATGTTCTTTTCAACTTATGTAAGCAATATAGTGCTTATTTCAGAAATGATAAGATCGATCAGAAAAATTCAGATCAGACCAGATCAAAAAAATTCAGTTCAGATCAGGTCACACAATAATAAGAAAAAAAACAACTAAAATTATTTCAGATTAGATAAAAAAATTTGAAATCAGATCGGAAATGTTCAGATCAAATCATATAAAGTCTAATATGGACCCGGTTTATACTAAACTTATTGTAGACCAGGGCTAGGTCCCAAAAGTTAAGGTTTTTTTAGCATAAGTTAAATCTTCGCTCACCAAAAGTTAAGGTTTCTTTAGCAAAAGTTAAGATTTTTTAATTAAAAGTTAAGGTTTTATAGTCCAAAGTAAAGTGTTATGAATGAAAAGTTAAGGGTTTTTAGCAAAAGTTAATATTTTGTAATTAAAAGTTAAGGTTTAACATGCAAAAGTTAAGGTTTTGTAATCAAAAGTTAAGTGTTATGAATGAAAAGTTAAGGTTCTATTATCAAATAAAACCCTAAAATTTTCCCCAATTCGATTTGTTTGGGTGTTAAATAGTGATTTAACATTATAATTCGTAAAAAGCATTTGAATTCATGAAATTGAAACATAAAGAAAGGGATTTTATGCTTGAATTCGCCTTTTTTTGCTCGTTTTCCGGCTACGGTGACAGTTTAAATTGGAATTTAACCCATAAACTCTCTTTCTTCTTCATTTTCTACATCTTCTTCTTCTTTGTCGTCTTCAATTAATGGATTTTTCTCCTGTAATCCAATATTGCTACTGTAATTTCGCACTTTACTTTACTGTTTCTGAACTTGAATTGAATACAATAGAATGGGGCGAATTGCGAAGAAGATGAAGAGAGTGAAATTAGGTTTAAGGAATGAGAGTTAGGGATGAATCTCTCTCTTAATGGAGGTATGCGAATTGCTAAGAATGATACGTCCATTGTTGGAGTGAGTGACCGGTCGACGACGAGTAAGGGCATATTTCCGGCGAGTGCAAGTGGCCGGTCTACACTAAAATTAACATGGATCAGGTCCACGCAAGTCTTTCACATCAAATCAAATCAGATCGGAAAAGTTTATAGTATTAAATTAGACAAATTTAGATCAGATGAGACGAAAGAAACGGACCCGTAAGACATAAATTTGAGGGTTCATTTCCAACAACGGGAACACAATACAGCTCTCCTTTCTCAGTATCTCACACAGCAAACACCACCCTCTGTAAATGTCATAGTATGTCAACAAACTTCCATAGCTAATCAGCCAACTCTCTCTTGTGAGTCATGTCAACGCTGTTACGAAGTAGCCGTAGCTTCTCTCCCCGATTCAGGCTGCTAATTTCCCCCACTACAAATCAGTTTCTGAACATCACAACTAGTAGTATAAACAATGGCGGAGAAGAAGAGAGTCGAGCACAAGCAGGACCTCCTCCAATCCGAGTTGGGTTCACTGATAAAGCTGGTCGAGGTGTTTTTGCAACCCGCAGAATCGGAGCTGCAGAGCTCATTCACACTGCACAACCCGTGGTTTCTCACCCTTTTCTGCGCAACATAGTTTGTTACCTTTGTCTTAAAAGATTGAAACCCAGAATCGATTCTCAATCTCTGTCACAACCCTTTTGCTCCCAACAATGCCTACAACAAGCTAAGGTATTACATTCTACAATATACCGTCATTTTGTAATTTCATTTTTTTTTTGTTTTTTTGAATTTGGTTTCAGTGGTGAGAATTTGGTTAGTTTACTTGCTTATGTTTGTTTAAGAGTTCTTGAACCATATTTTATAGGGTGGATTGTAATCCTTAGGTCCTGTTCAGTTCAACTTATTTTTACTGAACTGAACTTATTTTTACTGAACTGAACTTATTTTTGCTACTGAACTTATTTTTACTGAACTGAACTTATTTTTACTGAACTGAACTTATTTTTACTGAACTGAACTTATTTTTGCTGAACTGAACTTATTTTTACTGATTCATGTTGTTTTTTTTCTTTGCTCTACTGATTTTTACTGAACTGAACTTATTTTTGCTGAACTGAACTTATTTTTACTGAACTAAACTTATTTTTAAGGTGAATTGAAGAGGGCCTTAGTAGATTGTGTTGGAACATTTGTAGCATAATGGGTTAAGTTATTGTACGTGGGGTGTATAGGAAGAGGAGGAGGTCCTATGTACGGTTTTTTAGAGGTTTAGTTTGCATGTCGCGAGTCACGATGTAAGCCATGACTCGCAACAGGCTGAAAACAACAGGCGGTTGTGCAAATGATGTGGGCAATTATGCCAACATAGTGGGCCGTTACGTTATGGCGTTACATAACCACCCACGTGGCCCACTTCCCCTTAATTCATGGGCATGTAACAAGCGGTTATGCATGGATGTAAATAGTGGGTAGTTACCTATGTAGTGGGTGTGTAATAGACCGGAAATGATGGACTATGTAGATGATAATGTAAAGGAAGAAATGATGATTTTAATGGTGGTTTAAGAACTAGAAATGGAACTTGGATTGATAGGATGGATATATTACATAAACCCTAAGAATAATACAAGCTAAGTATTACACTACTAAATATTCATTCTCTTATTAATTTTCATGATGCTTACTCTCTCTCTACTTAGCTCTATTTATAGATAAGTTATCCCTAAAACCTCTAAACCCTAAATTATTATAAACTACCTAAAATACCCTTAGCATAGTAATATCGATTCATTACAGGGTGGTTACCTTGCTAGTGGGTGGTTATCTTGCTAGTGGGTAGTTATCTTGCTAGTGGGTGGTTTGTAGCCGTTGTGTCCTTATGACTTGGTCTTGGCGCGGTTTTTACACGGTTTTGATGCATGATAACTCTCTGATGTTGAAGGATTATATAAAGATTCTTGGCACATACAATAGGAAATAGATAGAAAATAACTTTCTCTCAAAACTCTCTCATTTGCTTGCTCTAGAAAATCGTTGAGAATTTCTTGAGTGTCATTCATAAACACATCAAACACAAGTTCTTCTTAATTCATTTTTAAGATCACAGAATTGGATTGCTTTACTCCATTGTATTTCATTGGTTGTTTCGTGTAACCCGATGATCCTAGAGGGGCGAAATGAAGTAATAGGAAAGCGTAGTTTCCTTGCCTGGAGTGGTGACATCCGGCCTCTAGTTCGTACTCATTGTATAACAGATTGTTTGATGTTTGGCATCTTCAGAATTATAACTGCGTGCCGTAGTTGTTGATCTTTTGTGTACTAGTCTTGCGTGCAAAGCAGTTTAAATTTTAATTGGTAAACTGATTAATTATCTATTTAGTGAAGCGACTAAAGTATTCTTTTTTTTTTCCTTTTCTTATTTTTGGTGTCCACCCCCGTCTTCCCTTATATAATACTAGCCAAATATGCACGCGATGCGTGTTTCGTGTTAAGAATATGGGAGAAACATATTGTAATTTCTCTAGCGAAGTGTATACATATTTTTCATACTTTCAAAAATAATTGTTATTATTTTAATCATTTGGTTTTTTTAGAGGGTATAATTGTAAACTTAAAAAGGTTTAAATAGTTAAACAATTTAAATACATAAAAAGAGTAGATTAGAAAAAGTTTTTTAAAAAAACACATGAAAAAACAAAAAACTTACAATAGATTAACGAAATATGTCATTAGCATCATCACTCATGAGTAAAAAAATACATTATCCCTCTCCCTCTACCACTTTCTCTCTCATCCTAAAATATTGTAGTATCACGTTTAATGATTAATTTGATCAAATGCACCTTCACTCATGAGCAATCAATTACTCATGTTTTTGAAAATTAAAAAAAAATCGAAAGTATATAAATATATAACAAAGTGGGTGTCTATTTATAGATCTCAAGAAAATATAACAATTGATAATTTTAAAATTATTTTTACTTTGTAGATTTTTAGATATTTTAGTTTAAAGTTTTAACCATCTTTTGCGAAAAATAGGATAGCTAAATTTGGAATGAAACTTAATTACACTTAATAATTTCCTTGTATCATTTTATTTGTTTTTTTTCTTTTCTTAATTTTGGTGTCCACCCCCCTCTTCCCTTATAGTATAGAGATAAGGGAGATTTGTTTCATCAAAGATGTCATTGGGAGTGATAGAAGAACACAAGAATATTGCAAAAGACCGTGTGTAGAAGAGATACTATAAATCTTATAAGCCTTGATTAATTGCTTCCTCTAAGAACCAGAATGATTTTTAATACTAACATTAAGGTTGACGTAAGTGAATTTGCAATGCACTTTAGGCAAACAACTTTGTAGCTGACCTACAATGTTTAAAGAGTGACCAATTGTAGCCGGCCTAAGTGGTTGGTTAACATCGATCACTAGCCCATGCTGCTCCTAAGCGACTTCACTAGTAAGGTGTCATAAAAAACAATTGTAAGGCAAAACAAAGGATGAAATGATAACAATTTCTTCTCTAAGGTTGGGTATTATGAAAATCTATCCTAACATTCTTCTCCTCATACTAAAGGGGCTTTGAATATTCTGTGACTTCACAAAACTTAAGCAAAAACCATTCTATAGAGAAAAGGCTAGAGCATCAAAGAGGTTTTTAGTAACCATTAAAAATTTTATCAACAAACTCTAGCAATACCTTTATTAAGTAAGAAAGGTGGATGAAGGTGGAAAGTTTTAAGTCTAAGAGTCTTTTGGATCATGAAGGTGAATTAGGTAAATACTCTTAGGACCTTTTATTAAGCATAATAAATGGCAGTTTTAATAAAGAATTTCAGTGTACTTTTGAAAGGGCATGTCCATGTCTATGTTCATGGTGATGCTTGTCTATCCCTAAATATCATATCGCTTTCCATCATAAAAACTCATTACCATTTTTTATCACTTTGGAATTACCATTTTTTATCACTTTGGAAGTTATATAGCAAACCACATATTTGGAAATAGAGCCTCATTAGCATAAGTAGAGTTTTCTTAAATAAAAATAAGTTTCAGTACCATTACCTTCATTGACGTCTACCAATCATGTTCTTAGGGCTTACATTCATAGGAGCATTGAGAAATTTCTTATAAACATCCAATCTCCAACTCACAAGTCACAACTCATTAGCAAGCTAAGACCTTCTTCATACAAGGGGAACTAGTTAGAAAGTGCGGAAAAGTCCTTTTAGATCTTAAAGAGGGATCATGGACATATTTATAGATCTTGATTACAAAGATCATTTATTAATTTGGGTGGTGAAATAAAATTACTTGTTTTTAGAACTTTTAGTTACATTGATTTGGTACGATATAAAACTTCATTTTCCTTACCTTTTATGGTACAATTGTAAATAAGGATTGTGAACAGATTTTGGTAGGCGACAATACCCAAACAATCTAAACATTTTGGATGACTGGATTTAGGCGTGTTAAATTGGATCTATTAGATGTTGATTGTTTTGTAGACATCTCTTTTGTAATCATGGTTCGAAATACGATCTTGATTGCAACCCGTAAAGGTCACAGTGTCGCGCTAATCGAGGTGTCCTAATATACTTCTAAGTGAGAAATTTAGCTCTGGGATTGTTTCTAATTGCAAGCAGCTAGATCTAATCAATTCTTCCAAGAGGAACATGTTATGATTTATGACAATACAAAACTCTCTTGATTCAAAATGACCCAAACTGCTGAGGGGAACCACTTTCTCTCTCTTTTTTGCTATCTTTTACCTCCTGCTTACATAAGGAGGAAATCTGACAAAGTTGGGACGAAAAGTCAAATCAATATACTTATATTTACTCACTAAGTTAAGGTAGGTCTTTTCTCTTAACTAGCTATTAATATCATTCACCTTTGTAATGAATCGATATTACTATGCTAAGGGTATTTTAGGTAGTTTATAATAATTTAGGGTTTAGAGGTTTTAGGGATAACTTATCTATAAATAGAGCTAAGTAGAGAGAGTAAGCATCATGAAAATTAATAAGAGAATGAATCTTTAGTAGTGTAATACTTAGCTTGTATTATTCTTAGGGTTTATGTAATATATCCATCCTATCAATCCAAGTTCCATTTCTAGTTCTCAAACCACCATTAAAATCATCATTTCTTCCTTTACATTATCATCTACATAGTCCATCATTTCCGGTCTATTACAACTTGGTATCAGAGCAGCTACGGTCCGCGGTGGCTAAAGGTTCGCCGGAAGTATGTTGGTGGTTCTGCAAAATTGTTGCTGATTTCCAGTTTCCAAAAAAAAAGAAGAGCAACAGCAATGGAGTTTGGTGAAAAACAACCCATTTCAATTTATTCACGCTGGATCCAAGATGAGTTCACATACATCTCACTCAAGAGAGAGTATGGCGTTTCAAACCTTGAGGAAGAACGACGTATTCGGCGAGAGCTTCAACTTCCCGAGTTTAATGGAAGAAATTGTTGTGACTGGATTCAAAAGATGGAGGACATTTTCCATTTCTTCCAGTTGAGTGAGACAGAGAGAGTGAAGGTCGTCATAATGTGTCTTGTTGGTGACGCGAGGCAGTGGTTAGAGGAGGAACAACAACAACGACGGTTCTTTGGGTGGTCGAAACTCAAGCTCCTTTTGGTGCTGCGTTTTTGTTCACCAAAGTGTCAGCAAGGGCAACAAACCCGTGCGAGTTCCGACGATAAGGTGGAGCACCACGAAGAAAACACACGAATACAAAGTGTGAGTAACCAGAAAATGGTGGGAAACCTTCACACCACACCAAAGAGTGAGGGAGAGATGGCGTACGTCACTAACACCATTATCCGACTTTCCGGTGGCGAGGAAAATGAGAAGGAGAAAAGATATAAATCTGCAGAGACGAAATCGGCTTCAAAACTAAACTGGAAAACTTCTAGGGATTCTGGTGGAAAGCGATCTTTCAGTAATCAAAGTGGTGGTGCCGGAAATAGAAGGGGAAGAGAAGATAGAACCGCTGTAGGTTGCGGGTCCGGTGGTGGCCCAAGCGGCAGTGATGAAGTCGATGTTGTCGGTGGCCGGAACCAAAACAGAGAAAGAGAAAGCATTGTGAAGGGAGGATCCGGCGCTAGTGGGTCTGGTGGAGGACCCGGAAAAATCGCCGGAGGTTGTGCGAGAGAAGCGGCTGCATTTAATGTCGCCGGCGGAGTTGAGTGGGAGAAGAAACTTCACGCTGCTAAGGGTGGACAAATTTTAGTGATGGAGCTTACTGTCTTGTGGAGGAAGCTAATATCAAAAGATGCTAGTAAGGGTAGGTTAGTAATTGTGCCTAGGGGTGACATCAGCACTGAGGTAGGGTTAAGAGTGCCATGTAATTTTAAGCCCCTCTTACCTCCTAACACATCTACTGATCCATTAGAAGTATTGGAGCCTGGGCTTAAATTGGCAAGGCCCAAACTCACTTTTCAATCCATAACCCAGTCCTCTTTATTTACTTATCAGTCCCACCTATATTCAAAGCCAACTTGCACTCCCAACTCTCCTGTCCTACTTGATCACAACATCATTAACTCGTGCTCCATGGCTTCTTCCTACAACGCCCAAGATCAGCTCATCATAGCATTGTTAACAAAGAAAGTAAGTGGCGTCATTAATGAAGAGCTGGAACGACAATGGAAGCCAGGCATCAACTTTAACAACATCAACATCACTTTTCAATGCTCGCGAGGTCTGGAATTCAGTGCTAATTACTTCCCACCTTGAGGACAAGGTGGAATTTTAAGGGGCCGGTAGTGTAATGAATCGATATTACTATGCTAAGGGTATATTAGGTAGTTTATAATAATTTAGGGTTTAGAGGTTTTAGGTATAACTTATCTATAAATAGAGCTAAGTAGAGAGAGAGTAAGCATCATGAAAATTAATAAGAGAATGAATCTTTAGTAGTGTAATACTTAGCTTGTATTATTCTTAGGGTTTATGTAATATATTCATCCTATCAATCCAAGTTCCATTTCTAGTTCTCAAACCACCATTAAAATCATCATTTCTTCCTTTACATTATCATCTACATAGTACATCATTTCCGGTCTATTACAACCTTCCTCGTAGAATCTACCATGTTGTTTCCCAATTCAAGTATTCAACAGAAACAGACACTCACTACTCATTGATTTGTCATTACTTACCAGTGCCTTCTTTTTACTCTGAAACTAATCCACATAAAGACAGGATTTTTGCTGACTACTATGACTTTTACGGTTTAACTCCTTATCGGTATTTCTCCCCCTTCTTTTTCCTGAAAGAACCCTTTCTTATAAAGTTTGGAAATGAATAGATATATCAAAAATCGAAACTAGTTACCAACTTCTGACTTGTACTGCTTGCATTGTACACTGCGATTCCTGGACACAGCGGTTCTCCCGCCTTTCCGGAAGTACCCAAGCACAAGCTATATTGCCTCACATCAGTCGTTCTATTATAGCTCTGGTGTCTCCTGAATAAAGTTCGACGTGTTTTCTGCAGATCTGTGAGATTCACTAGCTAAGAGGCAACCTCCTATTGCCTGTTGGTTTTCAATGACAGCCTTGGTACAGCCTCCTATTGCTTTATTAGCTAAGATGACATTTGTTGAGTTTAAAGCGGGTTTTAGTCAATATTATTATTTCCTTCTTTTAAATGTATGATAGTTGACCTTTTCCACTACTTGTTGCTGAAGAAACGGTGAAACATACTATAAAGCTTTTTTAAATTGGTCAGCAAGGGCAGTGGATTTGAGGTATACTTTTGAACATTCTCAGGCATTTTATGAACTTGAGAAGAAAGTAGATTGGTCTGCTTACCACAAATACTGCAGGTCCGTTAGATTCTTCACTTCTTTCACAATCAAATTTTGTAGCGATTTATGTCCTCTTCCATATACATTTGTTTATCACAATATTTTAAGCTTGAGTATCTTGTTTCAACTCATTTGTGACGATGTTCCCTTAGACATTGTTTATCACAGTGCTCGTCAAGTGTCCTTTATAAATGACCAACAATTTATCATTTGTATTTGATTGGTTTTAAAGATCTTTAAGGCTGAAGTATCCACTCCTCGTGAAGCGGCTGGCTTGTATGGTTATAGCTGGAGCAGCATCTGAAGACTGCATTCATATACTTCAACCTGCTCCTATATTGCCTGAGGTAATTCTATGGCTAGTTGAAACTCTACTTATTGAAATATAATCATTCGAAATTCGTAACTTGACTGTGGTTGAAGTATCCTTTCACTTTTACTAAGCATTTGGACAAGAGGATATCTAGCCTTATGAAAATTTTTTACATAGCATTTTTTTGAACCATGTATGCTATCATCATGCATCTCTGACATGATTCCAAATGAATAGTTTGCGAAGAGAACTTTTTGTTACAACTTTTTGACAAATTATGCATTTCTAGTTTTTAAATGGCTATCCATCATGTGGTGCCATCTATTCTATCTTAAATGATATGGCTCTTCTCTTTATACGCTGGCTTGCTCTTTACTCTCGTATGTAAACGACGTTGCCATCGACTATCAAAACTTGGTGACCAGTGTGATAGATTTGTAAAAACCCCAATTTACGAACTCTTTTGAAAGAGTTAGTTGAAACATAAGTTGAAGAATGAGAATTAGGGTTATTACCACCATAGTCAATATCTATCCTAAATACAAGGTTTATTCTATAAATCTATATCAACAACTCACAAGCTTACACTTGAGAAGAAAAACGCGGAAACAGTCGCGTTTGCGTTGTCGCGGGAACGGGTCGTAACAAGTGTAAAATAAAGTGTCGCGGCGTGAATAGTTGATTTCAAGCTTTTTTTTGCATTTTAATAGTTTAGGGAGTATATTTATAGCAAATTAAGGTAAAACTATTATAATTGCTCTATATATTCAATATATTTGGTGTCTAAAAAATTGAGATAATGAATCTAATTGAACTTAAAACTAAAACTCGGAACAAGTTTGGAAAATAAAAAATACAACCATAATTAATCATCAATAAATTGGAGAAAAAGAGCTATAAATTTGGTGTTAGTATGGTACCTTGAGATATTGAAACTTTTCTAAATCCTTTGCTTTTGATATGTGCTTGAATAAAGAAGAGTAAGTGGATGTGCTAGTGACTGCCATGAAAATTTGATGAGAAAAGGAAAGGTGGCGGAGTGCAGACACAAGAATGGAAGAAAAGAAATTGTTTGGTGTGGGTTTGGGCTGTGGTGAAATGGTGGAGTGTTGAAGTGTTGAGGTGGCGCCAAAGCAAAAGGTCTTTGGTAAAATGGTGAAGTGGCGCCAAATGGTGAAATAAAGTGAGGTGGCGCCAAATACTTAATTTTTTGGGGTCTTAATTATAAATGTTTATGGGTAACAACTTGGATATAGATTAGTACTAATTTTTTCTTTATGTCAAGATTAATATACATGTGATTATGGTGTATTTATTAGAAATGATTATATATAATATTTAGCTAATATATTACCTCTATATAATTGTAGAATAAGAAATTAATATTTCATAAAGCTTAAAGCAATTAATACAAATAAAAATAATTCGTGCAAATATTTTTTAGATTACGTTCACATCTTATAAAAGTCACCACCAAAATGAATGACAATGTGGTTCTTCATTGTTGTCATCATTTCTTGTTAGTTCAGCAAAAATATATGATCCTACATTATCCATTCTGTTATTAGTAGAGTTGTCATATGTCTCTAATCCATAGTTGATACCACTGTGGTTGATAATTTGGATATGATCTCGATGATGAAGCTCCTCCCGTGAGAGTAATTAGGCATTTTCCAATTTCATGCATCTCCTAAGTTTGTTGAAGCCCTTTGAGGATATGATTCATAGTGCGTGTATTGATATGTTGGTTGCTGAATTTGTGTCCCTTCTCTCCAATTTCCCTGATTTGGAGTCGGAAATGTTTGTTGGGAATTATCATAGCTAACACTGTTGCTTGAACCGCTAGAACGAAGACCAAGTTCCAAATTACGGTCTCGTCTTTTGGATGATGGACGAGTCATTGGTTCCTTGCCACGTCGTTGGCGCCTCACAAATGTGTGCGTTGGTTCCTGATTACCAATAATCGTATGACGCTCATGACTCTGACCATACGATTGTTCCGTGAATGACCTTCGTCCACAACAATGTTCTCATATCCATCTCCACCATCGTTATCACTGGAAAAAGTTAATGCAATGCAAATGTACCTTCTTGGTTGACACTATAACGAAATGGAAGAGATGCACTAAATTTAGTGCCAAGATCATCATCCTCAATATTTATTATATTAACAATACCTTCCTCGAATTTTAACCAATCCAAATCATCTCCCTCAAAAACGAGTTGTTCTCTCTCTTCAACCCATGCATTCAACGAATTATCTTCAACAATGTAATCCAAGTTATGGGGTTGAAATTTTCATCAATTTCCTTGTTGCTCACTCTCGTTGCGTGTTGTATTTTCAACCTAAGTTGTAACGAAGAGACACAGTCATATACTCATATGTAGCCTCTTATATTGCAATCTATTCCTTGCCATGGTATGAAAGAGGCTTCACATGCTCCAATTTCTTTCACAATTTGAGGCAGAAGTTGTTTGAGCCAACACTTGAACGACAATCCGTCGGAGCTCAGGTTCACATTCCCCAAAAATTAACCACCATTCCATTAGATTGATACAAATTATTAGCATTATGCTAATGTTTACTCTTAAATCATATATACATATTGCCATAAATATCAAAAAACAGGTTTATGTGCATTACAAACTCTTGCGTCATACCATTACCAAAGCCCTTCAACTTGTATTTGTAGATGTATAGCTACATATGTGATTCACATTAATTTAATTGCTCTCTTAGTAGTTTAGTACTCTTTAGATTGTGATGTGCTAATAACAATTTAGAGTTTTAATTGCCTTTTCTGTGTTCGGCTCGAATTTACCTCGTCGTCTTTATCAATTTCGTCATTAGAATAACAAAAATGAAGATTGGAAAATAACCTTTATATTATAAAACAAGTCTATTTTGGAAGTTTAAAAGCTATTTGGATATTCGTGTACTAAAGAATATTGACTTACCCGCCGCATGAAGATCATGATGTAATTGAAAGTTCCATCTTTTATCAATGATCTTCTAGCAAGTTCTATGGTACCTAACATTTTTCTTAATAGCCAACTTAGCTCGTTCCATAGCTTCATAAATGAAACCCATTGTTGGCTTGTCATCACTATCAACTAGAATTCTATGCACGCATATAACTTTATTATGAAATTTCATAATCTACGGTAGATAATTTTATGGATAGTCGCATCTTACCATAATTTTTCATGTTTTTAGAAACTCCCACCTTAATGATTTTTTTTTAAAAAAAATTCCACCTACCATTTACAATTTATTAAAAACTCCACCACTTAACGTTTTTTGTAAAATTTTATTAACAAAACCGTTAAGTGTCCCACATATACATTTTGTTAACAAAATGGAACTTGAAATAGTTGCAATTCTTTCCAAATAGTTGTAATTCGTTCCAAATTTGCTCAAAATTTGTCTGCCCTTAAATTGTTCAATTTCATCGAAGACTAATAATAAAATGCATATGTGGGGCCAGTTCACAGTTTTTTATCGGATTTAACAAAAATCATTAAATGGTGGGAGTTTCTAAAAAAATTGGGAAGGATAGGTGGAAATTTAAAACAAAAATTCATTAAGGTGAGAGTTTATAAAAACGTGAAAATTTTAGGTGGTTTTGAACAAAAAATCCTAATTTTATTTGCATACAATGTGTATTTTGGCTACTGTAACATGATAAAATGTGAAGGTACACAACATAATTTGTTTTCAAGCTAAATTCATTTTGGCTTATTTTTCTTTGCAAACATCCCTTACTCCCACCATCAACTACAACTTCTGTTATACAATACCTGATAAGGTATTTTTTGCTCATTGTGCAAATGAGAAAAAATTCAAAAGTACTTGAAAACACTTTATCACTCATGCTAAAATACTTTATCATGATCAAATGTGCCTTCACTCATGAACAATCAATTACTTATGTATTTCAAAATAAAAATTTTAAAAGTATATAAAAGTATAGCAAAATGGGTGTCTATCTATAGATCTCAAGAATATATAATCGTTGATATTTTTTTAAATTGTTTTTACTTTTTAGGTTTTTAGATATTTTAGTTAGAAGTTTTGAACATCTTTTATTAAAAATATGATGGCCAAATTTGGAAATAAAACTTAATTACTTAATAAACTCATTTATTTATTTTATTTATTTTTCCTTTTTTTTCTTTTTGGTGTCCACCCCCACCTCTTCACTTATATAATAGAGATAAGCCATAGAACTTTCGGTAGTTGCTCCATGATTTTCAAAAGTTCATCCCATTTTTTCCAAAACAACAAATTCTGTGTTTGCAGCCACAAGCTTACATACTTTTACGGCATTTGAATCATTCGATTGTTCATATTTAGGGGGCGTTTGAATTAGGGGTTTTAGGAAAGGAAAAGGGAATCAAAACACTAGGTTACATTTACAGTGTATGGTTGATTTTTTTTTCATTCCCTTTACCCACGTTTCATTTTTGGTTACCCTTACTTGATTCCTTCCCCAACCCAAAGTTTTGGATTCCCCCATTTCCCTCTACACTACAAGTCTACAACCGGCATTGACCACCATTTCTCCACCACCACCGGTGTACAGCCACCGGTAACCACCAACCATGACACGAAAACCCACCCAACTAAACCCTAAAACCACCCAGCCCCCAAAACCACCCTACCAAAGCTCGAAAAGCGTCAAGCTCACCACGGAAACCACCAGTCTCTCGCCGGAAAGAACCAGCCCCTGCCAACAAACACCCTGAACACCCCAAAAACGACAAGTTGCTCGTCGAAAACAACCCTCTCGTCGGAAACAATAAGCACTCGCCGACAAACACCCTACAAAGAGTACAAATCCAAAAACAACCAAACTACGTCAACCACCAAACCCCCGTTGAAAACAACCGGTCCCCACCAAGAAACACCCTCTAAACCCCGAGAATAACACGCTCCCCGTCGAAAACCACCCTTAAACCCCGAATACACCTAGCCCTAACCGAAAACACGTTCCTCGCCGAAAACCACCCTTCAAACCCCGAATACAACTAGCCCTAACCGAAAACAACCAGCCCAAACCCTAAAACCACCCCCTCCTAACCTAAAATCCACCACCAATCCTCCCTCAAAACCCTAAAATTACCGGGAAATGCGCTGAAAATAGATAACATGGAGAGAACGCGCAAGTATGAGAATAGGGGGAGAGTCGCAGGAGAGAAGGTGTGTCGCCGGAAAGAAACGCAAGGAAGAGTTGGGGGAGAGGTTAAACCCTTTCTTTTGTTTTACCAAACACTTGTTTTAACTTGGGGGGTTTGTTTCCATTCCCTCCTAACCATTTCTTGTTTCCTTTCCCTTTCCCCTTCTCCAACCAAACGCCCTCTTAGAGCTTAACCATTCCTCAAGCTCATACATATCCCGAAGAGAAGTCTTATGGTTAACAATGCTCTCGAACGACACAAAATGTGTAGCAAATCGAGTAATCCGACGTCATTATATCTCCCGCCCATTTGTAAACTTCTTCATGTAGCGGACAACCAAAGTCGAGTTGTACATGAATCTAGATATCATCTTGGTATGGGTTAAAACATCCTTAATAAAGACCCTTTTTTTGAGGTCCTCCAATGTAAGATCTATGCAATAAGAGGACCTCTCATTTCCAAACCTGTTTCCATATCATGTTACGCTTATTGCCTAGATCTTATATTGAAGGACCTCGCAAAAAGGGCCTCCATTAAGGATGTTTTAACCCATGCCAAGATGATATCTAGTTTCATGTGCAACTCGACCTGGTTGTCCGCTACATGAAGAAGTTTACAAGGCGGGAGATATTACGGCTTGGGATCACTCGATATGCTACACATTTTGTGTCGTTCGAGAGCATTGATAACCATAAGATTGCTCTTTGGGATATGTATGAGTCTGAGGAATGGTTAAACTCTATATGGGGATAATCGAGTGATTTAAATGCTCTAAAAGTACGTGAGCTTGTGCTTGCAGACACTGAATTTGTAAGTTTTGGAAGAAATGCGATGAAAGTTTCAAAATCATGGAGCCACTAGTGAAAGTTCTAAGGCTTAATGATGGCGATGAAAAGCCAACATTGGGTTTCATTTATGAAGCCATAGAACGAGTTAAGTTGACTATTAAGAAGGATCTTAGGTACTATAGAACTTACCGGAAGATCATTGATGAAAGATGGAACTTTCAATTACATCATGATCTTAATGCAGCATGAAAGTCAACATTCTTTAGTACACAAATCTCCAAGTAACTTTAAAACATCCAAAATGGACTCGTTTGTTAATGTGAAGGTTATTTTTTCAATCCTCAATTTTGTATTCTAATGTCAAAATTGATAAAGACGACGAGGTAAATTCGATTCGAACATGAATAAGGCAATAAAGCTCTCAATCATTGTTAGCGCATCACAATCTAAAGAGTACTAAACTACTAAGAGAGCAATTAAATTAATGTGAAACACATATACAGCTATACATCTACGAGGACAAGTTGGAGGGTTTTATTAATGGTATGGCGCAAGAGGTTGTAATGCACATGAACCTGTTTTTTGATATTTATGTAAAATATGTATATATGATTTAAAAGTAAACATTAATATAAACCTAACAATTTGTATTAATGTAGTGGAATGGTGGCTGAGTTTTGGGGATGTGTCTGAGCTCCGATGGATTGTCGTTTAATTGTTGGGTCAAACAACTTCTGCCTCAAATCGTGAAAGAAATTGGAGCATGTGGAGCCTCATTCATACAAAGACAATGAATAAATTGCAATATAAGAGGCTACATATGATTGTGTATCTCCGTTACAACTTGAGGTTGAAAATACAACAAGCATCGAGATTGAACAACAAGGAAATTGATGAAAGTTTCAACCCCATAACTTGGATTACATTTTTGAACATAATCCGTTGAATGCATGGGTTGAAGAGAGAGAGCAACCTGTTTTTGACGAAGATGATTTTGATTGGTTGAACTTAATGAAGGTATTGATAATCGAATATATATTGATGATGATCCTGACACCAAACTTGGTGCCTCTCCTCCATTAGTGATGACGATGGTGGAGATGGATATGAGAACACTGTTGTGGACGAAGGTCGTTCATCGGCCCAGAGTCAACCAGCATGTGCGTGATACGACTATTGGTCATCGGGAACCAACTTAGACATTTGTGAGGCACCAACGACGTGGCAAGGAACCAATGACTCGTCAATCATCCGAAAGACGAGATCGTAATTTGGAATTTGGTATGCTTTATTCTAGCAGTTCAAGCAAGAGTGTTAGCTATGATAATTTCCAACAAACATTTCCGCCACCACCGAATTTGGGGAAATTTGAGAGATCGGCCACAAGCAACCACTGTATCCATACACCACTATGAATCATATTTTCAAGGGCCTCAACAAACTTGGCAAGATGCAATTGGAAGATGCCTAATTACTCTAAGGGAGGAGCTTTATCATCGAGATCATATCCAAATTATCAACCATGGTAGTATTAACTATGGACATGTGACATATGACCACTATACTAATTATGGAATGGATAATGTGGGGTTATATGTTTTTAGTGTACCAACAAAAAAAGATGACAACAATGAAAAACCACATCGTCATTCATTTTGGTGGTGAATTATACAAAATGTGAATGTAATCTAAAAAATATTTGTACCGAAACTTTTTTTATTGGTATTAATTGCTTTAAGCTTTATGAAATATTAATTTCTTATTCTACGATTATATGGAGGTAATATATTAGCTAAATATTATGTATAATCATTTATAATAAATACACCATAATCACATGTCTTGACATTAAAACTAAAATCAAATTACAATACTAATCTATATCCAAGTTATTACCTATACCCATTTACAATTAAAACCCCAAAATCTATCTCCGATTAGTACTAATCTATGCGCAACTTCACTTTATTTCACCATTTGACGCCACTTCACCATTTCACCAAAGTCCTTTTGCTTTGGTTCCATTTCACCATAGTCCAAACCCACAACAAACAATTTCATTTTCTTCCGTTCTTGTGTCTGCAATGTGCCGCCTGTCCTCTTCTCTTCAAATTTTCATGGCAGTCACTAACACATCCATTTCCTTTTCTTTATTTAAGCACATATCAAAAGCAAAGGATTGTGATAAGTTTCAATATCTCAAGGTACCTTACTAACACCAAAGTTGTAGCTCTTTTTCTCCAATTTGTTGATGATTAATTATGCTTGTATTTTTTATTTTCCAAACTTGTTCTGAGTTTTAGTTTTAAATTCAATTATAGCAGATTTTTTAGACACCAAATATATTGAATATATAGTGCAATTATAATAGTTTTACCTTAATATGCTATAAATATACTCCCTAAACTATTAACATGCAAAAACAAGCTTGAAATCAAGCTTATGTGAATTTTTCTAAAAACTTCACGCCGCGACAACCTCGACCCATTATTTTACACCTGTTACGACTAGTTTGCGCGACAGAGCGACCGTTTCCGCGTTTTTTCTCCCTGGGTCCACATGCCCTTGATGAATTCTTTTAAACCAAAGGGTAGAATAAATCTAAGGTCGTGTTAAAGGGCTTTGACGCATGGTTCGAAAATACAGTTTAGGTTTCGGAAACGGGAACGTTCGCAGTTACGGGGTAAAGGAACGGATACCTTTGAGCAGGAATTTAGTTTGACTTTTTTTTTGCTCTTTTTGCTTCAATTAATCTTAGATTTTAGTGGAGATATATACTATATAGTGTTCAATAGTGCGGTGGTGCCTCTTCTCTTTCTTTTCTCTTATCTTTGAGTCATTATTGGAGGTAGATCGATGCTACTGTATAAGTAAAGATAAGAAATCTGTAAAAAGATTTGCAAAAAACTTGCAAGTGATGTTTTGTATCGGGAAAAACGGGCGAACCCTTATTGTCACGGTGATACTGCCGAAACGGCCAAAATATTTGGCTTTTTAAATTAACCTTGTTGAGCCTGTCGAATTCGGTTTGCCAAAGTTGAAAACCGTTCTAACTCGGGCGATTCGTTCCGGTACGACCGCATTTTTGCACCATGTTTTGACCTAAACAATTGATTAATAGAGATTACTTTTTCCACCCTTGAGGAGATCCTAGCGAAGGTTACTTACCATCCAAATTCCTTTCTCTTTAAGGAATTAGCTTGATAATTCCCACACATCATTAACCAACCTCAAATTAAAACTAGCTATTCTCTTACCACGTAGTTCATAGAAGTTCATATTGTATTAACAACCTTAGGCATCGAGTGTAATACAAAAATGCTCCGCTGTTAGACATCCTATATCCATAATGGTTCGGGACTTGGTATTCGTGAATTTGAAGTAAATGACCAATCTTCTTATATCTATTTAATACTCGATCACATACTTCCTCCGTTTCACAATAGGTGCATCATCTTCCTTTTCGGGATGTTTCACAATAGAAGCATCATTTCTCTTTTGAGTATGTTTATTTGTATGAATTTACTATTTTATCCTTACTTTTATATCTAAGTTGCTATCATTCATGATTCCACCTATTTTATCACACCTCATTACTACTCAAATTAACCATCCACCTAACATCTAACATCTGACACCTAAGCATTCATTTAAGTCTTCTTTTTTTTTACTATTTTTTATGGACAATTAATTCTTCCTCTTCAACACCATGAAACAAATACCAGAGCATCCTACTTCCCGCCAAACCGTCATTTCCATCTAGGTCAACTTTGGCTTTCAATTTTTTCATCTTCCACCTTTATTTTTACTATATCTCCCTCCATTTTAGTCTAATCTAGTTAACCAACTAAAGTCTCCTTTTGAAATTCATTTTTTTTAATTTAGAACTAAAATTCGCTACTTGCATGTGAAATTCTCACTTGAATTTCCGGTTGCCCTTTACTTCTATCAAATTACTACATCTCATTCTCTCTGTTCTACATTGCCCACGTTCCCACCTACTCTTCCGAAAGTGATGAAGAATGGGTTTTGAACCGAACTTCACTTGATTGCTCATATCACTCCAGATTTATTTCTATGTAACTGTTAATGTACAGATATCAACCAAATCCAAACCCATGACCCTTTAAAAATCAATGAGACATGCTCTCGACCTGTGTTCTAAGAATTTGTAAGGTTCTCTTAGTTTGACCATCCGTTGCCCCGGATCAATAACGTGCCCAGTTTCTAATGCCAATAGTTGCTTATCCCAAAATTTTGAGACCAACATGAACTCTCTATTACAAACACTATCTTGGTACACCATGTTGTACTACTTCAAATTATATTTATGTTCTGGCTAATTATTCTGTGGACCAAGTGTCCTTCACAACAACAAACTAGCAGTTTTGGTAAAATGATTCATCATGACCCAAATAATGTTCTTCAAATATCCATGGAAATGAAGTCCCACATCCATCTTTGACCTTCTTCTGGGTTTACTTCTTTCAACCTTACCCTTTCGGTATGTCATGTACCGTGTCACAAATTATTAGTCTCTCGTCGTCATACGTGGCCACCATTACTGTTGGCTGAGGCCCTTGTAAAGGATGTCACCCTTTGTACACTTATATGTGTAGTGGCCTTCTCCCATTAATAGCTTCTACACATGTCTTTACACTTTTTGGGTACATACTGTCTTTGGAACAAATGCTACCATTCTCATGCATCTCAAATGATCCCATTTCCCATTCAACATGGACTTTAGCCTTTTGAGTTTCACATAAGGTTAACCATTCCTTGTTTGGTGAAATATACTAGGTTATTGACATTACATAGAATTTTATATCATTTCCGTTTCTTCATGCTCTCTGACTTCCAAATTCAACCTTGAGCTCTTCACACAGCTTTCTTTGGTAGCGACCCCATAACATTAGTGTCTTACTGTCTTGACTTCTTGCTTAAGCCGCCCAGGATTACGTCCGGCTTACGTTCTTTGTATTGGATTTGAAGATCCTTCTTTTTGAC
Organism: Patellifolia procumbens; assembly: GCA_947645195.1. NCBI lineage: Eukaryota > Viridiplantae > Streptophyta > Magnoliopsida > Caryophyllales > Amaranthaceae > Patellifolia > Patellifolia procumbens. The sequence goes on from CANSGD010000372.1 coordinate 452,169, forward strand.
AATTTCCAACCTCTTCTCTATCTTATATTTAGTTCCTTGTGCATTTATATGTATCTGAGGGTCATGTGCATAAGTACAACCAGTGTCAACACAAAATCTTATGTTGAATAATTCTCTTGAAAAGATTACAATTTTCTTGACGCATAAGTGGCAACCTTCCCAATTTCATGGTTGTATGGAGCGGGGCTGTTGATGGTCCGCACATCCCCATCACTTGCCCAATTAACCATGGCAGGTATGCTTTATTTCCATCCCTGCCTCACTACCCACCAAATCTCTGCCTATCCTTGCTTGCTCACTAACCTTCGTAATACAGAAAAGGCCCCCTTTGAATCCATATCCATGTAGAGCATGCCACAACGAAGTTGGAGGCTTGCCTATGAATATGCTTGATTGGCTCCCATCCTCGATTCTCTACCTGATTTTAGTTTTTACATGTTGAGTCATGAGTGGGACAAGTCTTTAGCTTTAGCATGCTGGTTCGCCCCACTGTGATGATAGATGGAGGTTGGATTAATGTTTGCTACAGCAAAGGATTACTCTTCTAAAGTCTTCCAAAAATTTGAAACGATTTACAACAAACAATTCTTTGCTCTTGTTGAAGTGCGAGGAGCAGAGTGGCTCAGAAATGAACCTCTGAAATTAGCTCTTTTCGGCGTTCAGGGTGCTGTTGAGGAAGTTGTTTAGCTGGGGCTTAAGTGTACCTTTGTAGCTAGTGAAAGGTTCGAAGTGGTGATCTTGTCTTGCTTTCTTGGGAAAGAGGAAGCTTATGAACCGCCCTTTTAAGCCACTTATATGTAGTGACCCCACAAAATAGAAATTAATATACAAGTTAGTTAAGGTGATTTATGAGCTTCTTTTTAGGTTTTCATGATCTAAATCATCTAATCAATTGTCACTTTCTGATACTAAAATATAAGTCAAGGTGTAATGATATTTCTGTGCTACGTTTTGTTTTGATTGGATCGCTTATTTAATTGGATATTACTATTGTATGACTTTTATATGTAGAACTGTATGATAAATTGATAACCTATTATACAAATTTGATACTTCGATAACAGTTGTGCGAACATGTTTACAAGATAATCCTTCGACTATTGGAGTTCATGTGCTCAGTCCAGGGATCCAAATTGAAGATGAGTTGGTAACTGTAACCGTATATGTATCAAGCTCAATGAATAATTAAGCTATTGGAAATTGCGAGCAATTGCCGATGATTTCATCCTTTTTATGATGTCAAGGTGTGGTGCTAGTCATTAGCACGTGATGGATTCTAAACTGATTGCTTCTTTAATCCTTTACCAAGATATCATCTGCTAGTTGCATTTCGCCAGTTTAAAATAATGGGGGAATAAGAACTTAAGGTTCTTAATTGGCCAATTCTTTTTCATTGTTTTTTCTTTTTAGTGAGATGTTATAATGTGCTTTTGTAAGAATAGCTGATAACATGGGAAATCCTTTACCAATATGGTATGTAATAATTAATGCTGTTGATTGATGTTTATGCTTTCAGATTGAAGTGGAATACAGCATGCTAAGGAATGCATTTGTAGCAATAGATCTGGCAGAGGAAAATTTGAAATGTATCCTTGTTTGTTTGGGTTATTTGCATTCTATCAGCACATTCAGCAACACATTACACATGCAATAAAAATATCCAAGGAGCAGCTGTGATCTTTTGACAAAACTAGTTTTATCAAAGCAATGGTACGCTGATGTGCTGGCTCGAATACGTATCAATGCATTTCGAATTGAAATGGTTGCTGGGTCATATGATGATCTTCATACACTGGCAGCAGCATCAGTAGAAGCTGAAGCTGGAGTTGGGAATGCTGTTTATATTCTTCCTTCATTCTACAATCATGATTGTGGTGAGCTCTATGTCTATTGTATAACTGCAACCTATGTTACTCAGGCTCCTTGTTTCGCCTCAAGTACTCATGTCAGATCCCCGGACATGAGATTGGACAATTGTACTCTTCACCGTGTCTGAAAAAAAGTAGGAAACTTTTTTCATATAATAGCTTGATTAATGAAGTATGAAACTTTGGCATGTAACTGAGTCTCACATCAATCCTTGTGTCTGAGTAACATAGGTTGGAGCTCCAATACAATTTTAATACTTGAACCTTTTGCCTCGAAAATTTAGAAAAGCATTCAATGACAGACTCCAAAAATACCCTTATTATCTGCGCTCAAATGTAAAAAAATAAAAGGAGCTAAAGTAGTGCTACAAGTTTAGCACATTAATTAAAGGGAAATTATATCAGATTACTCTGAGTTTTAGTTTTTTTCCCCCCTCAAATTGACCCCCGACATTTGCACCCTTATCTCCAAAAAACACTGGTATCTTTATACTATCAGAATATATGACTGTTAAATGGTTGTCATTTTTAAGCCAAAATAGTTGCAATCTATTCTTTTTTAAAAAAAATAATTCTGTCCTTCTCTCTCTCTCTCCTATTCTCTTCAGCCCTTCCCTGTGTTCTTTCTTTCTTTGTGCAACATGACAATGGCGTCAATAGAATCCCAGCCGTCAATGGCTTAGCCACTAAGTGCTACATAAATTGGGTTATCGGCTTGAAGCTCGTGTCTATGGTCTGAATTTTTACTAAGCTGGGAGATCCTTAATTATAGTGGCCTAGCTGTAATCTTACTCCAGATGTGCTTAGGGAGTTTGTTGTGGTGTGTTGTTGAATACAAAATTTGTTTCATAATTTGGGTTTGCTTCTTGGAGGCAATTTAGGCTAGGAGACGATAGCTTCAAAAAGATTCGATGTTTGGAAGAAGGGATACATTTGCTTGGGAGAAAGAACTACCTTGCCGCATTTGTGTTTGTTCCACCATTCCATTGTTGAAATTCGCTTCATTTGTATATAAAATAGTACAAAGAATGAGAGAACAAAGGGAGGGGATGAAGTGATGAACAACAAGATAGAGAAAGGGGAGAAAGGAAGTGGTTTTTTTGTTTAATTAATTAGATTATGAATTAATTTTTTAGTTTAGCAATAGAAACTATTAGACATAGTCAGCTATATCGTCAGGTTTTGATGACAATTTACAAGTTCAGGGTTATTGGTGCTTGGGGTTAAAGAGTACTTGAGAATAACACCTAATTTGGTACAACTTCCCTGAAATTTATTTAATACCGTCAGTTTTGGTTATGATGGAAAGAGATGTTTCGTTCAGTTTCTAATGTGCTTAAATAGTGTACTCCCCTTTAATATACTTGTACTCATTGCCTTGTATTACTAAATTGAGGTCCATCCAAAGACTAACTTTAAATATACCCCAAATGTAAAGAAATTAGAGGAACTAGGCATGGGCTCTAAATTTAGCACATTAATATAGTAGTTTAACTTTATTATACTTGTTTCTAATGGAAAGAGATGTTGCTTTCAGATCCTAACGTGCATATTTTATGGATTGATTCTGTTCATGCAAGGCTGAAAGCACTCCGTGACATAGAAGAAGGTTTGTTTCATTGTTGCAATTATATTACAAGTGTGACTTTATGGCTTCTTTTGGTACTAATGATTAAGAATGTCATCCCCATTCAGTCTTGTTGTGCTATTTGGCATGTCTTCCGATACATCCTTTGCGAGCTGTGTAGTGTATAATCTTAGCATGATGTTTCTTTGCTTCATTGTTTCATCTCTGTTACCTTTTTGTGGGTTTTGCTTCACATATTTGCTTGTCTCGTATTTCAAAATTAGCTTAGCTCATGAAAGAGAGGCAAAAGAACATCAGAACTGCTGGATAACTCTTATACCATGAAATCAAGATAAAAGAAAAGCTCATGTGTTTCTTTTGTTTCTTTAATGCGCTACTATAGGTGGGTTTTGTGTCCCATTTAATTCACAAATTTGCTTGTCCCACTTTTCCCAAAATGAGCTTGGCTCATGAAAGGAGACGCAAAAGAACATGACAGCTGCAGGATAACTCTTAAACCATGATATCAAGATTAAAACAAAAAGGGGCACTATAACACTAGCTTATTATCAGAGATTTATCTTCTCATCTGAAAGAGATTGATTATATATTTATAGATTAAGATATGGTTTTGAGATGAATATGTTGTTTGACATATTATGCGGACATTGAACCTAATTCTACCTTCCGTAAGGCATGTAATTTGTAATTTGTAATTTGTAATTTGTAATTTGTAATTTGTGATTTGATAACCACATGCAACAACATTAACTTTAGGATATCATAGTAATAACAATAGCACCAAAGGTGAGTTTAATAGCATGAACTATAACATTACGCACAAAAAAGTGGATACGATCATTCAGGTAAACTTCTATTTTCGGGTTTGTAATCAATCATTTCTTTGAAGCATTGCGGATGTTGTTTAGTACAATAATCCACGATGATTACATAATCATGCTATTACTTACATTATATATTAAGCATAACAAATGGTACAAATTGCCTCACAATGAATATTGACAGTAAAAGATTTAATATTTGACTATTTGTATAACAAAGAAGCATATGAGAGAGAAAGAGAAGATTAAGGCCCTCATGAACACACCTTCACTAGCAAGATTCAGGAATCGATCACCCTACAAAACAAACTTATCTGTAAGTAGACAAAAGGTCTTGTGTGCAAGTGTATGATAATTTCTAGGAAAAGGAGCGTCTTGGGCGTCGTTTGATAACTTGCTTGCTGAATGATGGATGCTTCTGATAATGTTCTTGAAAGAGTTTCTTGTCCCAGAATGTTATCTTGGGTGAGCAAGTTTAAGACAACTATGAGCATGTGTTGAAGCGTTCAACTAAAGTAAGAACCTAGAGTAGAAATAACTACAGTCAAGCTCGGACACGCTTGGAAATTCATGTCAAATTTGACGAGGTAGCATGAGACTCAGATTTTTATTGTGATGTATCATTACTGATGCCACATGGTAGCCATGTAGGCGCCAAGTCAAGGATCTCAAGGCAGCAGCCTCCAATCGGCAGGTGCATCTCTTGCATAAGTGGTGTTGGCAGCTTGTCTGTGCGGTATATCTCTTGCATTGTTAGGTTTCTTGATTTGGACTAGTCTGCTTGGCGGACATTAATGGGCATATGACAAGAGCCAGATGCGAGAATAGGCCTATCACATCATTGCTAGATATGCGCTCGCTTTTGCTTACTGTATTGTGTTGTCTTGTGGGGCTTGAACTACATGCTCATGAGATCTAGGATCGAGTTCTTTTCCTTGTCCGGCTGTTCACTATATATGAGATTGCTGTGAGCTCCTGTTGTTTACAAGGATTGAGTTCTGATTTTGACATCAGATTAAGTTCAGAGCTAGCATCCCAAAGCTAGAAAATTGTTTATAGTTAGTTATTGTAGAATTGGTCATATTTTATGATTGGATCATGCATAGGTTTCAACACAAATAATGTGAGTGAAGTGCTACTCAATATGTTATATCTTGTTTTTTGCTCACTTCGTTTCTCATTACTTTGCACAACTTAGACTTGTATTATTCACAAACTTCACTTTAGGCATCGCTTATGATTTATACTTCCTCTATTTCTTTATAAGTGGAACATTGCACAGTGAGGAAAACTAAGGAAGCTGGAGAGAGTGTAAGTCGAGGACCACATTTAAGAGAAGATGAGTTGTGTTTGTTCACGAGAAGGAATTTCTCGTCTAGTAAGTTTGGAGGATGTGGACACACTTGCTCGAATTATGGTAAAAGCTACATGGTAAAAATCGAAAGGAAATAGTACCCAATCAGGGATGGATGTAAACTCGCAACGACAACACCATGTTGTGGAAGGAGATAAGAGGTGGAGCCAACGACTCACTAAGACTAACGTATATAATACTACATCCTCGAGCATCAGTCAGACAAGGGTGTGATAGTGGAATGATCGGCCGGTAAGAGAAGAAAGCGCACTTTACTTAAAACGCTTGATTGAACAAGGTATTGCCTACCTACAAACTATTCCCACCAACACCAACACCACCACCCACCACCTACCATCAAACCTTTCGAACCGGAACAAACCTTCGAATAAACACCTCCCTCCTCCTTTCTTTCTTTCTCTAGTTTCTCTTCCTCTCTCGAACAAAAACCCAAATTTCTCTTTGCTCTCATCATATCCATGGATGAAGAGGAGGAAATTTAGTCACACCCACCATCACCAACCTATCGTACATCTTCTTTCTTTCTTTGTTTCTCCCTTCTGGTTCAAAATCAAAAATTAATTGCCAAGCCCTTCCGCCTCCTTTTGTCGGCCCATATGCATCTGCTTATGTGCTGAAGCCTAACAAAATCCAGCTATCTTTAGCTCCTTTCACCATTCTTGTTGGTGGCTATAGGCTTGGGGTCTGGTTTAGCAAGAGTGGTGGCTATAGGAGGTTGGGTTGGGTTGATGAGAGAAGGGATTGATGGCTAAGGGGATGGTGGTTTGAGAGAGGAGAGAGAGGGATGATGGCTATGGGGCTAGTTTCAGGAAAGGGGGGGGGGTTAAAGCGGCTATTAGGAGGGAGTTGAGGGCTATTAGGGGTTGATTATTGATTAGATTAAGTTAGGGGGAAACAAGTTGTACTTATATAAATTGAGTTAGGGAATAAGAGTAATAAAGCAATTTTGCACTTTAAAACTTTCTATTTTGAGCTTGATGTCACTTAAAAGGAAACAAACCAACTATCTATAATTTTACTTTTTACTTCCTCTGTTTTTTTATACTTGCATCATTGAGGTTAGGCACAAAAATAAGGAGAGGAAAGAGATAGAGAGAGTGGAAAAATGAGACCCATGTGATTGGAGAGAGGTAGAGAGAAAATATTGCTATAAAAGGCAATGATGCAACTAATTTGCAATTTCCAAAAGTGGGAAATGATGCAAGTAAAAAAAAATGGGGGAAGTATATAATTAAACAAAGCAACGGTCAAAGTTCTGTATTGAAGAGCATCAAAGCCAAACTTTAATGGTAGCTGTATTTAAGATCTAGTATTTTAGTGTTTGGGATATCGTTTCCGCCTCTCATTGTGAAATTGCCAAAACTTCTAATATAGTGTTGACGATTAAAAATATTGTTCTCTGTATTGCTGAAGTGCAAATTTTGGTTGCAAAATTATATGGTCCTGCAGGTGAAGAGCTTCGAATATGTTACATCGATGCTAGTTTGGATTATAATGCTCGCCAAGAGATTCTTTTAGGCGGATTCGGTTTCAAGTGTTCTTGTGATCGTTGTTTGTCTGGTGATTAGTATGTAGGCTCCTACCATTCGTGTTTGGAGGATCTCCGAGGAAAATTGTGTGGACATTCACCCAAAAAAAAGTAGGAGGCTTTATTGCCATTGAGGACTTGTAAGAAACATATACAATTGAGCATGGACTTCTAATCATTTGTTGTGCACGCGGTTTGTTGAGAGCTGCCCAGTTCCTATCAGATAGATAGGGGGGCGTCTATCAAATTATATGTAGTATATTTTATGAAAAATGTAGTACATTTTTATAAAATTTTAGTTAGTATATTTTCTTCATGAATTTAGAATTTACTAAAATTGTAGTATATTTATAAAAATTGTAGTATATGTTTTAGAAATCGTAGTATATTCCTATCTGATAGATGTAATTTTTAAATATATCAGATAGGTACTAAGCATTTCCCCTGTTTCTGCGTTACAAAATCTTGCTGGATAGTTACAGAGGTTTGATAAAAAAATAAGTGTTAGATGTTTCAAAACATGTTACGCCTCGCGAAAGTGGTTAATTAGCCCCTTAACTTGACCCATACGTGAGATTAGGCCCTTAACTTCTAACTGTAATATTTAAACCTCATAACTTTAGCAAAAGGTGAGATTAAGTCCTAAATTAAAAATATTGTACAATTATTCTAATATGGATTTTTTTTTCCTGGAAAAGAAAACAATAAATATTAGAGTATACAAAAGCAATGAAAGCAATCTCTTAATAACTCGTCTTCTCTAGCGAGAGATCTACCAATGCAACAATGGCGTTAAGCCGTTAACCTGAACTTTCTCATAACTCGGAAACAAAAGCAATTCAACAGCGATAACCATGGAGTACACAACTGAATCCACGCATTTTCATCAGTTCTCTTGGCATTTGTCAACGAAATTGCACCTTGTTCTTCATTAATCTTCTTGAAAAGTGAGATGATGGACGCCTTTTTGTTTTTGGAGTGTTTTTAGTATTTGGGGTTTGGTTGTGGGTGGTGATTTGAGGGGGTGGAAGAGGTGGGGGAGTGGTGAGGGGAGGGTGGTTATGTGGTGGAGCAGCTTTGATGAAAACAAGGATGTCGGCCTAGTTCTTAAGATTTTATGAAGAATATGCCCAGAGAGTATGTATAACTTGTATTTTTATTTTGTTTAATTGTTAAAACATGTACTGTAATAGTATTTATTTTTCCGAAAAAAAAATTCATATTAGAATAATTATACATTTTTTAAAATTTAGGACTTAATCTCACAATTTGCTAAAGTTATGGGGTTTAAATATTACAGTTAAAAGTTAAGGGGCCTAATCTCACGTATGGACAAAGTTAATGGGCTAATTAACCACTTTTGCGTATATATATATGTATATTGTACTCTGCCACGTGTCACTATCCTTCTAATTCGATGGTAGTCTATCCATTTCTTTCTCATATTAAAAAATTTATCTATATATAAAAAGCGTAGCCAAGCATTGTAATCCGCCGCGTGTCACTATCCTTCTAATTAGATGGCATTCTGTCCACTTCTTTCTCATATTAAAAAAAAATTGTCTACGTTAAGATTTTGAACCGACGACCTTGAGTATGCAAGAAAATAGCTCCAACCACTACACTAACATACTATTGTTGCTTTTTCTATCAAAATCAATAATGATATACTTCCTCTGTTTTTTATTAGTTGACCTGTTTCTTTTATCACGTTTGCCAACGCGTGATTTCAATCACTTTTAACTTAGAAAATTGATGAGTAAAAATTATAAGAATATGATACTTTGAAAATATATAATGAGACGAATCTAACAAGACCCCACATGACTATATTTTCTCTTACGTATAAATCACAAAAGATAGTCAAAGTAGATTATGTGAATAGTGTCAAAAGTCAAAACGTGTCAACTAAATAAAAACGGAGGAAGTATATAAGTGAAAATTAAGAGTTATAAGTTATAACTTTCAAATTTCACCTTTTAAATGAGACAATTTTTATCTTTTTTTTAATGATAAGTTTTTCATGCTAAATGGCATTAATTATTTTCAACTATTAGTAAATTATAATGTATAAAAATTCTTGAGCATCGCCCGAGTCTAAATACTAGTTAAAATATATTAAAAATGTACTTTTACATTGGAAAAGAAAATTGTGTTTTACCATCAAAAAACACGGGAAATATATTGTCCAAATGATGTAAAGTAAGGTTTAATCATAGTAATATAATGTCCAAATTAAAGTAAAACACCTTTTTTTTTCTCAACGTAAAAGTACTATTTTAATATATTTTAGTGGTTGTTAGATGTTTGCTAAACATCTAACTGTTATTTTTTTTAATCAAAGCTCATAGATCAAGGTGTGTCGAATATGTGTTGTTTGGGACAAGCTAGACATACTTAATTGTAATATGTTCATATTTTGGGTTGCCACCTATTTTGATTTGACGTTTCTAGTATCCAATTAAGGGATTCGTAGTCAGAACTGACTCTCGGTGCAAATTTATTTATCCATCTATATTATTAACGCAAAACAGTTTGGGGTTTAAAATCGCTCCATTTAGCTTTTATTCTATTCTCATTTAATCCCACCAATAACTTCCTTTTAACTTCTTATCTTCCTCATAACTTTCACATCTCTCTCGGTTAATAATATATCGCTTAACTTTCACTTTCAATTAAAAAGTGTCTTTTCGTTTATGTTCCTCTTATAATATACTTCCTCTGTTTCGCAATACTCGCAACGTTTCTTGTTTGCACACTATCCAATGCAATGCTTTAAACTTTAATATCTCTAATTATTGAAAAGTAAAAATTATTAAAAGTTGATATTGTAATAATATGTATTAAGACGAATCAAATGAGACCCCACATGACTATATTTTTTGTTATACATTTGGCAAAAAATATAGTATAAGATTGATAGATGAATAGTTGTTACTATTCTAATGTTGCGAGTATTGCGAAACGGAGGAAGTATCTAATATTCTTTCTAGCCACAATAGCACTAGAACTATTTCTCATATGTCTCATTTTCTAGTCTAATATACGAAATTTTAAAAAAAAAGATAGACAACTATCGAAAATACAAAATATTATATTATATTTTTAGTTTCAAACATTTTATTACAAAACTTAAACAACACAACTTCTAATTTTTTTGTATCCAATCCAATCTAATATTTATTTATCTATCTATGTATATTGTTAAAACAAAGTATATGGGAACTTAGAATTGCTCCATTTAGCTTTGTTCTCTTCTCACTAAATCTCACCCATAATTTCCTTATAACTTTCTATCTCACTTGTAACTTCCTATCTTCCTTATAACTTTCACATCTCGCTCGGTCAATAATATATCGGTTAACTTCCACTTTCAATTAAATTGTTCATTTTCATTTATTTTTCTCTTATAATATATCTAACATTCTTTCTAGCCATAATAGTAGCATATACTATTTCAATATATATGTCTCATTTTTATAGTTTAATATACAAAATTTCTTAAGAAAGATAAACAACATTACAAAATATAAAATATTGTATAAGATTATATTTTTACTTAACAAACTTTTTCTTACAAAAATTAATCAACAAAAATATCAACTTCTAATTTCATATATATCCTGAAATGCTCCATTTACCTTTTGCTCTTTTCTCATCAAATGCACCAAGCTACCAATAGCTTTCTAATAACTTTTCATCTTCCTTATAACTTTCACACCTTCCTCTGTCAATCAATAATATATCGTTTAACATCCCCTCTCAATTATATTGTTCCTTTTTTCTTTTTCATATTAAAAATTGATACTATGTCAATTAATACGTCTCATCCATGACACCCCCCCCCCACCATCATGCTCACGATCACATTCATTGTGTCCCATGAAGTCGTAAAGAAAATAGAAGAATGTTAATTTCTTGTACTAGAACACAATGTTCTATCTCACCCGTCCTTTCTTAACACCTTCTAGAACCCACACGATGGTTTTGAGACATCAAACATACTCTAACGTGCCTATAAATGATCTCCACGATAAGATCATCCTTCTCCATGGAAAGAACGGGTCCGGCAAGCATTATTTGATTGGCAATTAAATTGAAAATCCCTCACACTAACCCAAAATGTCGAATGTTAAAGCCTAGAGAAAGATTTCAAAAGACTGATCACTCCCTAAAACCTAATTCACAACCAATATAATATGTTCGAAACACCACGAAAGATCTTCCAAAACCCTATTTTTGTCCTTCTAATGAAATAATTGCATCACGAACAAATTAGGTCAAACTTCACGATAATAAGTCTTTTTGCCACTCCCCAACACCATTCGTGGTACGTATGCAAGCATCAAAATTAAACGACTGATACGTTAAGAGACACCCTACCAGCAATAACGAAACCCATCAATAATATTGTCCTCCATTACATCTCCTAGGTTTACCACACCGTCCTCCTCGTCAAGGTGTAACTTTTTACACCGGACCACCAAATCATCTGCCATGAGTAGAACTTGAACCCTATTAACTTTTTCTTATGTAACGCCTTTGACTTTTACACTATTGATGGAGTAGCTTCGTTCGTAGTTTTTTCATTAATCATAAAAATAAGGAAAATTATCATTTTGGGTACCGGATGTTTGACAAAAAACATTTTGGGTACCTGAGGTTTGAAAAAATAGCATTTTGGGTACCCTAGTTTTCAATAATATAAATTTGAGTACATGATGTTTGACAATAGGTTCAATTTAGGTACCTCTATACTAACGGTGTTAACTTACCATTAAGTGTGATCCGCTCTTTAAGATAATCAATGGTCCTAATCTATTTCAAAGATCTAATGGCTGTTATTATTTTCAAAAAAGTGGCAAATCCAATACTACTCTATGAAATAGATTAGGGTCGTTGATCATTTTAAGAAGTGGGTCTAGACCTGTCAATATCCGACCCTAAAATACTGGGTTTCGAACTAAACTTTTTGAACCGAATCCAATTGTATCCGAATCTAGGAAAATCGTTTTTACCCGACCAATCGAAAAAACATTATTTTTGTAGCAGTAATATATCATTATGGGAATTTTATTGCTAAAAATAACCTCAACAAGAGTATTTGGTTCCAAAAATGAATTTTGTTAAATATGGACGTAATCTTTATCGTTGAATTCAACTATAAATGAACATATTTATTATAACTTACTATTTCAATGTATATTGTGTATATTTTATTACATATATAACCCAAAAACTAAATGAAAAAAGAGCAAATTCAAATCTCTTAACCCCATGGGTAGGGATGGCAATTCAGTCCGACTTCGACCCGAGTCCGACTCGATCCGAAGGAAAAAGTCCGATCCGAATCCGAAAATATAAAAGTCCGAATGAAATCCGATAGGAGTTGGACCTTAGGTAAGATCCGATCCGAATCCGATTAGAGTCCGATTATTACTTGTTACCTCCCCAACTAATAGATTGAACATACATTTCAATAGAAATAATAGATTTACAATATAAGAAATTAAGTAAAACATTAAAATTTTATATTAAAGATGTGTTTTGGTTATTTAATATGGTAATTTAATCCGAATCCGATCCGAGTCCGAAACAATCCAAAGGAAAAACTCCGAGTCCGAATCCGATAATATAAAGTCCAAATCCTAATAGGAGTGTAAAAATCATAGTCTGATTGAAATGGAGCGGACTTAGAATTTGGTAAGTCCGATCCGAGTCCGATCCATTGCCATTCCTACCCATGGGTCTACCCAAAACCAAATATGTTGGGTCTTAAACAAGGTTTATTCGACCCGAACTTGAAAGTATTTTATTTTAACCGACCCATTTGACAGGTCTAAGTGGGTCACACTTAACGGTAAGTTGTTAGTTTGGAGGTATCTAAATCGAACCTATTAGCAAACCTTAGGTATCCAAATTGATATTAGGAAAAATTGACAGGAATAATCCCACCTTTTGCCGGTCTTCCACCACTGGTACCACCTTCAATTAATCCAGGTATAATCTGACCTTTAACCCTCATATTCTCCTATTGGTACAAGATGATGGCAACTTGTTTGACTGGCCAAATTACCGTTGACTTTTAAAAAAAAATAAAAAAAGAAAAATCAACCCACCCCCTCCCCTCCCCTTCCCCCATTGTTAACAGTTTTGACACCCCACCCCCTCCCCTCCCTTCCCCTTCCCCTGCCATTCAGCCACCCTCCCCCTCCCCTGTAAACACACCTGCCCCACCCCCAAAACCTCCTAAGCCCTGTTCCCTTCCCCTGCCACCTTCCCCCTCCCCTTCCCCGCCGGAAAACAGAGCCACGCACCCCCTGCCCTTTTTCTCTCCTCTCTCGCTGCTGCCACTACCACCAAGGCAACACCATAGAACCTCCGTGGCTGCAACGCAGCCACCACCACGCCAAAAGCTCCGACCACCACCACACCTCCTCTTCCCTCTCTCTCGCTCCAACCTCCTCTGCCTCCCTCTCACATTGCTGCCACGCAGTGGCAGTACCCCCTCGCGGCTGTCGCGCAACACCGCACCACCACCACCGGCTGCCACGCAGCCCAAAAAATGCCGGACACCAGGCCCACACCGCAGCTCCGCCACCTTCCTCTCTCTCGCTCCAACCTCCTCTGCCTCCCTCACACATCGCTTCCACGCAGTGGCAGTAGCCCCTCGCGGCTGCCGCGCAACACCGTACCACCACCACTGGCTGCCACGCAGCCCAGAAACTGCCGGACACCAGGCCCACACTACAGCTCCGCCACCTTCACCACTGTGGGGGAAGGGGAGGGGTTGACTGAGTTTCTCTTTTTTTTCTTAAGTTTTTTTAATTAATTTAATTAAAAATTTAGGTTTAAAACATACTTAATTAGGCATTAATCACGTAATTAGGAAGTTTACCCATGATTGTAGGTCACCAACAGGTTAGGGACCAATGAGAGAATATGGGTGTCAAAGGTGGGATTATTGCTGGATTAAATGAAGGTGGTACCATTGGTGGAAGACCGGCCAAATGTCGGATTATTCTTATCAATTTTTCCTTGATATTATTGAAAACTTAGGTACCCAAAACGATATTTTGTCAAACTTCACGTACCCAAAATGATAATTTTTAGCCTATCAATTCTATTTTTTATTATACATAATGTGAGCTCATTCTCTCAATTTAAGTGCAATTTAGATCCAATCGGTTCAGTTCAAATCATTTCAGTTCAGTTCAAATCATTACAGTTCATTTTAGTTTAGTTCACTTTAGTTTAGCTCCGTTCATTATTTAACTATTTTCGTTAATAATAAGAATATTATTATTATTATAAAATCATACAACCTACAAAAAATCATACAACCTACAAGAAATTATTATTATTATTATCATCATCATTATTGTCATTCTGATTTGTTTTACTAATTACTATTATTATTATTATTATTATTAATAATAATAATATTACTATTATTAAGATTATTATTGCTAAATATTTTTTTGGTAATTATAATTTTACTCATTATTATTACGATTACTATTATTATTATTGCTAATTATTATTAATATACTCGCTTTGTATTTTTTAATATGGTATTTTACCATTTAGGGGTATTTTATAAATAGGTACATTAGACATTTTTTTCTTATATGATAGGTCGATTCTTCTCATTAATGCACAACTTTCTTACTTTTAATCTTTTTCTCTCCACCTTTTGACATTTTTTCCTTACTTTTCATCCTCTTCTTTTTTCCTTTTGTACTTTTCCTTAGCCCAAGCGCGAAACCAAGTATCCCTTTAAAAAAAGGAGGGAGTTTTTTTATCTATTTATTATTATAATAGTAATATTATTTAATACTTCTTAGACAATATTATTATTATTATATGCTACATCCGTTTCTTTTTAATTGTGACACTTTGACATTTGGCACTATTTACAAGTTTCACTTTGACTATCATTTGTGATGTATGGGTAAGAAAAAACATATTCCTGTGAGATCTTGTTTGATTCAGCGCGATATATATGCACTTTTAGAATACATGTATATATAGTTGGGGTCCGGTGAGAAGGATCTTAAAATGAGAAGGGTGAGAAGGATCAATATGCATTATTTTTGAACTAAATGTGCATATTTTTTTAACTGAATATGCATATTTCACTTTTCGAGCTGTAAGTTTATCCTCTAATTACATAAAATATACATGATAAAAAAGTTGCACATCTAGTTCAAAATATATGCACATACATGTTAAAATATATGCACATAAACCTTTCTCATTATAATATACTCCTATATAATTAGGATCAAATAAAAAGATTCTTAAAATGATAAATGAGAAGGATGAGAAAATAACATTCAAATATTTGCATTAGCAAGCGTGAAAAGGTAAGCTGTAACAAATTGAAAGAAAAGAATTGAGCAATTATCATCAAGTATAATAATAATAATAATAATTATTATTATTATTATTATTACTTATTACTATTAATTAATTTTTGTTATTAATTATTTATTATTAATACTATAATTTATCTGTTTATCATTTAAAAGCAACTAAGATATTATTGTAATTATTATTAATCATTATTAATAATTATACTTACTTCTCCTTATCACAATTATTTATTATTCATAACTATTATTGTCTAATAATTTACTAGTATTTAATTATTGTTTATTATTAATTACAATCCAATTTAGTCCAATCAGTTCAGTTCAGTTCAGCTTCCTTCATTTCAGATCAGTTCAGTTCAGTTCAATTTCGTTCATTTTTTATCCATCCAAAGAGGATAGGCCCGTGGATTTGAAAGTGAAAATTATACATTGACAAATGTAAAAGTCAAAATGTTGCATTAAATATAATGAAAGTACAATATAGGTATCGTAGGAGCCCCTTGCCGGGCAAATAAGCTTGCATATGCCCTTGTCTGAATCTCAAATGTAAAATGGTGTAACCTTATTCTCATTTCGTATTTGAAAAAATAAGTTAAAATAAGTACTAATGAGTTCTAATAAGTTTATATAAGTTCAAATAAGGTTCGAACCTGTCACAAATAAAGTTTGAATAAGGGTCTATCTTCAGCTTAATACAATTCAGGGTCCATTCTTTGCAACTTATTTTCAGTATTTATTAGTTTAGATAAGTTGAGATAATGTCTAATAAGGTCGAATAAGGTTTAATAATTAAGATTTCATCTAATAAGGTTGAATAAGGTCTTTTTGGTCCTTATAAGTTAAGATAAGCTCAGATAAGCAAAAATAAGTTGAAAAGAACGGACCCTCAGTTCAGTTCGATTCAACTCAGTTTTTTCAGTTTAGTTCAATTCAACTCTTGATTATACTTTGACTCTCAAATACTACTATTCTTTTCAGTTCACTTCACCTCAATTTTTTCACTTGAATCTATCATCTTAATTTCTCAACTATTTTATGTTGAAGAAAATAGACCTTAAGTTCAAGAGAAACTATTGGGTAGACCTGGTCTACACTAAAAATAGTGTAGACTACCTAACTTTTGATTGCTATACCTTAACTTTTAATCACAAAATCTTAACTTTTGAAACAAACCTTAACTTTTCATTTATAACATGTAACTTTTGATTACAAAACCTTAACTTTTGATTGTTACCTTAATTTTAAATTACAAAATCTTAATTTTTGGACTTTGTACTGAGTATACAATAAATTTAGTGTAGACCGTGTCTATATTACACTTGGCTTAAGTTCAATAAGTTCCGATAAATTTAAACTTCCTCCGTTTTTTTTACTTGCATCATTTTCCACTTTTGGAAGTTGCAAATTATTTGCATCATTTCCTTTTATGGCAATGTTTTCTCTCTACCTCTCTCCAATCACATTGGTCACCTCTTTCCCCTCTCTCTATCTCTCTCATCTCCTTAATTCTTGTGCTCAACCTCAATGATGCAAGTATAAAAAAAACGAAGGAAGTATTAGTTTGGATAAGTGATGATATTTTAAAAATAAATGGACCGCAATTTTATCAGCACAGTTAAATCAAGCTGCTTCTTTTTTTTGTGACAGTAAATCAAGCTTATAAGTTATAAGACAGTTGTGCGCGCTCTACTTGGAAACAGATACAAAAAGAGAGAACAAAGCTGCTAAATTTCAGAAACCAACATTAGCGGTACTACCATTGACAAGTCTCATCACATCAAACTATCAAAGGGGGACGGTGCTTAAGTTGGTTTTACTTGTGCTAAACAGCAACGCTCACTGCAGTCTTTGGTCTCATCATTCATATCAAAGTTTCCCTGGAAATCATTTAGACATGTTTTACTTTATATGTTGAGCCTTTCTGCTTTAGGCAACAACTTGCAAATTGCAATAAGCCTATCCATACATAGGGAGTCTTTAGTAAGTTTCTAACTTGACAAGTTAAAGCTTGTATATCCAGCTAAATATGCTTAAGATTAGAGGATCTTTAATTTATTTTTTAAAAATAAAATCTCATTTATAAGTATGAGATTATATTAAGGTAAGAAAAATAATTTTCTGGGCCGTCCTCGCACAAGGCTTCCACCCAGAGCCCAATTACAAGTCATACACCCCCAATCTCTAACCCCCAAATCCCAAGCAAATGCTCGGAGTAAGAATTGATCTCTAAACCAAGTTAGGAAATATGAAAAGGCTCACCACTTGAGCCAACATCAATTCTTTAGAGCATCTTTAATTTGTGTGGACCTAGCTTGTGCCAAGTATACTTGGGGCCTCTTTTCTCATCTTATGTTTACTTTATTTCACATATTTTTAGTTCAACTTAGATCTTTAACACTAAATATACAGTCACAGTTCATTATTCTTTTCTAGGGATGTCAGTAGGATGGGGCAGATGCGGAGGATGGTTCCCTCATACACATACCTGCCTAAGAAAATCTCATCCCCATCCCCACCCCATCACCTATAGTAGAGAAATTTTTTATCCTCATTCTCGCTCCAATGGGTATGCAATAAAAACTATCTCCACCCCATTACCCACATGGGTCTCCCCACCTGTCTCATACCCACCATATCCGCCTTAACATACGTCTATGTGCTAATTTTTTTTAAAGAAATAAATTTATTCAATATAGTTTTTATTACATATTACTTCCTCCGTCACATATTAGATGATACACTTCATTTATTCGTTCATCCCATATTAGTTTATACAATTCTATAAATGACATGGGAGTACAATAGAAATATTATTTTTTATACGGGTCCGACATATAATTAATTTAATAATCAATCCAAACCCCTTATGATATGCCCCACTAACATGTACTTGTGTACTAAAACAAATACCAATAATCAACTACTTTCAATAAAATAAGTTAGTCAAATAATACTTCTAAAATTCTCTGTCAGTCAAATTGTATCATCGAATATGGGACGGAGGAAGTAATTAACAAGTACTTAGGACTTAGGAGGCGTAGATGAAGCGGGGCAAACAGAGATGGGGCGAGCGAGGACAGGGCGAGGCAAGCGAATATAGAGCGGATACATTATAAACTCTATACCCGCTACCGTCACCCATGACAGGGGTAATTTTCATCCCCATCTCCGGCCCAACACCTGTGAAACTTTCCTCCATCCCCGCCAAATTGGGGCGGATGCGGGCAAGTCTTCACCTTTCCCACCCCACATACATAATTCCCTTATGCTTTATTCACTTCAGTTGTTTTTTATTTTGAAGACAAGAATTAGCCAACTAATATTTTTCCAAATTTCTATACCCACTCCAACAAATATTGCCTTTTGGGTAAATTTTTCCTTACCTTCTAGATTTTGGCTTTTTTATGTTCAAACAACGAGAAAAAGTGTTCGGCAATTGGTTTTTGCAGTGGCTGAAAAATCGATTTTTCAGCCAAAAGGCAGAAACTGCTTATACCAGCTTTTTTGGCTAATTTTTGTACTAAACAATCAACAATGACAGTCACTTTTACCAAACACTTATATAAAAGTCAATGCTTATATATCCAGTTAAACATGCCACTAAAAACAGTCAATCAAACATGCCACTAAAAACGGTCAATCAAACATACCCTTGAAAAAAATCAGGATCAATGCCAATTTCCAAACATCCCCAGTTGTATATCTAGCTTGTGAATTGTTGGGAAAGCTTATAGACTAGAGCCATCCATATACAATTCACACGTTAGGCAAATGTGAAGTATTTCCTCTATAACAAAAAAGTTGCAACATTTGCCATTTTAGACCGTAACATGAAGATTGCAACATTTTCTTTTTTTCCTATGTTAGTATGTTTTTTTGTGTAAAATGACTAAAAAATCCTAGTTAAGAAAATAAATTTTTGATTAGATCCTCCTAAAAGACATTGAAAACTAACCAAATATCAGGTAGGTTTTTACCTAATTCTAACCCAATTAAAAAACATTTAACCAATTTTCAACCACCAACCACAATTCATCAAAGTCTAACCCCTCTTTCACCACCACCACCATCTCCACAATTTCCTCCACCCATCTCCACCATCTCCTTCAACCAGCACCATGCCCACCATTTCCTCCAACCACCAACTCCAACAACGGTTCTTTGACCACCGAAACTTCACCAACACCTCCTCACCGAAACTTTATGGGTGTTGAATCAGCAAGCGCCACACCTTCGTCACCACCATTTCCTTCAACAAACTCCACCGTCTCCTTCAATCACGACAACTACCAGTTCACTCCCACCTTTGAATTTCTGGATTGTAGGGATCATAATTCTGGGTTTGGGGAGTTCGATTTTTCAAATATCTGGGTTTTGGGGGGTTTGGATTTTTCAATTTTCTAGGGTTAGAATTCGATTTTTTGGGTTTGGTTGTCACCATTTTCGCATCTGAGTTTGGATAACGACTTTTGTGGATTTGGGGTTCGAAATTTTGGGTTTGGGATTCGTATTTTGTGGATTTGGGGTTCGGAATTTCTAGGTTTGGGGTTCGTATTTTGTGGATTTGGGGTCTGAATTTTGTGGATGGGGTCCGAAATTTTTTGGGTTTGGTGGATAGTGTGGTGTTTGTAGTTGAAGTGGTGGTTGGCATGGGTATCAGTGTTGAAGGTGGTGGTTGGCGCGGTGGTCGGTAACGAAGGTTGTGGTTGGTGTGGTGGTCGGAGTTGTAGGTGGTGGTTGGCGTGGTAGTCGGAGTTGAAGGTGGTAGTTGTTGTGGTGATCGGAGCCGAAGATGGTGGTTTCCGTGGTGGTCGGTATTAAAGATGGTGGTTGGCGTGGTGGTCAGAGTTGAAGGCGGTGGTTGGCGTTTGAAGATCACTACCTTCACTTTTTCTCCCTTAAGAGCTTAATTACCTCGTTTATTTTTCATTATAAAATTTTGCCCGGAATTATCAAATTAACTGCTACTAGCACTCTAGGAGGCCTCCCTTGGACAAAACTTCTAAGTGGTCTTTTCATTCACATATGAATATGAAATAAAAGTTGAGAAATTTTACTTAGTTGCTCTTGATTATTGCGTTTTCTTCTTGGTGACCAAAAATATTGGGAAATTCTATATGGTGACCTCTTATTTACAAAACTCTCTGTGGTGGAAACATAAAAAAGGTACATTATATCACCTTGTGGTATCATTTACATAATCTAATGCCATTATTAAGCTACATTAGAGCTAACCTATCTTTAATTGACTAATTTGCTAATTTGTAGTTTTAAGTTACTAACCCTTTTTTTAAGGGGAGTAACAAACCTACCCTTGTTAGCCTTTTCTTGTCCAAGACTTTGAAAGAGCCTGGTTTTTATTTGTCATTTTCCGATCAAAGCACTCAAGGGCTCAGATACTCATGGTAGATCATTACTTATTGAAACACAACTCAAGTATACAAGCAAGTAGAATCAAGTTATATCTCATAAACTAGTTTAGACCAAAATTAGGCTATTAGGTGAGCGATTAATGCTTTACATACAAGCTAACAAAACTTCATTCAGAAAAAATAGAGAACCACCCAATCCATTGAGCAGAAAGAGGGACAATATGGAGTTTGTCATCCCTCATCTGTGAATCTTCATGCTCAACTCATTGCAGAAATTTCAGGGATAAAAAAAAATCTGCGAATCAGGTCTAATTAAGTATTGTGAAGCGGGTTCAAAGAAAGGTTAACATTGTTGCGGATCTGAAGATGTTTTCAAGCGATACGTCAATTTCCTCTCAGAAGAAATGTTTGGTGATTATACTTCAGTTTTAATGGCTATGATTTTAGTGTCATGGGTCTTCAAATTATTGGGTGATTATAATTTAGTTTTGATGGCTATGTTTTAATGTCAAGGGTCTTCAAATTCTTGGGTAAGATACTCAATTAATGATAGGTTAACTCTAATATAACTTAATAATGATACTAAATGATATAAACGATTGATAGGTTTTAGTCGTGTCACCTAATCAAAAATAAACTTACGGTCCTCTAACTAAGGTAGTCAGTGGAAGCAGGGTCGAATCCACAGGGAGACAGAGTTTCTAAATCAATATTCAACCAATTCAGCTACTCCAGAGTAAATCAGGGAAGAAATAATTAAACTAAAGAATAGACTACAAAAGACGGAATAAATCGAGGATTAAACTATGGAATAAAAGTCTAGGGTATTAGGTCGGTCCACTATGCTTACACCAATCAAATAGGGTCAACTACTATCAAAACCTAGGTCAAGAGTCGGGGATTAGAGCCTATGTTGAGCTATGGTTAAGACTCAACGCTCATAGTTCAACATACGCCGCATGTTCACTAACGTAATCAGAACTACTGACGTGTCCTAGGCCTCTAGTCGTAAGACGGATCTGTGCAAACAACTATTAACCACAAGCAACCAACGAAACTGCGCAATAACGTTAATAACTCAATAAAGAACAAACCACATCACAATCACCCTAATCAAGCCCTAGAAATCAATAAGAGTCTAAATCACAATCATGGTATAAACATGGCTTTCCTATCTAACACCCTAGAAAGAGACTACTCAGACATGATCGAATTAACAACGACAAAACTAATATGAAACCCTAACAATTGCATCATGAACGATTAAATAAATAAACTAAGCAATTGAGAATAATAAAAGAGATTAGGGTAATAAAGAATACCAATTAACGGAAAGCAGGAACTTTATTGAAATCGAAATAGGTTTGATCACCTCTAAATTAATCTAAAGTGTTTGAATTGAACTAAGAACAATGAAGAATAAAACTAGTCTAAAGCTAATGAAAGATGAATAAAAGATGTCCCTAAATAATGAGGAAAACGGTATTTATAATACCCCTCAAGTTTAATTAAAAATAGGAAGCAAAAGACGAAATTCGCGACAAATGCACCAGACCCGATCGGGCCCGAGCACAGTACCCGATCGGGTCCACACCCATTTCAACAAACTTTGTTTGGGCTTTGATATAACAGCAGCGCAGCAGCGACAGGCCAACTGGGCCTCCACCCGATCACCCACCCGATCGGGTCGTGGATCGGGTGCCCAGCAAGCTTGTCGTTTGGCGTCTTGTGGCGTAGCAGAAGCAGCAACCATAAAATGCAAAGGACCCGATCGGATCGGGCGGTGGGCACCCGATCGGGTCTGGGGACATGCTTCCTCGCCCGATCGGATCGGGTCCGGAACTTTCATACCCGATCAATAAATCTTCGTCCGATCGGGCTATTTCTGCCCGATCGGTGCACGAAAACCTCCTTTTTGACTCTTTGGCTTCCTAATCTTCACGTTTAGGGGTCTTGGGACCTCCTAAACTACCCATAAAACTCGTGAGCCTTCCTACGTGCCCTGTAACATCTCGTAAAGTCGTGGTTGCTTCCAAATGGCTCGGGAATAAGGTGAAAACTCCCTAAAACCTGCAATTCAACACTAAAATACAAAACCACAACTATATACGATAGTTAGCACAAAATAGCTCCCAAGAGCTCCAATGATGCACAAATTAGCTTGTAAATAAGGGAGAAAACTCAATATAAAAACGTGATATCAACGATACCACAAGTTTACCTTATAAAATGAATTTCTTTTATTTCCACCACATAGAATTTTACAATTAAAAGCTCACCACGTAGAATTTCCCAAAAAAAACTTTGATTTCTAGAGTGACCATATAATATTATGGGCCATTCCTATTGGCGGCCCTTAGGTTTTTTAAATTCCTAATGGTGGAAATCCTTGAAAAACTTTCCTATTGTTATTCTTGCTTTACATATTATTCCCAAAAATAGCCTTAATGAGGTAATTCCATTAGTGTTTCTTTAAGTGCTTAGTCTTGGTTTTGCGTGCACCTCGGTTTATATGCCTCGAAAATTGATCAATTCACATTTTAGGGGTCATTTTAGCCCTTAAGGTTGAGTTTCGACTTTAGAGGTTGAAATTAACAAAAAAAAACACCGCAAACGTCCTTTTTGTGTGTAGAAGAGCGCTTTGTTTTGCATGTTGGGGGAACGTCATACTTTGCATACCGAGAAAATTACTTGGTTTCAATTTAAAGGGTCAATTTTATCCCTTAAAGATTGTTTTTGAGGCCGAAAATGCAAAAGATACCTGAAATGTCTTGATTTGCGTGAAAAATTATATATGAATACTTAACAGTCAACTAACGAAATATTCTTAAATTAAGGCCATTTTTTAGAATGATTTGTGAAGCAGGGCTATTAATGGGAATGTTTTTAGAAATTTCTACCGCTGAGAATTTCAAAAACCTAAGGGCCACCAATATAAATTTTCCCTAATATTAGTTTACTATCAAAACAGACCTTATTAACCTAAATTCTATTGAAATATTAAAATTTAACCTAATCTCACAATTAACTTAATTAATTAATGATATTATATTGAAAGAAAAATTTGTCAAAAACCACAACAAACTTTACGTTTTTTTGAAAAAAACACAAATTACTTTTTTTTTTTTGAATTTAACTACTATAAATTTGCAAATTTTGTTAAGCAGCACCTTTGAACACAAAAAGTTAAATTTTATGTCAAAAACTCTGCCCCTTATATATACTACCACACTGAAAAGTTAACATTTTTTGTTAGAAGATGATGCATCAATTTTTTTTTACAAAGTTATAGTAGTTAATTTCAAGAAAAAAGTAATTGCTGGTTCTTTTTGAAAAGTCTAAAGTTTGTAGTGGTTTCTCACAAATTTTCCAATGTTTGGTTGATAGAAAGAAAGGGAAAAGAAAGGAAAATAAAATCTACAACAAGTTTAATAAAAGAGGAGATTTTTTCTCTTTCTTTCCAAATTCCCCCAATTTTGGGAGGAAAGGAAATAAGAGATTTTTCAAGTTTTCTTTCCAACCAATTTATTTCTTTTTCTCTTTATAATTTATTTTACCAAACAAGGAAAAACTTTTTTTTTTCCTGAAAGAGAAAACCCCTACGAAAATGCATCGCCAATACCGCCATAAAGAGCTGCACACCTGCGTTAGTCCTCGTAACTCTAATACCCCAGTTCCCTCTTCCCACCTTTATTTATTTCTCTCTCAAAACCCAACGAAATCCCAAACATACCCTCACCGTCATTCAAGAACGTTACTCTCACCCTCCACTAAAAGAGCCGTAAATAATGAACTATCCGAGGATACAATCGTAAAAGCAGCCATTACAAATTGGTTTCTGTAAAAATTGGGTAAAACCTAGACTCCTTTTTAATTCCCCAATCCAATACAATCAAATACCTCACTCACCTTGTCTAAAAAGGTTGGGTTTTCTCTCCCGCTCTCATTTTCTCTCTCTCCTCGATTTCCGCCATTTTCGTATCTCCTTATCTCTCTCAAGCTTTCTCCTTAGAACCATAAACCGTTCGAATCACGATCAAAATAAAGCAGAAGAAGTTGTTCTAATCTATTTGAATGTCATTTCGTCAAATAATCTGCAATCAGTTCAAGTTCGTTGATTTCTAGCTACTTTTCAACCTATTTTCCTCAAATATCGGACGCTGTTGAAAAGTTCGCACTTCAGGATTGCTGAAAAATCTCCAATCGAAGTTCGCTGATTTTCTGAGCTTTGCGTCGCTCTCATACCAACCGTCGAAAACGAATATCATTTCATTTTGGTAAGGTTAGAGAAGTTGTCTTATACTTTTCCTTTTTTTTATTTTTATAAATTCTATTTTGGAGTCGTTTGTTAGATGTTTAGCTGTTAAACAGCCATTATAATATCATTGATGTTACATTTCCTTTAATGATTTCACTTTCGGCGTTATTTCCTTCCTAAATTAAGAATAAATTATTTCCATGAATAGTTAAGTCAAATACAATATGTTCAAAAGCTTTAAAATAAAGCATGAAACACTGTGTTTTATTGCCTTTTTTTGTATGTGCTTTTATTTGTTTAATTTATGCTTCACAGCTATGGTAAATTTGTCGCTTAGGTTTGATGTGAGTGAGGTCGGTTTATTTTGTCAAAACTATATAGTAAATGAAATGTTGTTTTTGTATGTATGCTATGCTTGCAGGTCTCCTGCATCAGAGACACAGAAGGCCTCTGTGAAAAATGCTGAGGAGTTGAGCCAGAAACCCACGCGTTTTTAATACTTAACGCCATTCTTTTTTATTTTAAAGGTGAAATGACGAATTTTCTAGTACCAGTATGTTTTTTTAAATTATAAATCTATGATTCTGAACCGTACACGTGTCCATCTTTATTTATTGGACGTATGTGCATTTACTTTTCCATGTCTGAGAACTCTTGTTCATATGGCCAATATATTAATACCCCAGGCCCTGCCCTAGCAAGTAGCAACATCTTACTACTACAGTACTAAAGTTTTATATCACGGCCAGTCTTTTTGGGTTTTTAGAATTTTGAAATATATAGGTGTAAAATAACTTAAAATTTGTCATATAGATAGTAATTATGTTTATTTTGAAAACTGACGATAAAAAACTGTAAATCACTTTTTCTTGTTTCTATATTTTGGTTTTTGGTTCTAAAAAATTGGAAATCTGAAAACAAAAAACAATACAAACAGGCTAGCTAGTTTACTTGCATCTAATTTCCTTCAATTGAGCTTTGTGCTGAATTTATTTAAATTTCATTTGTTTAATCTTAGGGTACACTTCATTTGCTTGCTTGAACTTGATTTTTTTTTCTTCTAATGTGTTTATATATTGAAGCAAAGAACTGTATTGATGGTACGTGATTTACAAAACTGGATATATATACAGTGTGAAACTGAATAACTATGAAGTTTACATCTCATTAGACTTGATCATACGTGAAATTTATTTTAGTATCTAAGGTGAAAAGAACTTAAAACTTTATATTTAGATAGTGCTCTATTTCGACTCAAGTCAGGGGATTTCTTCTATCTTTTAGACTGAAATGAATTGAATTGAACTGTAATGAACTATACTCCGGAGGCTAAAGGAGAGGAGTTGAATTAAACTATTTATATTCTAAATTGAATTGGCATCAGTGAAGCTGAATTGAACTATTTCTGTTGTGAAATGAATTGAAATTAATATAGCGGAACTGAATTGAAAGTAATGGAGCTGAACTGAATTAAGCTATGTTTTTCAAATAATATAATTCAAAAAAACAAGCCTAACTCCACTTATGATTAGTCAAATCCTGTTGATCCAAGGATTTCAGTTTGGATCAGGTTTTGTCAAATTGTGTTAGTGTTCAGTGCTATTAATCTTAGTTTAGTTTAGGTTTATTCACTGGGTGTGAGTGGTTATTAGCCTCACGAAAACTAGGAAACGATCTTGCCATGTGGCCTTATCAGGCTTTCATGTAGTTCGAATCGTTGAATCATGATTGATGTATTTGTAGCATATATTATCATGATTCATGATAAAGAGTTTTTTAGTTTTTTTAAAAAAAAGATTGAGGGGGAAATCTGGAAATGAACCCACGTGACTTTGACAAAATATGATGTAAATAATCAGATGCAGTATATATGGTCCCTGTACTGAAGGAATCCCTGACGATATTGGGGTGGTGTTTTGTATTTATATTTTTTTAACAGATGTGGGTCACACGATGACAATTGACGGGCTTATTGCATGCATGGTTTTTTTCCTTTCTTTTTCTTATATGCATGTTTTCTCCTTTTCCTTTTTCTTTTTCTTTTTTTTTTGTTTTTGGTAACTTTTTGGAACGTATGTATGTGGATGGAATTTTTTGAGTGCTTCAAAGAATCCTAAAGAGATCTAAATTCTGAATTCTGTACCTATTAGACAAAGCTATATAACATCCAGAAATAAAGTTGTAGGGGTACTGGAAAAAAGGTAAAGTAGGGGTGTACTACATCACATTATGTTTATTTTAGATCTGCATGATTCAAGTTGTGCCTCTTGCAATTTCTTTATATTTTCTTTCACTTGAGACTTGAGAGTACTGTTTCTCATTTCGCCCTTTATTATGAAAGACCAAATTGGCCCATCCTGTTGAGTCATCAGTAACCCCTATATTTCACCTAGATCTTTTCTGTATCGAAGAAGTGGGAGCGTTGAAATTAACATAAGTTTGAATCACTATTCCTCTTTTCATCTATTCAAAGTTGTGTTGTTTTTGGCTTTGGCTGCTTATTTAGAAATCATTGGAGTAATTTGGATATCATATGGTGTGTATATGCTCCCTAAAATTTATTTGAATGGTCAAATAAAACGGTGCACCTGTGGTCCGGTTGTGCTTACCTCACCTACTATCCCCATCTGTTTTTTCTCGTTTTCGGGGAGTTTATTTCAGTTTATCCTGTGGCTTCATGAAATATTAGTAATTGGTTGTGGTGATGTTAGGAATTCTTCCTCTCTTTGAAAGGACAAAAAAAGTTGGAACTCTATGTTACCTTTGTTTATTCCTATCCGCCATTAAGACTTTTGGTTCATTATTTTGAGACACTTTAGGTATTCTTTTGCAACATGGTGATGGGGGTTTGAGGTGTAGGCTTATGAGCATTGATTTAGACGAATGTTGGACAAGAATATGTTAGATTGTTTCTGTCCGAAGTTCAGGCTGCAAGTATTTTGAGTAATTTATTGGCCATTATCCTTGGTTTTGCCTACATAGGATTCTGTATGTTCACAGTTCACTGACCATGTTCCTTGTTCTCTTATATGAATGCACTGCTCAAGGAATCTCGACATATAATATAGGATTTGATTTGTTTGCAATCGACAGAACTGGCAGGGATCAATGTGTGCTCATCTTGTCTTGATGCCAGAAGTTCTAGGAAATTATAAATAGTACTTTTTCGTATTGGAAACTTCAACTGGCTTCCTTTCTTTTACCAGGGTTTAATTTAGCTTGGCTATGAAGTATAAGATCTTTTTACCGACTATTTTTGGTTCAAACTTTGCCGTGTGTGTAGCGTCCATGGAGACCAAAAATTAATGTTTATTGGCACTATGACCGTAATTTGCTTGGAGCTGATATCTCCAGTCCGAAATTTCACTTGTTCTGTTTTGCAGGGTTTCACCTTTTTATTTTGTCATTCTAATAAAGCTTTACAATGGTTTTGGGGTGATTATAGATACACTTTAGGAAACTGCTCTTTCGTTTGTTCTGCTCTACTTGTTCCTCTTGTCTTCCTGTTCAATTCCTCTTTCAGTTGGTCTTAGCTTCCACCTTTTTTCGCACTCTATAGGGATATTAATTTTGAGCCCTCAAAGGCAAAATAAAATAATCACATTTTTTAATGGCTTCGATTTAAGTGTTAAAGCAAATGTTGCTTTTACTTTCTGTATATATATTCTCATAATATAATCATTACATTTCCTTTTGGTGCTGGAC
Organism: Patellifolia procumbens; assembly: GCA_947645195.1. Lineage (NCBI taxonomy): Eukaryota > Viridiplantae > Streptophyta > Magnoliopsida > Caryophyllales > Amaranthaceae > Patellifolia > Patellifolia procumbens. The sequence goes on from CANSGD010000372.1 coordinate 481,062, forward strand.
TTTTTGGTTTTCTTGCCCAGTACTAATCCACAAATTGAGTTTTTGACTTGGAACAATTATTCATAGTTTCTCCTGCCATTCTTTTCTAGATGGACTCAGTTAAGCGACCAGCAACAGCTCCAAGTAAGAGTAGAATAGCCCGAGCAATCTCTAAGGTCCTCCATGTTCGTGCGGTCACTGGAATTACCCCATCTGATGGATTACAAAGAATCAAAACAAAAGAAAAGATCAAGGAAGTAAAACAACAAGAAAAGATTAGGAATTGAAGCCTCATGACAAAACTAGGGAAGTGAAGCCCCAGGAAAAAATCAAGGCTGAGCTAGTTCATGTTGTCCACTGCAAGCTGGGTGAGACACAAGATGATGAGCTTGCAAATAGGATTGCCCGGGAAGCTGTTCTTGCTAAAACATTCGCCAGCATTTCTGCTATCAAAGCTGCATATGCTCAGTTACAATTTGCACAGTCTCCGTATGACGCAGAAGGAATTCAATCTTCTGATGAGATGGTGGTATCCGAGTTGAAGACACTGTCGGAGGTGAAACAGTGTTTCTTAAAGAAACAGTTCGATCAATTCCCTGAGAAGAGTTTGCTCACATATGACTTGCAAGAGCAGAAGAACATGGTCAAAACTTATGAGATATCAGGAAAGAAATTGGAGTATGAGGTGAAGCTTAAAGAGTCTGAAATTACATTCTTAAAGGAGAAACTAGAAGAATTCAAAAAGAAAACAGGTTAATAGAGAAAAGACTGAATGCTAGTGGCTCACTCTCTGTCCTTGACAATCTTCACATGTCAGGGTTAAGTCCCAATCATTTCATTCCTGTTCTCCGGCATACAGTTAGATCAATTCGGGCTTTCGTAAAGCTAATGGTGAATGAGATGCAGTCTTCTGGGTGGAGTATGGAGGCGGCGGCCAATGTTATCCATCCCGATGTTTCGTACTGGAAGCAAGAGCACAGATGTTTCACTTTTGAGTCATTCGTAAGCAAAGAAATGTTTGATAGTTTCCACATACCGAACTTTGCACTTCCTAACGAATCTTTACCAGAACACAAGCAGCGGCGAAGGCTGTTTTTTGAAAGATTTACTGAATTGAAGTCTGTTAAAGCAAAGGATTATCTTTGCCAGAAGCCTAAGTCAACATTTGGAAAGTTTTGCCGAGCTAAATACCTAAGGCTTGTGCATCCAAAGATGGAATCGTCCTTCTTCGGAAACTTGAACCAGAGAAACCTTGTGAATGCTGGTGAATACCCAGATACTACCTTCTTTAGCTCATATGCAGAAATGGCGAAAAAGGTATGGCTCCTTCACTGCTTGGCATTCTCCTTTGAGCCGGTGGCCTCAATCTTTCAGTTCAAGAAAAGGTGTCGGTTTTCAGAGGTCTACATGGAAAGCGTCTCCGATGAGGCATTCTTACCCGAAACTGAACCATGTGTGGCCTTCACAGTAGTTCCTGGGTTCAAGATTGGCAAAACAATTATACAGTCCCAGGTCTATCTCTCTGGAGCATAAAACAACACCTTGGGGAGAAGGATCTTGTGATTTGATCGGACGGTGTAGATCTGGTCAAGACAAGTGGGCCCCGCAATCGAACTGGAAGCCATTGTTGGGATGATCTTTGTTGGGTCTTGTGGCTCAATTATGGAAAAATGAAAAAGATTATGCTGTCTCCTTTTTTGTTTCCTCGTTGCTACTATGCTGAGTGTGAGGTGGGGACTGAAGCTGCTGTGCAACATGGTTACTTGGGCCATTTTGTCCCTTAATCTTTGGCTTTTTTATTGTTCAAAAGTCTAAGCGCATGAACCGTTGTGGGCATTGGGAAGAGAATGCAGGTTTAGTTTATAATTTGCCTAAGATTATCACTTCGCCCAAATTTTGTTAATACCTAGGTCGGAGTTGGGCTTCTAGTTACTACTCTTTGTTGTACTCGTAAATCGTAATATAAAGAAAATCATGCTGTGGTTCTTGTATATGAAATGAAACTTAGGGAGTTTAATTATTTGCAAATCACTGGCCTCTTCGCAAAGACCAAGAGCCCTTTCCCACTGCCCACCGCAAACATGATAAAATAAACAAAATTTAAATATGATATTGCCTTGGTTTTTGAATTTTGAGTATTTGGACTGTATCTGAAGCCGACTTTATTGCTGGGTCAGGCATGACCGACTTGGAAATGGTTGGCCTTAGTTACATTCAATCATTGTTGGCAAATTGATGATGACTTAGATCGAGTTTCATTTGTGTTGAATGTTGATGTTGTTTTGTATTCATGCTCGGGTTGGTAACGCCGAGTCGAGTTTTATATAATTTATCTTGACTCATTAAGATTTTGAGTTGAACTCGATTCGAGTTAGGGTAATCGAGTCGAGCTCCAATCGAGTTTTGACCAACTTAAACGAGTTTGAGACAAGTTTGCCTCGAGAGAATATCGAGCTATTTGCAAGTTTTTTAGTCAATTTTACACTTATAAGATAGATTCTATATAAAAATTGAATACCTGTATCATTCGAGTTTCTCCCCGAGTCTGTGTGCAGAGTTTTGTGTATCTTGGTTCGGTCTCATT